>JAUPFV010000003.1:117950846-118368945 GCA_036936605.1 Limnanthes douglasii subsp. nivea | reverse complement strand
CTCAATAAAGGTTATGGTCCCCTACGGTGGAAAGTAAGTCATGACTATAGATATTTAAAACTAATTAACATGTGATTTAAAATAAAAGAGAGTTAGTAGATTGTATATAGAACTTTCAGTAAAATACAAAGATTACTAATTATTATATGTGTTAATAAGCTCTAAATATAACTAGTTATCTAAACCATTACTTTTATTATACTATTTGTTTAATTCTTCATAACTAAAAACATAACCATTCTCTAGCTATATGTATCTCTTATTCTTTAACCATAATCTATAGTTCTATATCGTTATCTTCAATTTAGTATTGTCGCTTTCATCCTTCAAAGGCAACGCATAACAACTTACAAACTACGAGAAGATTTGTAACCTTCTCTTCTTCAAAAGCTCTGATCAAAATCTTTATGCTTTAACAGATATGAAATAAAGCTTGAAGATATAGAAACCAATAAGTTTCATCTACATCTTCGTTATACTTATCTTTCAAATCAAGAGCTTAGTCATTTAGTGGTTATAGGTTTTATGGTTCCATAATGATTTTATTTACATCAACTACACAATTAATCAATCTTTCATTTAACAACTTGAAAATCAAATAAATTCTCTACACAAGCATTTGTAATTGTTTTAAAAAGGCAGTTGAGAATCTCATTCAACCTATATCCAAAGTAAAACTTCAAATTTATTTTTCTTGGAGTTGAGAATCTCATTCCACCTATATCTAAAGTAAAACTTCAAATTTATTTTTCTTGGAATTTCTGCATGAAGATATAGTTTTCAGTTGGGATAGAGAAAATAATTACCATAATTTGGTTTTATATAAACCAATACTTGATGTACATAATCCAGGTCTATCGATATACTTGATGTACATAATCCAATTCTATCGATATACTTAACAATATCGTTGATATTGGCTTGACTTTCGTCGAAACTGGCTTATATACAACCGGTTCTTGCTTCAATTCTGGTTGTATATAGAAAATTTATTTGTTGTATTAGTTGTAGAACTTTTAATATGATTATTATATTTTACGCCTCTAATACTAACTATGTAACGTGCTTTCATCATATTTGAATTTTTCCTTTTTTAGTTTTGTATTTTTACTTATGTAATATTTTATTGTAGGATAAAGATGTTGGTTTTAAGAAAAAATCGATCCACGTAAAAGTATGCGGATATCCTTTCAAGCCAAAGAGGAAATTTGACTGTTCCATATCAATGGTCTTTAAAGGTTATAAATTGAGTGCATAACCTTCTAATGACAAAACACTTCAAAGATCATTCAAACGTGAATAAATTATCAAAAGAGAGTTGAAACACGTATATCAACTTACTGTGATGCGACCTCACCGTATAGATATTTTGAACGTATTTAAAACCTTAAACACTGATAATGTGTCAACCATGCATATGATATACAACTCTTGATAATAGTAGTTTATGAATAAAGTTAACTGATCACATTTGCAATATATGTTGGTCAAACTCAAAATGTTAAATTATTTAGAATAAAATAGGTCCACCAGAGATAAAGTGATGTTGTTACAAATAGTTTCTTTACACATTCGGTTAATATTGATTTGTTATGGACGTTTCTAAAAATACTAGTAATGGATAACACCTACAAAATAATAAGGTACTTAATCCATTTTTTTAATTTTTCAGAACAACCAGATTTACATTTATCTCTAGCGATAAAATTAAAAAAATTCAAAGTGAGTATTAAATTATTTCCACTCTTGATGAAATATAAATTGATCGAACAATTGACCGAAGTTTTTATAAATATTGACTTAGCATTGATGAATGTTTTTGAACAAGTATTCTATTAACCACTCCTATAATTTCAAGCCATATTAGCATGAATGTTCTTGCGGAAAAAAAGTACATAGAAGAGAAAAATGTTCTCAATCACTTTATTATTTTGTAGAAGGAGATAACATATCCAAAACACAAAAGGTGAATCTGAAACAATGAGACCCTGATAAAACTTGAGTTCAAAGATTATAATCAAACAACTGAATGCACCAAAATATTTTGGTTGATTCCATAATTTTAACACATGAAAAAACTAACAAATTCATACATTTTGGAGCACAATCACGGACCTGGTGAAAAACCCTTATTAAACATTAAAAATATTATATTGGTAACATGAGGCTTAAGTCTAAATTATTGTGAGGTAAGGTGCACCATTTAATCAAAATGCAACATGGAATAATTAAATAATCGTTTGAAAATATTCACTTAATATCACAACACAAATATGGACGAATGATGTTACACAAAATCAAAGGTAACATATCGAAAATTTCTTTATAAATTATTTTTTACTCTTGAAAATGTGTTAATAATATCAAAATGGACATAGTTTATCGTGTTAGTACGATATTCATGGGTTGTAAAAAATAAATTTGTGTTAACTTTAGATTATTTGGGCGATAATTGAAAAATGTTAAATATAATCGTGCGTACAAATCTAACGAAGATCAAGCTCTTGAAACAAAAAATAGATAAGTTTGTTCAAGCTTTCATGGACAATGATGAATGATGTATATAATATATTTACAAATATGGTTTGAAATAGCAAATCCGAAAATATGTATCTTTGTGGAGTCAGTAGAGAAACATAAACACCGTAGTCATTAACTACTCAAACATAAATTAATATTTATGTCATTCACTAAACTCGATAATTTCATTTTTGAAATGTCTAACAATTATAAAAAAACAAATGCACATTTTTACGTGCAATTTTAGAACACTTTAAAAATACAGAGATGGATTGGAATCTTCCGGTTTGTTTTGAAATTCTGACATAAGTTAGTGGAGTTATGTGTCCTAATGAACTTTTGTTAGGTGTAATTTCTATAACAATAGTCAAAGTCCGAGCATATTATGGAAGTTTGTCAGTTATTTTTTGAGATGCCACTATAAATTGGTGGAACGATTAGTCTTAGTGAACCTTTATTAGTTGAAGAAAATAGTCGTAATATTCACTGTGAACTCAATATTGGTTGTGAACTATGAGTTGTTGATCCAAAATCATACATAAAAAAAACTTTAGTGTATTATCAAGCTTTTATAATTGGTTTAACGATGTACAATATTTTGTCATTGCGGTCCAGATGGGTGGAAGATTGTTAGGCAATGTTCTTACAATGAGCTTATGGAGAACGTTTTGGTTTATACGAGTTTACATAGTGGTCTTGATGAGTTAGAAAAAAGCACTCATATCTTGATTACTATCCATATAGTGCAGATATAAATATTTGATGGCAATATCGTCAATCAAAGTGACGATTACATTAAAGTTTAACTACATCGTCCATTATGTATGAAACACCAAAGTCTCACTTTTTTACCATTAAGAATTGCACCACCTCTAATATATTACATGAGATAAATTATGTTTGGTTTCATTGATAATCATTTACCTATGCTAAAAATATCCACAAGTCTCTCATGTTTCGCGTTTGTCTCAAACTACTTTCCTTCGTTCACTTTTGTCTTCCATTAGTCCCCCACGTGTTAAAATTTTACATGTTTAGTCATCTCGTACATGTGATTGCTTAGGAGTTATCATGTGGAAGCTCAAATAATAGAGTTTCTTTATCTCACATTTGCTCCTCCATTCTTTCATACTGGATTTCATAAATTACTTCTCAAAATGGATGAAAGTACAACCGCTAATGAATATAATGAAAAATTAGATAATAGTTTTTTTTAAAATAAATATATATTACAGGTTTGAAATTCCAAAGGTCATCAATGAATAATTAAACTCGGTTTCAAAATGATAAAATCACAAGGTTATGCGCTCAAAATAAATAAAGCAACATTTTTCTTCCTTTTTCCATCCTCGAGCCAATAGTTAAGTTGAAGTGACCAACAAGATAATTACAAAGGGCATCAAAATATGTTAGAAGGAGCATCTGGAACCTAGTATTACTTCCTACTGAAATTCTTATGGTCATACAAAAACACACTTAGAACCGCAACACAAGAAACATCATTTTTCATGGTATATGGAGTGTAAGAAGTTGTACCAGCTGAAATATATATATATATATGACATCTTATAGGGTTGCAACATATGATGAAGTAAGTAATGCACATGCCCAAAGTTCTTAGCTAGTTATAATTGGTAAAAACAATTCAAATCATCTCAGAACTTTAGAAGATGTTATAAGGAATATATATAATTCCAAAGTGCGGTTCATAAGTTTAAAGCATGAGATAAAGTGTTACAAAGAGTTTTCTTTCGCATTAAAAAATCAGGCTTGTAAAATTTTGGCTTCAAACTAGAAAGGTTCTTTCACGGTTGAATCCAAAGTGAAGGCATAAACATATAGCCTACTGGGTAAAGAAGGAAACCAAGTTTTCCACCCATAGAATAAAGAGCACTTAAATCTCTATCATAGTCCTTAAGTCTCAAGGCTATAACTTACTATTACCGGTAAAGCGAATTTTTTAAACCATGAGGATGTACTATTTCTTACCTCGGTGGTACGGGAAAGTTTTAAAGAGGAATTCAATATTAATAAAATATATTTTATATCAGAAAATAAGTTTTATTATATATTTTCAAACAGAGACATCTAATAAAAAAGGTCAACATGCAAAAACATGGAATTCCATTAGGAAAATCGAAGATTTTGTAAAGTCTACCATAAATATGAAAGGATTAAAATTTGTCTTTAGACAAATAGAGACATCTAATAAAAAAAGGGTTAACATGCAAAAGCATGGAATTCCATCGGGAAAATCAAATATTTTGTAAAGTCTACCATAAATATGAAAGGAATAAAATTGGTCTTTAGACAATAAAATGTTCCAGCATGAACACTGAAGAATTCATAAAGTTTAGGATAATAATAACAAGTCTTGTGCGTTTAAAAATAAGTCTTTAAATAATAAAGTGCTATGTTAGGAACACTGGAGATTTTAGAAAGTCTATAATAATAAAAAAATATTGGATAATAAACGATTATTCCTTAGATAGAAAAAACAAGTTTCAATTTTTTTTAAATAAATAATAAGGAAAAACATTAACGAGAGTCATGCACCCTACGCTTGCTTGGAAAATTCTAAACAATCCAAAATAATTACATAAATGTTGAGTAATAAAGTCTCGGTTTATTGAGATTGATAAATCAAGAGACAAAATATAACAACGAGTACTAAAAAATAAGAGTATTTCTAAAAACGTACACCCATAAATACAATACAGTGCTATCAAAATCATATAAAAGAATAGAGTAATAAGAAATCAAGTGTGGACATTATTTTCAAAAGAACCACATTTTTGGTTGGGACAACAACAATTTTAATAGAATTTTTTTTGAACATTGGTACCTTCAACATTATCAGTTATGACACCAATAGCTTGAATGTTAGTAGTCCTAACAATACTTTTCTCAACACCCTTACTAAAACCTCTATCAAATAATTCATTTAATTGTTTTTAATTTATTCAGTGAGGTAAAAAAATATAGGCATCACCCTTACTAAAACCTGATAAAATACGAGATTTATCACTCTATACTAAGTCCTTTGACCATTTACTCCCATGAACATAATACAATAAGCGATTTATATATAACAATGGGGTATTTCGTATCAAAATCTAGAACTAACTTGGAATGAGCTTTCATAACAGTCACACGAGAAAACACAATCATTTATGCTCGATAAACAATACCATCTTGGGTCCGAGTCGGATGTTCATTAATAAAAATTCTGAAAATAAAATATTTTTAGAGTTAAAAGCATTTAATCGCTCATAAAGTTTTGATTTTACAACCTCAAATTTATCCTTGACATCAATAAAATCTTTATCGAAAGATGACCCTAGATCCTCAACAACGATCAGATCAGCCATAGAAACAGTTAGTTTCTAGTTATAAGTAATATATTCCTTAATTGACATAAATTAAACAACTAGTTCTTTAGTTCTTTATTTAGTACAAATTCGGGTCCAGTCTTGGACTGCAGTTCAAGTTTAATAGCCTTTCTGTCTCTTGATAATTTAGTTGCTTCTCATTTTTAATCTTGGTCTCAATAAAAACTGTCATTGAAGAGTCCTCCTCTATAGGTTCAACAACACCATCAAGAAGAGACCAAATATCAGAAATGTAAGTTTAAAGATGGACATTGAACCAATAAAGTAAGATTAAACCATTAAGAATGGTTTGAAAACACCATGTATATAAGTACAATATATAGTTAGTTCATTTACTACAACAAATAGAGAAATAGGTAGAAAATAGAAAAATAAAATCTTATACTAACTTAAATTTTAAGTTTAAGTGCCTTTTACCTAGGTTTATTATTAAAAGTGGATTGAAAGCAGATAAAATTGTAGTGAAAGCTTCGTTCGAAGTTGCACCTATGTTAGATGAGTCACCATTTGGATCCAAATCCCTGACATCTTTATTATATGTATCTACAACAAAAGATAATTGTTATAGGAGGTGATAGAGTCATTGATGAGTTAACACAAGCTTCGGTGGTGACAACCACATCTTTCTCATATTCAGCTTCTTATTGTTCAAATTTCCCAACACCTAATTTTTTAAAGAGGCATCCTTGTAGATGTGTGTATTTTTGTTTTGTCTTTAATAATAATTTTGACCAAAGCATTATTAATAGTGTTGCAAGAATTAATTGAGGACCTTGATGTTAGGAGAGGAGTCATTAGCAAACATTATGAAGTCGTCTGTAAAAACTAAAGAAGGTATATACAAATAGTTTCTTGATTTATATCTAATCTCATACTTATTTTCAAATAAGTTTCTGATCCCCCTTATTAGACCTTCCTATGGTATAATGAATAGGATATGGGATAAATGACCCCCCTTGGATGACTCCTTTGTTTGACTTGAAAAAACCATGAAGCTCACCACTGACTAGGATAAAGTAATTAGTGGAATCAATATTCTTTAAGATTTAATCCATAAAACTTTGGTAGAAACCAAATGATTCCAATATTTTGATAATGAATTTAAATCATGTAGAAAGCTTTCAACATGTTTACCTTTAACATAATATTACCACATATACCTTGATGTTTAGGTCATAGGCTAATTCTTAAGCAAAAAGGTTATTGTCATGGATGTTTATTCCTTTGATAAATCCTCTTTGCTCTTCTGAAATAATTTTTGGTAGAAGAGTTGATAACCTGTTATTAAAGGTCTTAGAGAGAAACCTATTGGGATGGGTAATTAGTCTATAATCCTGTATTTTCTAAATCCTTGTATTCTGAAAATAAGATACATGTTTATAATTCTTATAAAGCTTGATATCAACATTCTTAAGACCAATACTATCTTTTTCCTTTCCTTTATTGATATGAATTGCCTTATGGGATTTGTTTCCTTTAGTATTTCGTGGAAGATCATATTGAGTCATATTCTTAAATTAATTTCCATCAACTAAGTTGGCTTGGTAGATGGACTACTTGGTAGATGGACTACTGGATTTTCCTTATATCTTCATTTTTTTGTATTGCCTCCTTACAATGCTTATTGTTTTCTATGGTTGGCCCTTCTTGATAATTTTGGATTTCACTTTTGGGATCCAAACTGCATTTTGGTTAGATGACTCACTAGAAGAAGAAGAAGATTAATTTTGGTTGTTCCTAGTGTTATATTCTACTTTATTTGGTATAAAATTCTTGCAGTTTGAATGTTGGTGGCTAAGATAAAATTACTGAAAACAGTAGAACAGAAATTCTTCATAGATAATGTCTTGACAATACTCATTGTTATCTTTAAATCCTACCCAAAAAAATTTCATAAGATCTGTGGATACATCCAGCTCCAATCAAACTTTACTACAATTAAATATAGCCCGATTTTTTGCACGTACCCATATTGTGAGAGGATTCCCTATAGACTTTACTATTAACCTAATGGTGTCATCATTGAACATAAACTTTGTTAAGTTTGATAGGGTGATCATAACTGTAGTTATTTATTCATAAATAAGATTAAAGAACGGTTACCATCTTAGTAACCTTATAGTTTTAAGACAAATGAACCATATATTTCTTCGTTAGAGATTTTTAAGATCTTCTTGCAATTCAAATTCTACCAAAATGTGTATTATGTCCCAGTGAGTAACAAAACATTCTCCATTACATCCAAAGGGTTCCATAAATTTATTGATAATATCCATTTGGGGTCTGCATGGTGATAGTTTCCTCAATAAGGTGTGTTTTAAATTTTGTTGGAGCCTTTCCTTATCAATAGATGAGAACTGGATATTTACATGGTTACCTTTGTGTGTAATCCTTACATCTTCATGTTTGACTTCCATTGATTTTGTCCTAGTAATATCAGCATATGATATTGGTTGAGTTCTTATATTTTTAATCTTGCAATTGGTTCCGGGCTTCTAAGGGTTTTGGGGAGTTATGTTCATAGGTTGAGTTTATTCTCACATTGGTAATTTTGGAAGTGTTAGAGATTTTTTTATCTAATCCATTATGAGTGTTGTTCTTTTTACTAATTAGAGTAGGAAACTTCGAATCCAGATACTTGATTGATTTCAGCAATTGGTTACATTGAGATTAAACTCGTTTTTTTATCCAGGAACATCACTTTTGGAAGTAAGATTATAGGTCTAGATAAGAGCGGATGATGAAGACTTTGATAGACGATGAGTCGAAGATGAGTCTTCTTCCTCCATTACCTTTTCCAATGAAGACTGGCAGACAACCAGTCCCGCAGCCCGAATTTTGAGACAACAAAAATGTTAATCTTGAATGATACACCCGAGATATATTTTTTGTTTTTTATATATAATATTATCCACTTATATTTCTTTTGTTATCTAGTTATCCATAATAGTTTCAATTTCATATAATTTGGTCACTCCAATTTTATTGTATCAATATATGTTACCTATCATTAAGGGTGGATCCATATTAAAATTTAAGGTATACTAAAATTATATTAGAGAAAACAAATCAACAAAAAATAAAAAGTCAAATGTAGAGCTCGATCATTAATTTATTTTTGTAGTAGAATTCATAATTGGATAGGCTATTTGTTGATTCATTTTTTTTTATAGTAATACTAGTATACTCCAAAAATTTGTGGTGATAGGTAAAAAACTGAACAACATTATGTAAAATCAATTAAACATCTGCATATTGATTTGACATATATTAAACAAATAAATTAAAAAATTAAACAAATCAATTAAATAAATTCAAACAAATCAAACACATTCAAAACAATCAATTAAATAAATTCAAACAATTCAAAGATATAAATTAAATAAATTTTAACAAATTCAAACAAATAAGTAAAACAAATCAATCAAACAAATTCAAACAAACTCAAACAAATTAAACAAATTACATATATTGAACATATTGGTTATTGGTTTATCTTAAATGTTATATTGCATATATGTTTATATTGTATTTTTTTTATGCAACCGAGGGTACATATGCGGTGTTATGCTATGTACCAGACACACCGTGGTTGGGACTTGAAAGTACGCCAGACACGAGTATATGACCAAGTGATGGCCACATGTTTCGGATCCATTGTTGACGCTCTCGCTCGATGGGCTACAAATGTTCATTTGATAGATGAATTTTTGGAGAGATGGCATCCTGAGATGAACAAATTTCATTTCTCTTTCCGGGAGATGAACGTCACACTCGATGATGTCTACATGATCACGGGGCTATCAGTTGTGGGTGTCAACTGTAAGCCATATGAGTACCCTATTGTTGATGAGCGTAATGTGGCAAACGCTCGCTTACTTGGGTGCAGTATTCAGGAGCTTGTGGCCAAGATTGGGGAGAACAAAGGGGACGACAAGAGGCATGTTCGCCTTGCATGGCTGAAGAGGAGATTCTGCACTTATCAGTATTACGACGATGATATTACTGATGCGGATGTTCGCCGAGCTACTACGGGTTACTTGTTGCACTTCTTTTGTTGTACCATATTAGCCAACAAGTCGGACAGCAACATTAGCCTCAACTACTTACAGTTTATAGATGATTACACTAGCTCGGGCAGGTATAATTGAGGACATATGATACTCGCGCAGCTCTACTAGCAGCTAGACAGAGGATGCCTACACGCTACTTCCGGTATTTCTAGATTTTTGGGCTTGTTAGTGACATAGATTTACGACCATTTCTCGTTATTTTCAGCTCATCAGTACCCGAGGTTTAGTCGCACATCCTACTTTTTGCAAGTATGCGCCTCCACCGTTTCGACAAAGCCAACAGGCTCGAAATGGTGTTCGAGATTACCTAGCTACCTTCACCGAGCACGATGTAAGTTATAATTAGCTTCATTTTTAATTATCGTGATATTTAAATTTAATATAATTTGCTAATGTTAAATGATTTGTTCATAGTTTTTAGGTGTCATTCATGCCATATACGAACATGCAGGATGCTCGAGGTCACTCTGATGTAGTTTGGATAGATGCGACACTGATGGCCTCGGAAATTGTCGAGGCATACTATCCGCTACAGGTGGCTAGACAGTTGGGTCGCATTCAGCAAGTAATATTTTGTGAAACTCGAGATATTAATATTATTTGTTCTGCACATGTGTGTTACAGAATAATTGTTAAAATACAGGTACCTGGTGCACTGCGTCCCATTCTTACCGGTTCTAGTAGGGTTCACCGTGCGAACACCCTCTACAACTGGGATGCATTCATTTGGGGCAACTGGGAGTCACACTGTATTTACCAGAGTTCGAAAGGTGGAGAGTATATTCATGGTCATGACGATGGTACTACTTTGATATACTCTTCATGGTTACGAAGAACTTGGGGTACATCAATTCCGATCCAGAGACTCACCAAGTTGATGCAGAGGTAGGGGTGAACCCCTCTGCACCCACACATGCCACCAGACTGCACAAGCTGACTACGCACCTACTCGATTTACAGGCGTTCGAGTAGAGCCACCCCGACATTAGTTTGGAGGACCTTCGTGAGCCTCTGGACGAGTGTTACCGTCTTGCTCACGAGTACAGGGATTAATTATTATTTATGTTTTTATGGTTGACAGTTTATGACTTTTTATGTGTTATGTATGAATGTCTAGTTTAAATTTGTGTTACAGTATTCTGTTATTGTTTAATTATGTGTTATGGTATTTAATTACATTTGAATGATAAAAGTTTGGTATTTTGTTCCATTTTAAAGATATAACCAGAAATGACATTTGTTCAAACTTTAACTTTAAAAACAACATCAAAGTAGCACAAACTGCAACATAAACTGAAACATAAGTTGAAACACAAACTCAAACATAAACAGAAACACAAACTCAAACATAGTCTGAAACACAAACTAAAACATAGTCTGAAAAACAAACTAAAACATAGTGTGAAACATGAATTGTAACATAAGCCATCCACTTGTACCGGAGTTTATCTATCAGGCCAATTCCATTTCATCAACTTCCTTTCTTCGATTGATGCCCTCATCAGATATTGATCTTCCAAATCAGTCCATGGACACATTTTTGAAATTGTATATTTGTTATACTTTTTACTGCCTCAAAAAACGTCTGCTGAAAGGCCTTCTGATGATTCAGATAACGTAGTCCAAGTAGACCAATTAATAAACGACACTTGTAAGATAAGGATACCGTAATCCAAGTTGACGAATGATTTTGTGACACCTATAGAACACAAAAGTACGCACATGTTGCAGTGCAATAATAGGGGTCTCATTATAGCAGAATTTCCATTATCAGGTGTCTCACTATAACGAGACCCCTAATGAATTCCCGTCAAATTGGACTCCACTTTATTAAAAACTCTCGCCCTAAACCATAAACTTAAATTACTTACAAGTCTAACAATTAGTTAAGTAAAATAACGTATAGATATGATAATATAACTCACCGGTTGCTAGTGTGGTTGCACAACTGTTTAATTTTGTTCATGTAGATATTAAGGAATTTGTGTCTGTAAGTGTCTATCCATTGTTTCATCACGTACTCGAGAACCTTAGGACAATATGTGTAGGCTTGGTGCAACTCGGTGAGGATTTTGTTATACTCTTCGATCGTCACCAAATGTTGTACTGCGGCATAAAATTCTAAGAACTCTTCACCCATGTCCGTTTTAGGCAAAACTTTCTTATAATAAGAGCTAATGTTCTTATTTATATGCCAAGTGCATAACATATGACTTGCATCCGGAAATACCTGATATCGTTCATTAAAGCCAACTCCCTATCGGCAACGATAATATTTGCTAATGCGCACATGTTATTCACTATCACTCTCCTTAGAACGCTCATTGCCCACGTGTAGTTCTCTTCTTTCTCCAAGCTCAAAAAACAAAAGCTATATAAAAGGACTTTTTTGTCGAAGTTTGGCCAACTACTTCTATAAAAGGCATTTTATACCTTGTAGTCTTGTACGTGCTATCCATTATAAGAACTTGAGGAAAAGTGTGCAACAAATCGATGCTTGTAGGATGTGCGAAAAACAATTCAAGGATCTCGTCAGTTTCTTTGTTTGTTCGCTCCCAAACATAGTACTCGTGCTCCTTCAACTTACCGAACAAGTATTGCATTTGGGATATGCCTGCTTTATCAACCAATTGGTGCTTGTGCCGCATGTTGTAGATGGTACGCATACTAGATACATTTTCCGAATCTTTTAACTTCAATCCATGGTATATATCTCTTGGCCGAGAACTGATTGTTGTGAGTTTACGAACATACTCCTCCTCTTTCGCTTTTAGCCTCGCGGCCCATGAATGACCATCCACGTGCAAGAAGGGTTGGTGGTTGTGTTTTCTATTTCTAACTACAAATTTCTAATAACCTGGTAGTTCTAACACCGGATTACCCCTAAGCATGAACGGGCGGCCGCATTTTTTGGATGAACAATCTCGTCGCTTCTTCACAATCTCCGGTTTCGGCCTCGGCTTGTAAACATCGTGCCTCTCGTACTTGAAATATAGCCGCGGATTTTTACCGTTTTTACTACCATCGTCATCTTTATCGACCACAACAATGAATCTTATACTATTGCTTTCCTTATCAACCCATGCTATCAATTCCGCCTTGGTGTAGAAATTATATGTACTAACAATTTGGCTATAATCGGTCATCTTACATGGTGCTTGTCCTAGTTCCTACACAAACAAATATCATTTAACTCACACAAAATCACCATTCTTTCATGTAACCAACAACAAAGTAACTTCATCAATTGTAAACATGTATTCACACTTCAAAAAATAAAGACAAACGCAATATTCGGAAAAAAACGGGCATATAAAATAAAGACAGGTCAAATCTTCGCATAATCATGCGAAGATTTGTATCTTCCACGCGTGTTCTTGCGTGGAAGTGTACAATTACAAGCATGATTTCGTGCGAGGATGTGTTCTGTTCAGAAAAAAAAAGTTTACCTCAAATACACTCTTCATATGGTCAGTAAGCGGTTCCTCCTCGTCCGAAAGGAAATCATCAATGTTACAACTGAAATCGTCGTTATAGTCACTCAAATCCATAGTTTGAGTTTTTGGGTTTTTACTTTTAATAATTAAGGTGTATTAAATGTTTGAGTGGGAGTTTGGGTTTGTGGGATTTTGTGTTTTTTTTTTAAATTTTGTAGAGATAAGTGGTAGGGAAAGAGAGGAGAAGAAGAAGAAAATGAGTTGGTAGAAAAATTGATGGTTTTTATATGTGGGGGTAGTTTGGTAATTCCAAGTTCACACAAAAAATCAAAAAAAGGGGTCTCACTGACCTCTATTAAAAACACGAAACAAATCAATTAAATAAAGGGTGACTTCCTAAAAGGTAAGTTATATATTTTAAAATTCTTGTTAGATACAAAACACTTTCATAATTCCAATAACTGTATAAATTTTTTGATATTAATAACAAACTCCTCAAATTAAAAATATTTCTATTAGCCTTTTAATTTTATAAACTACACTACTATCATGGTCGCCGCCGTCACCACGGCGGCCACCACCACGGTAGCTACCACGACCACCACCATCACGATCACCATCACCACAGCCACAACCACCACCACGGCCACCACGGCCACAACAGCCATGACCACCAGGACCACCACCACGGCCACCATGGCTGCCACGTCCACCACCATCACCACGGCCATGACCACCACCACCACAGCCACCACCACCACCACGGCCATGACCACCACCACAGCCACCACCACTACAGCCACCACCACCACCACTACCACGGCCACCACCACCACGGCCACCACCACCACAACCACAGCCACCACCACCACCACTACCACGGCCACCACCACCACGACCACCACCACCACAACCACAACCACCACCACCACCACTACCACGGCCACCACCACCACGACCACCACCACCACAACCACAGCCACCACCACCACGACTATGACCACGACCACCACGACCACCGCCACCATGGCCACCACCACCACAACCACCACCACGGCAACCACCACCACCGCGACCACCATGGCCACCACCACCACAACAACCACCACGGCAACCACCACCACCGCGACCACCACCACGACCACCACCACCACCAAAGCCACGGCCACCACCATGCCCAACACCACCACGGCCACGACCACCATCACCACGCCACCACCACCACTTCCACCACGGCCACCACCACCATCACGGCCACCACCACAGTAGTTGGACTGTTACACTATCAGGAATAACAGTAATAGGGTTGTTACTCTATCAGGAATAACAATAATAAGACTGTTACTCTATTACTATTATTCTTGATAAATTTGTCTCTGATGAATTTATTTTTCTCTCTACAACGGATGAATAGTGGTAAGTTTTCTACTTTGGATCCTCCCATTTCAAGAACAAAACAAAGCTTTTCGTTGTGGTTGTTATTGATACGACAGATAAAAAGTTTCGATAAGTTCAACAATCATTGTGATTTTGAATTCAATGAAACCATGTTAGAGAGAAAATCAATAAAATAAACTTTCATTCGATCGATCTCTGGCTCTGCTACTATGCATTCATAAATGTCCGAATAAACTCGTAGATTTTGTTGTTGCATGCAAATAGAAAACAAAGAAACAATAAATTTCTAAATTCAATCAGATATTATAATAAAAAATAAAATTTTCTTAAAACTCATTTGTAAAACCAAAATCTTTTGTTTGAAGATGTATTTTTTCACGAAAATTGACAAAAGAAATTTTGGATAAAGAGATTTATAGATCAATGAGAAGTGGGTTATTGTGGGATTAAATAATAAATTTGGTAAGTATTGGTAGAGGTGAAGAGGGTACATGTTTTTGTTTAGAGTCATCTTCTTCGTGTGCGTACAGAGAAATTAATTCTTCTGCACAAAATAGAAGTGAGAGAAAGAAGGTGAGAGAAAGAACTATAAGAAGAGAGAGAAAGGCTAGCCTATATGAAAATGGACCCTCTGTCATTATAACCGTTGTTTGCATATATTTGTTTGCTCTTAAAAAGTTAAAAATAAATAAATTTACAGTATCTTTTTATTTTTCTTTATGATTCTTTTATTTTTATTTTTTTAGGACTCTAACGGTAAAAAAATAATATATACATGTAAGACTAAACAAATATCTAGATACACTTATTGGAATTAGCCAAACTAAAGCCCACTAAATGAGAATTTTTAATTATTCTATGCATCTGACGAGAAATAATCCTTATTATTATTATTAAAATAATTTTTTATTTTATTTTAGAATTGTATATGGTATCTCTAAATCCAGCTTTTTTCATTCAAACGTTTCACATATATAATTTTATCGAACTAAAACCTTCGGTTGTGTACTGAATCTAAACATATATATTTTTTAATTTTTATTTATATTTTATATCTTATGAAAATAAAACTATTACTATTTTATTTAAACCAGTTCCATCTTAATTTACAGTTTTAAAATATATATTTTTTTCTCAAAATTGGAAATTTTATATCATCATGGGAGAAATTACAATATGCCTTAAAAGGTAGGGACTTAAAAGGTAGGAACTTAAAACAAAAGTTAGATAAAAGCTAACTTTACCTTAGTTTTCGACCTAAATCCCTAAATCGAATCTCTATCAGATAAACATTCGCAAATAAAACCCTAGAAAAACCGTCCGCCGAAATCAGAGAGTACAAGAACCAAATCGTAAAAATTCACTGAGATTAGCTAGAAGAAGAGAGGTAGCTAATGCCCAAGCTTCCGAGAAGAAGAATAGAGCGGAGCTCTGTTGGAGTAGACGATTGATCGATTTCAATTTTCTGCTTACAACAGAGCTTCCACTTAGCTAACCAATCGGCGACAAAGTTCTGGGATCTGGAGATGAATTTGATAGTCATACACGGATGGAGCAGACGTCTACAGATTGGGAGTATCTTGGATAGAGGCCAAGGGTATCTACCTTTAGCCAGGTAGTCGATTATCGCCTGGCTATCGGTCTCGATATCGACCCTCTCCCAATTTGTGTCCTTACAAATCAAGAGTCCATCCAGAAGAGATCGAGCCTCAGCCATCGAAGGAGGGAGCTTCCCAGACGTAGATCCTACTCCCAGCTCCAAATCGCCTTGATGATCCCGAACAATTAACCCACTAGAGGCTTCACCAGTGTTAGAACTAGCTCCAACTACATTGAGCTTTCTTCTTCCTTCAACCGGGTGAGTCCATTTTACATATTTGTACTTACTGGTCTCATCATAAGATGAATAGCAACCCAGTTCTTTCCCAGCATCAGTAACTTTAAGCCAGTGCTTCTTTTTTAGTTTTGTATTTATACTGCATATCATCCTATTAATATAAAAAAATAGCAGATTTAGTAGTGATAGCCTTGTTCTTAATTTTCATGTCATTTCTAAATTTCCAGATAGACCAACAGATTATAGGAGGCAGAACATGAGTGATATGAACTCTGGACTTAGAAAACCAGAACCATTCCCTAATGATATGGGTTATGCTCATATATGGTTTAATATTTATGTTAAAAATCTGACTGTAATACTTCCAAATTGACCAAGATAAGTTACAGTTCACAAAAAGATGGTTTCCACTTTCACAGTTATGGTAGAAAACACACTTAGAAGCTAGACTAATATGTCTTATTTTTAATAGGCGGAATTTTTTTAAATAGTTTCCAGGTAAAGAAAGAACACTTCTTGGGGGTTAGCTGATTCCAGGTTTTTTTTATATAAAGAAGATTCATTATATAGCCTTCTGACTTTGTCCCAAGTAAGCTTAGTGTTAAACTCCGGGTTATGAGAAGTAGACCACACCAGCATATCGTCTTTAGATGAATCAATCTTATATAGAGAAATTTGCTGAATTCTGTCTTCACTTAGCACTTCAAAATCCCAACCATTGTGTTTCCAAAACCTGTTAACATTTTGCTCCAAAAACCACATGTTAGAATCGGTATTCTTATAATCCAAGATTGGAGATTGGTTATGCCAATTCTCTAACCAAAAGTCCACATTTCCCCTACCAAGAATCTATTTTATGTTAGGTTCAGCAAAGTCTTTCATGTTAACTAATCTTTTCCAAATCAATGAACCAGTGTTAAATTTAGCTTTAATGGGATGGTAATATCTATTGTAAATGTCTTTCATTAAATTAGCCCAAATACTGTCTTGTTTTCTGTATTTATACCAGAGCTTTTGAGAAAGAGTGGTTTGAATATCATTGAGACTTCTTATATTCAAACCACCTTCATCAAAAGGTCTGCAAATATTTTTCCAAGCTGTCCAATGGATGGCTTTGGTATCAACTTGGACCTGTATAAGAATTTGTTAATTTTTTTTTCAATTCTATTGATAATTGATTGAGGGACAATAGAGTTATGCATCCAATAATATGGTAAAGACATAAGAATAGTTGAGATAAGAGAGAGCCTTCCCCCAAATGATAAGAATTTGTTGTCCCAATCCATTATTTTGCTATTGATGTTATTTAATAGCTTGTTGAAATTTCTTTACTTATTGTTGCAGCTCAATGTGATTCCCAAGTAGCTGATAGGAAATTTGTCAGTTTTGAATCCAGTAGAAGTTTCCAATTCCCGAATTTTGTTTTGATGAAGTAAATTTGAGGTAATAACATGAGTCTTATCTTTATTAATAATCTGTCCAGAGATAATCTGATATTTATCAAAGATGTCACTAAGAACATTATAGAAGAATTCATACTGTTAGTAAAGACCATAATATCATCTGCAAATGAAATACTAGGCTGAACAATAGCGGACCTAGAAACAAAATTCATATTAAGGTTTTGAATATAGAGATTTATCAAACCCCTAATTAAAACCTCCTCACTAAGGATAAATAAGCTTGGGGACAAATGGTACCCTTGCCTTAACCCTCTGACAGAATTAAAATAGCCAAAAGACTGACCATTTATAAGGATAGAAATAGAGACAGAACTTATCATTATTTTAACTAATTGAATGAATTAATCAGAGAAACCAAATTGCATTAGGACTTTAAGAGTGAAGGGAATATACATCAGGTCAAATGCTTTGGACATGTCCAATTTGACCATGATATTACCTTTGGTAGGCTTTATACTTAGATCATAACCATCTCCTTTGCCAGTAGAATATTATCATGAATTGAACGGCCTTTGACAAAAGCCCCTTGAGTAGGTGAGATAATTTTGGGAAGAATCTTAGACAGCCTGTTATTTAAGAGCTTAGAAAATATTCTATTAGTTAAAGTACACAGACTAATATGCCTATAGTGATTCCAAAATGTATGATTGATTGTTTTAGGGATAAGATAAAGACCCGTTGCAAAAATTCCTTTAGGAATGTCACCGCCAGACAGAAAAGAATTAACAACTATGACCAAATCTTCCTTGATGATATGCCAGCACTCTAAATAAAACTTTAGATTATAACCATCAATACCAGATGCACTATCTGGATTGATAGAGCTAATTACATTCCACAACTCATCACAAGTTGTAGGCTTAAATAGGTCATAGTTGTTTTCATCAGTCACCAACTTAGGGATAGAAGTCAAAAGATCATTTTCCAAGCAAAGGTTTTCATCCTTAATAGATTTATAAGCTTTTTTAGAGTAAATGTCTTTACAAAACTTCACAACAGAGTCAATTATCTCATCAGAATTGTAAAGCTAAATTCCATCTTCCTTTATAGCATTTATAGCATTTTTCCTTCTCTTTTTAGAGACATAAGAGTGAAATATCTTTGTATTGTTATCACCCTTTATGAGCCAATTACTATAAGATTTCTGTCTCCAATAGTCCTCTTTGTTTCTAAGTTCCTGCAAATAAAGACTGTTAGCTTTCTTTAAGTACATATCAGAGGTATTATTTTTGAGATTAGAGTGCATAAGCTCAGCCTCCTTAACCATAGATTCAGTCTCTTTAACCTTATTAAAAATATTTTCAAAGCAATTTCTGTTCCACAATTTAAGACAATTTTCAGTCTTTTCAATTTAAACCAATAGATTTCACTAAGAGACCCACTAATTCTTAAATTCCAATTCTTTTTTACCACCTCTAGAAAAGAAGAATCATTTGACCACATGTTCATGTATTTAAAGTTTCCGTTCATCACATTAGGCTTATAATAAGGATTAGTATTAACCATAATCAAAAGGGGGGCATGGTCAGAGCATGTACTGACCATGTGAGTAACCTTAGTAATACAGAAGATACTAGACCAATTAGCATTTATCAAGGCTCTATCAAGCCTTTTCCACTTAAGGCTTCTGTTCCAAGTAGATTTGGGACCCAAAAAACCAGCATCCTCCAACTGGCAATCATTTATAGTTTGAACAAAGTCATCTATACTATTATAATCTATATGCTTACAGCCAATCTGCTCATCAGATGATGAGATGACATTAAAGTCACCCACCACAAGCCAACCATTATTAGTATTAGCAGTAGATCTCAGCTGCTGCCATAAGTCCATTCTTAGAGTTCTGTTACACTTAGCATAAATAACAGATAAGAGAAAAGTAATGTTATTAGTGATAAGGGAGAATCAAGACAAGTAAGAAAATTGTAAGGAAGTATTTGTATTGGGGAAATATTATAAAAGGCATAAATAGAAGTAGTAATAGGAGAAAGTGGAAATGTATAGGGACTAAATGTGTAAAAGAAATATGTAGGAACTAAATGTGTAATAAGCAGTAATTAGAGTGTGTGGGGCCCATTATAATACTATAAAAGGACCACACATGAGCTGGCCAAGGGATGGATTAATATAATATTACTTTCTCTCTCTACTTAATCTTGCTGTGACTTTCTCTCTCTAAAAGTCTAGGTTTTTACTATTTACTCCTCCAAACATTCACCTAACGCATAATCATCATAGAGTTGTTTCTTGTTTCATCAATTAGCAATAGTAACTTCCAAGCTTAGGCACTGATCATGATTAGTAATGATATTAAAACAAAGATCAGTGCCCCAAAAAACCCAAATTTTATTTGAAATGTTAGAACAATGACTTGAAAACCCTAACAATTCTGCTATAAAAGAGATGTTTTCAGAGCTTGTTAAAGGCTCTTGAATAGCAAAAATGTTAATTTTTTCTTTAAAAGCCATATCTTTTAATCTCATGGTAGTAGATTTGTTATTGATACCACGCAGATTCCAATTAATAATCTTTATCATTGTCAGATAGAGACTTGTTCTTCGTGTTGGCACCATCGTACTTGAAAGATTTCATTATTTTTTAACTTGGTTTCTTTATCTTCTTAGCTGAATTTATTTTCTTTTTCAGGATAGTACTGAAGTCTTGATCAGTTGAAGATGGGTTCTTCTCAACAGGGGATAGTTGAAGACTTCCAATGTTGCTCTGTTTTGGAGAATAAGAGCCTGGTATCAAGTCATCATTTGTAAGAACATCAAGTTTATCACTTTGCTCTTGAAGATGTTGAATTACCTCGATGATCTCAGCATTTTCTGGGATATCAGCCTTAAAATCTTGTTGTATTTCATTGTTACTAGTAGCAATCTTTTCTTGTATAGTGTCTTGAGTTTTAGAATTAATTTCAAATGTAATTTCAGTATGTTTGTGAACAATAATAGACTTCAAGTTTTGAATAAACTCTGTGTTAGATTCCACAGTTTCATTCCATTGTTTCTTTTCAGTCTTGAGGCTATCATCTTTCACCACATCATCCTTATTCTTAACCTTTTCATCTTGAGCATTTCCCTCTTTACCATCAGACTTAATTTTTTTCTTGCATTCCATATAGCAGTGACCCAAATGAAAGCAACCATAGCAATATGATGGTAAATTTTTATACTTTAGATTTATCCAGCATCCATCGTTATTATCAAATCCGATCCATATACTATTATGAATCTTTTTTTATAAGTCAAGCTCGATTAAAGCCACCACCGAGTCCTTATAAGCTCTGTTTTCTTCTGGGATTTCAATCTTGTATACTTTGCCTAATGTTGAAGCCACTTCTTTTATGATACCCATATTATACAAATACTCAGGCAGCTTTTCGAATTTAGTCCAGACCAATGCATATGGGTTTTCGTACTTCGGGTTAAAATCTGGTGACCATCTCAGTATCCGCATAGTTAGACCTCCGACTTTCCACACTTTTCTTGACCACATTTTGCATACATCCTCATCAAGATTGAACTCCAAGAACACGTGATGAGAGTCCCAATTTATAGTTCTGGCAATGCCTTTAAACTTCAGTGAGTTGATGAAACTTTCGAACACCACTTTCTTTGGTAATCCAAGAGAGAACTTGCCAATCAAAGTTGTTTTTTATTTCGAAATAAGTTTTTCTTTGATTTTTTGATTAAATTGGATTGAAACATTTATGGTTTGAATTCCGCCTCACGGATTCTTGAGTCTTCTTTTCGAAACAAATCTGCGTATTGTTTCATGTCTACTTTGTTACCGGAACTATGTTTTTGTTGTTGAATTAACGCCAGAAATTCCTCTTCAAACAGGATATTATCTATTATCTCCATGATAGAGATAAGAAGGATGTAGAAAGGCCGGTTAGAAGAGGGAGAAAGATAAAGGAAAAAGTGGCAGAGGGACGGCACGGCGGGAAAAATCAATTCTTGGAGCATAAAAAAAAGTTTTAAAATATATAAGAACACATAAAAAAATCCATTTAAATTCGGATTGAAGTGATTTTTTTTAAAAAAAAACGATCAAATTAATTAGTTTTAAAATAGATACAAATAGCGGTGGTCGGGTCCAAAAAAATCGGATACCGTTTTTCCTGGACCTACTTTTTAAGTATTGTTTTATTAGTATTTAATTGATGTACGTTGCATCTGGCAAATAAAGAATAGGTACAGACTGTACAGTCGACAATCGCTTTGATACCAATAAATAGAGGTGTCAAACGGTTTGAACCAGCACCAACCCGCACCGTTTAAGTCTGAACCACGGGTTGCAGTCTCGGCGGGTTGCGGTCTCGGCGGGTTGCGGTCTCGGCGGGTTGCGGTCTCGGCGGGTTGCGGTCTCGGCGGGTTGCGGTCTCGGCGGGTTGCGGTCTCGGCGGGTTGCTCTTTATGCGGTCTCGGCGGGTTGCGGTCTCGGCGGGTTGCAGTCGTAATGGGCCAGTTTCACAGTTAAACCGCCAGTTCAAACCACCAGACGAACCATTTAAGAGCCGTTTACCAGTTCAAACCATCAGCCAAACCATTTAAGAACCGTTTATCAGAATATATTATAATGTTATTTAAAATTAATTTGTAAGTGTTAATTGAATCTAATTTCAATAATTGAGTTAATTATTCTATTTCATGTATTTTAATTTAAATATGTTATCATTTTAATCGAAATTTTATAATCATCAATTACATTCTTAAAAAATAATTGTAATTTGATTTTGATACGTTTTCTTTTCTAATTATATTTATGTATTTAAGATATTTTATTTAATATTATGTAGATATTAAATAAAATAAGTACATCTAATTGTATTTTGATTACAAATTTACAACATTTGAAGTATAAATTTAATATTTGAAGTATTTAATTTTTGAAGTATAAATTTAAAGTTTTAAAAATTGTATAAATTTGGATTATGTTCCAATTGCATAAACACATGTAATTTGATTGTGAAATAAATTCAAAAATACCAAATGTGTTTCAATTAACTATCTGTAATTTGGTTCCTAAAAAGAAATTATATTATGATGGCATAATTAAATATAATTAATTAAATATATTTATTTAGGAGATTAACATCAACAACAATATAAACTATCTATTATGTTCCAAATTAACTTGCTAATAATATAAAATTTATTTCAATAAACTAGAAAAAAAAGAAGGGTTTATAATATAAAATTTCTTTCATTAATCTAGAGAATTTAATATATATTTTTTTCATAAAAGTACTAAAATTATTTAAAAACTAATAGTTCGAAAAATTTATTTATAGATTTTTATTTTTTTTAAAATAATAGTTCGAATTTCCTATTTAAATAATTTTTTTAATTTTTTTTTTTAAATATTAGTGCGCGAAATCCTATATATAAAGTTTTGATTATTTTTAATAGTTTAAAATGCTTACATTTTAAAAAAAATTAAATTTTTTATAAAAAAAAAATATTTTTTTAAAAAAAATCAGTCACCGATTGCTGACGTCATCCGTGACGTCATCAAGCGGACCATCCGGCCAACCATCCGGATGGTCCGCGCGAACGGCTAGTTCAAACGAACTAGCCGTTGGATGAACCGGGGCATCCGGATGCACCGTCCGGATGCCCCGGTTCATCCAACGGCTAGTTCGTTTGAACTAGCCGTTGGTCATCCGGGGCATCCGGGCGAACCATCCGGATGCCCCGGTTTCAACCGGACCATCCGGATCGATATCCGGATGGTCCGATTTTCCTGTCCGGGCGTCCGGGCGAAACCGTCCGGATGCCCCGGACCGTCTGCCCGGACCATCCGGACGCCCATCCGGATGGTCCGGACGAAAAAAAAAAATCGGTTTTTTCAAAAAAAAAAAATATGGGTCTCCCCTATATATAGAGGAGACCCCAACTCCAACCTCACACACTCTCTAAATCTACTATAAACTCTCTAAATCTCTCAACTTGTTCTAGATTTTGTTATTAAGCTTAACTTTTGTATTTTACATATCGTACTTCTGTTTTCGAAATAGTTAGATTTTTTTTTCGAAAAAAAATTGTTATTAGTTTGTATTAGTTATTATTTGTTCTCATTTCCTATTTCCAATGCCGTCTTGTGGCTTCAACAACAGGTTAGGACAAGCAACTCCGAAAACTGATTTTTCGGAATTTTCTTCTTTTATGATGTCTCCTCCACCCGAGAGGGATCCGATCACACGACGCATCAAATGTGCTACTGAACCTACAAATATGAGTAAGACTCTCAAACAAAATTTTAGTTTGAAAATTTCTAATAAGGAGAGGCGAAACTTCAAACTTGTTAGTACTACACGTACGACTGTTAGTAAGACCGCCAAACCAAATTTTAGTTCTAAAATGGTCGACAAGGTGACACGAAGTGTCAAACACCCAACTATAACCAAGACTAAGAGTAAGACCGTTGTTCCTAAACAAAGTCTTAGTACGAAGACGAAGATGGTCGATTTGATTGCTGCTGCGTTAAGTAAGGTTAATCGTGAGACTCGAGGACAAGTTTTGGGAGATCCATTACAAATTGCAGCTACTGTTGAGAAAGTTTTGCGACTTAAAAAAGTGGTTAGCGACAAGAGACTAAAAAATGTATTTTAGCAATTGTAATATTAAATATTTTAATATAACTTGTAATATCTTAGCATTTGTAATATTAAATATTTTAATATGACTTGTAATATTTTAGCATTTGTAATATTAAATATTTTAATATGACTTGTAATATTTTAGCATTTGTAATATTAAATATTTTAATATAACTTGTAATCTTTTACCATGATAAAATATGATTTTGGTTTAAAAAATAATAAATAACATTTGTAATATTTAAAACCAAATCACAATAATAATATTCAACAGGTAATTTTAAAATTACAACAATATAACTTAAAAATAATAAATAACACTTGTAATATTTAAAACCAAATCACAATAATAAAATTCAAAATGTAATATTAAAATTATAACAATATAACTTAAAAATAATAAATAACACTTGTAATATTTAAAACCAAATCACAATAATAAAATTCAAAATATAATATTAAAATTATAACAATATAACTTAAAAATAATAAATAACACTTGTAATATTTAAAACCTAATCACAATAATAAAATTCAAAATGTCATATTAAAATTATAACAATATAACTTAAAAATAGTAAATAACACTTGTAATATTTAAAACCAAATCACAATAATAAAATTTAAAATGTAATATTAAAATTATAACAATATAACTTGTAATATTTTTGCATGATAAAATATGATTTTGGTTTAAAAAATAAAACCAAACACTTGTAATATTCAAAACCAAATCACAATAATAAAATTCAAAATGTAATATTAAAATTATAACCATAGAATTTGTAATATTTTAACATGATAAGATATAGTTTTGCTTTGTATTAGATATAAAAACATAATAATAATAATATTCAAAATATGATAATAACATAAGTAATATTTAAAATTTTAGACTATATAATAATTACAACACTTAAAATATTAATAACCAAAACAAATTAATATTAACAAAAATGTAATAATAATTCTATAATAATATTCAATCTCAATATTTTTTAAATATAACATTTTGGATATAAAATAAATAAAATCAGCATAATATTTACCAATAAACCACCGGTTTTTTACAAATAAACCGTGGTTTCGCGGTCTCGGCGGGTTGCGGTCTCGGCGGGTTGCGGTCTCGGCGGGTTGCGGTCTCGGCGGGTTGCGGTCTCGGCGGGTTGCTCCTTATGCGGTCTCGGCGGGTTGCGGTCTCGGCGGGTTGCGGTCTCGGCGGGTTGCGGTCTCGGCGGGTTGCAGTCCTAATGGGCCAGTTTCGCAGGTAGACCGCCAGTTCTTAAGCAGGTTGTCAGCTTTAAACCATGGTTCCTGAACCATTAGACACCTCTACCAATAAACCTCCTACAGGCTACAGTCCTACTTTCTATCCACTGGCTCCACTTGCGAGAAAAAAAGATCTTCGCTCCTTTGGATAAAAACTTCATATTCTCCTTGCGTCGCCAGCGACTTTTTAGGGTTTTTAGATTCCAAGCGAATCGAGTTTAGACACAGAAATCAACTTATTCAGGTTTGTAGAGAGACAATCAAGAAGAAGAAAATCATCCAAGAAGAGAGATAATTCGTTAGAAGAAAATATATATAGAGAGAGATATGAAGATTCAGTGTAACGTATGTGAAGTGGCGGAAGCGACGCTGCTGTGCTGCGCCGATGAGGCGGCTCTGTGCTGGGCGTGTGATGAGAAGGTACACGCTGCCAACAAGCTCGCCAGCAAACACCAGAGGGTTTCTCTCTCTGGTTCTGCCTCCTCCATACCAAAATGTGATATTTGTAAGGTATAGTATGGTGGATATCATTTTTTTTCAAATCTTTCTATCGATCCGTGCTCTGTGGAATCATCTCTATATACATTCGTTTTTGTCTTTAACTAGATAAATTATTTTGCTCGTTATTTGAGTTTTAGCTGCTAGAGAATATTTAGGATCTTGTGCGTTTTGGCTCGGTTAGTAACCCAAATTACGTTTTTTGAGTAGGAATTTGACTTGCTGTGTGAAATTGTCTTGAGTGAGTATGCAGTATTGTACTGCTTAGCTTTTCAGTGTGAGATACTGTAGTATAGCTTACCAAGCAAGTTTCATATTTACCTATTTTAATTCCAACTGAGTTTATGTTCAATCAGTACTCATTTATGGTGAATGGTCCTTTCCCCTTTATTATGAATTTCAGCTTCTCTATGCTAATCAGTTATCTAGAGGTTGTTGACAAAACATTTAGGTTGAGCATTAGTATGTCCAGGTATATATCGGTGTATAGAAATAATCTCGAATGAATTTGGGCGCTTGGATTTCTTATACTTTTTTTGTCGAGAGATCTCTATCTTATATCTCAGGGATGTCGATTTTGAAGTTTAGAAAATTCAGTGTGTAATTAGCCATTTTTCCTATTCTGTTCCTATTCACTTATTTTGGGGGATATCTACAGCATGGCTTTGTAAGTGGTTAACTTGATAACAAAGACTTATCTTCTTATAACAGGACGCTGCTGGCTTTTTCTTTTGCCTACAAGACCGAGCTTTACTGTGCAGGAAATGTGATGTTGCCATACACACGGCAAATGAATATGTCTCTGCCCATCAGAGGTTTCTGCTCACAGGAATAAAAGTAGGTCTTGAAGCAACCGACCCTGGGGCATCATCTTCTACGATGAAGTCACAATCCAGTGAAAAGAATGAAGAGAGAAAAAACCCTCTTGTATCTAAAAGATCCATCCAGACTCCAGTAGCTTGTGAGAACAACGAAGTTTTGTCATTTAATACTAGCAAAGTTGACGTCTTTGCATCAGGAAAGGAGTCTTCTGCTGGGGGTTATGCAGCTGAAAGTATTCCACAGTGGCAGTTTGACGAATTTCTTGGACTGAACGACTTTAGTCAAAATTATGGCTACATGGACAACAGTTCATGCAAGGTACTCATTTTATAGTAACTGGCATCCTTGTACACTTTTGTATTTGCGATTTACATTGTTTAGATTTCTCTTGAATGACTACTAGAAGGGTTAGTGTATATTACCATAAGGCTGATTTATCTAAACGTGCTGTTGAATTTGTCAGGCTGACAGTGGGAAGCGTGGAGACTCTGATGGTTCCTCTAATCTGAGATCTGGCGAAGAAGAATTAGATGATGTTGATCGTATATGCCAGGTGCCAGATTCCTGTGCTGTGCCTCAAATGCCTTCTCCTCCGACTGCGTCAGGGCTACAATGGCCAAAAAGTTTTCAATTTCAGTCAGATAATTTATTTTCTGTGCCTAACATAGGTAGCTCAACCATTCAAAACTCCACACATAGTCTCAACAATCATAGGGCTCCAAAACGGAGAAGGCAGTTCTAATTTTCCGAAAGCATTGTGTTCTAGTATGTGTGCCAAATCACAGCTGTGTATCCCTGGGTGAAAAACTGGTGTGAGGGGGTTAGAAATAACAGAAATAATCGTTGTCTTATATGATAGAAATTATTATTAAATGTATTTGTGTCTTGTATTGAAAATATATTTGTGTCAGATATTATATGTAATTGTAAGTGTAATCTTATAACATCTATCTTTTGCTTGTATGATAGGGTTGTCAAAATTGCCTTGGTTAAATAATGCACCTCTATAAGCACTGACAATTAATACAAGAACGAGGGCTTAAGAATTAAGTGGCAATACTAAGATCATATCACAAGACAATTAATACAAGAACGAAGGATTAAGAATTAAGACAATAAATAAGATCATATCAAATTTCATTCCTATCAGATAACACCCTTTCAAAAGTTTTAGTTGACAAAACACAAAAGATTGTATGCCATCTCTGTCAAACTAACATCAATATGTCTACGTGTTGAATTCTGGGTTGTGACTAATTTGATCTCTTCAGTTTCTCTGAGTCCAATTAGGTGGAAGTCGGTCAGATGTAGGCAACGGTATAGGCATATTCCGAACATTGATGTCAAGAGGGTAGAGCCGATACTGCATATCAAGTTCTCTGCAAATCTTAGCAATCTCTTCAACCAACTGGGATCTTCTAGCCCACTTTTCCCCCATGTCTTGGTGATTCATTCTATGCGTCAGCCACACGGCTATCTTCACCATGTTCAAAGCTTCCATGTCTTTGAATACGATCATCGGAGCTGGATACCAGTGGTCATTCTTGTTCTCGACGTAACTGAATTAGCAAAATAAAATAAAAATAAATATAAGCCAGCTATTCTTGTTCCACACAAGTGCATCTTAGAATCGTATATACTCCCATTTAGAGATTCTAATTTAGAGCTTGATTATGTAATATGCATTATAGGTAAATTTTCAAAAAATGAGTAATTTGAAGCAAATTTTCAGAAACAGTTCATTGAACTTGCACAGTATTAACATGATATATGCTCATGACCTCACAGCTGAAAGGTATGCTTTTAGATATTAAAAAGAAGGAAATGGTCGATGTAAGTTCTTACCTCACTATTCTCTGTTTCATTTCAGCAATTTTTTCAGCTGGAGTAGAAATGTGAATGCAAAACTCGATTCCATCTCCCATGTCAGGGCTTCGGTAGTAGTTGCTGATAGCCTTGGTAGCGAGAACACTATTTGGATATATGATCTTCTGGTTATCATATCTCAGGAAAACCGTGGTCAAGATGTTCATCTCCTCCACTACCATCTGGAATTTATTAAAATACAACATCAGAAAAGATGATAAGTAAATAAATTTGATACTTAAATAGTCTCCAAGTTAGTATATATACCTGAACTCCTTCAATTTCACACCGATCACCAACATCAAAGGGGTGCATAACAAACAAGAAGATTATAGCTTCAAATACAGTCTTGCAAGAGTTTCCAAATATAAATGCCACAACCACTAGTTGGGAGCTCATAAAAAGAAGAAACTTGGTGGTCGCAATTTGAAGAATAAGAAGCCAAATAATCACTAAAATTATGCAAACCACAACATTTGCAACTTTGTGAAGTCTATTCACAGCTGTTTTGGTGTCATTCAGTGTCAAGGCCAGAGCTCTCCGTTCTCTAAAAGCATTCACCTATGACATTAACATGTCTCATTAAACAACACTGTATATGGACTCGAATATCATTGGCCAAAGCTTTAATTTAGTAACTATTTTGTGAGTCATGTTGCATAAAATACATTTTTACTGACACAGACGATCGTCCATGATATTGTTTTTACCACAACGATCTTCAAATATTTTAAAACTTTTTGAAGTATAAATGATGTTGTTCTTACCACCCAATTCTTTAACGATGATTTGCTAATTTTCTTGTTGTCACATTCTCCTTCAAAGAGACTCATGGTCTTCACAGCCTCATCATCTCGCATGAAACGCATTATATCCTCCACATATATGTACCTGAAGTAAAATTACAATTAAAATCAATTAGCCGTGAATTATGGTGATAATAAGAGTATAATGCACCCAAAAAATTTCAGATAAATTTTGCGTTGTTAACAAGGTAGTAAATTTTAGCTTGCTTCAAACCTTTATGAAGACATTCTAAGAGTGCAGTGAATAGTAATATATCTTACACAATGCGAACCATACTGAGTTAGGGGACATACTTAGATCCTGGTTTGGCAACATTGTGGAACATTTTCCTTGCTGCAAGTTTTGCCTCGTGTTCGCTCCTAATTTGTGTTGCATTTTCATCCCCGTGGCATGAATCCTGAATTTGCTCATCTAAAGTGGACAGAGCTCCATACCGAATCATATTCATGAGTCTCTTCATCCTCCACGCGGAAACATTCTTATGAGTCAATTTGTGCAAGTTGTCAATTGTTATACCTTGATCATCTCCTTGCTTCGACAGTACACCAGATATTGCGGGACTTTTTCCACCTCGAGGACTTTTTTGAAGTACCCCACTCCCTATTATCCTCGGGGCAGCAACAGCCTTAAGATTTGGAGGGACAACAGCTCCCGCATTTTGTAGACTCCTGACCTCCTTTGCGATTATCTCCTCTTCTTCTTCTATCTTTCGACTTTCAATCAAAGGAGGACCAGAAAGTGTTTCAATTGCATACTGATTAAACAAAGCCTCTTGGATTCTATCGAAGTATGTACTCATGTGGAACGAAGAGGCAAGTACTTTTACCAAAAGGGTCTTCACTAGCCATAACAACACACTAACCACTAAACAGATCAAAATATGGGTCACATGCTGAAGACTAAGAGATTTGTTCTTGGCCTCTCTTTCGACTTTCTTGTTGAACAAAAGACTCCATGCAATCAAAACCAAACCCAACCACAGACAATTCTGAACAGCTCTTTTCACCCCGTAGACGAAATACAAAACCCTTTTGCGCAATAGGAAGTTCCTCTCGATAAAGAACACTGCAATTCTAACTATCCAGCTAGACACCAACCTACCGCATATCAACACTAATATCAGCACTGCCCATTTCCATAACCCTAAATCCCATAATGTTTTTTTCTTTAAGAAGGGAATGGCAAGACTACAAACTAAAGCTGCAATTATGACAATCAAACTTACCCATTCGAGCAAAATCCAAAAACTTAGTTTATCCTTCTTGTACTCGTCTGGTAAATCCTCATCCCTAAAGGGATCATCTTCTTCCTCCTCTTCGGTAAAACCAGATTTCAACTGCCCAGATTTCTTCACCCTCCCTGACTTCATCTCCGCTTTCTCCGCCGTTGTTTTCGGTGGCGGGTCCTGCAACCGAGACTTAGCCTTAGTCTTCAACAAACTCGAGTTCCTCTGAAAAGCTTTATTGGAACTACACCTGATAACCTCTCCGTCATTACCAGTACCATTCGGCGGCAAATCTTTACTGTTCCTCTTTCTCACGGCATCTCCCGCAGTACCATTCGCCACCGCTGACGTATCAAAAGATACTGACGCCGGGGACTCCGGAACCGTCGGTAATCCCCGAAACTCTCCATCCTCTTCCTGATGTCGGAGCTCCGACATACCGAGGTCCAAATCAAGCGAAAAGTCGCCGGACGCTTTCTGCTTGTGGAGAAACTGACCGATGAGCTTGGAGGGAGGGCTTTCAGGGGCATTCTCACTCCTCAAAAAATCGAAACCCTTGTCATTATTTCCGTTACTCGTTTTCTGCTTATTCTTGCCATCGTTATTGTCTTCCTCGAAATCATAGCTTGATCTCCTCCAAATATTATCCGCATTGAACCTACTGTCTTCGTTTCTTCTTCTATTAGTAACTGCGGCCTGAGTACCATCGGTGGTTTCCTCATCGTTTTCGTCGATTTTGACAATAAACTCTTTCATATCAGTCGAATCAGTCCCCATGGAGAAGAATTGTGAGGAGAAGTAAATTTTGTTTGAATTTTGTTTCTTAGTTTAATAATAGAAATCAATGGTTGAGTGTCGTAAAAGAATATGAGAAGGAGGTTTGGTGTTTGGCACTATATGAGAAAATGGGATGAAAAGAACTAGACTTGTTGGAGAAAGCACTTAAATGGAGACGCGTGTCGTGAGAATCCGAGAGTGGGAGGTGAGAGGTGAGAGGTGAGAGGTGGTGAAAGGGAAAGGGAAAGGGAAAGCGACAGAGAGATTGGCGTTGCATGGAGCTATACAATATACTACTGTCTTACTGTCTTTCTAGTAGCCTTTGACTCACAATGGAGACCAAAGTATTCATACTCTGTTATGTTTGGGTAAATTACCTATGAAACCTGGAAGTTGTACATTTGTCTCCTTTACCCTCTCTTATTTTTCAGAACCCTATATTTCCTAATATAATTACTCTCGTAATTAGATTAGATACCCAACTTAAAAGGTGTGTGATCTGTACACCTTTTATTTTAGCTTTGGTGGAAAACGTTTTTCTTTATAAAATTTTTCAAAAATAAATTATATTATAATATTATATTACTTTAAATGATAAATTAATTTACTCATTGACTTTATTAACAAAATTGATGCTGATACTTCCTATGGTAAACATATTTTAGCGTGTTTTTACGAAAAGGATGAAATTTTGTGATAAAAGTGATAAACCACACTAACTATATTTTCAGATTGAGGATTTAAGGTGGTTTGGAAAAAGGAAAAGATTTTGTATTTGAGTAAGTTTTATTGTATTTTTTCAAAAAATACGAAGTTTATATCTAGTGTCTCACTAAATGCGAGATTATGATGCATGCGAGACTTAAATTTTAGATATTAGATGTGAGACTATTGTAAGACGAAAATGGTAGATGCGAGACACAAAGACTAAATGATAGACGTGAGATCTAGTTTTATATACTAGATGCGAGACCAATGTAAAATATAATAGTAGATGTGAGACATAAATGTTATATGATAAATGCGAGACCACATTTAATAGGGTTCGCAAAAAAATTATAAAATATAATATAATTTTGTTGTCTTAAAAACTAAACCAATGGTATTTTTAGATTTTTTTATTCCGAATTACGGTTTAAAAGATATGGACACTTTAAAATTTTAATAAAAAAACAAAAGAGAGAAGATGTACACATATTTGATGATTTTGTATAGATTGATGTTTTTGATAAAAAAAAATATGGTTCCTATAGTTATTATTAACTTGTGTTATTGGGTAGTAATCCGTAATTAAATTTTTGGATGGGTCTTAGATGGTAATTGATCATTTATTAAATTCATCATTTATCTTAAGCAAAAATATTTCAGCTTCTTATGAGATATAAATGAGGATAAGTCATTCCTAGATTTGTATTGTGCACGATTTGTATTGTGTACCCCCTTTACGGTTTAGTTAGTATTTCTTGTTAGCCTTTAAGCCTTATATGTATGGGGAAAACTTATTTTATGAAAGAAAAATATTTGATATTAAATTTCAAGATGTTTGTAGTCAAATACGACCATAAAAGAGTCGTTTATCGATTATAGTGCAACATTTTCTCCAGTTGTCAAGCTCACTATCGTTCGTCTACTTCTTTATATTATAGTTGTTAAGAAGTGGGAATTACATCAGATGGACGTACATAATACATTCTTTCATGATGATCTCCAGGAAGAAGTCTTTATATGCCCATTTATGGTTTCCATCTAGCGTATAAGATTCTCATATGCTAGCTTTAAAAATCTTTATATGGATTGAAACAAGCTTTATGATATTGGTTTTCCAAACTTTCTCGTGCATTGCACAAATATGGTTTTACTCAAGTTACACAATGATCAGTATTTATTTCTTATCATCGTGGTTATTTTGTTATTTATATCCTGGTGTATGTTGATGATTTGATCATCACAATAAACAATTTTGGCATTATATCACAATTTAAAAAATTATATATCTGACTCTTTTCACATGATGGATTTTGATGTTCCTTAAAAATATTTTATAGGTATTGAAGTTGCTCAAAACTCTTTTGGAATTTTCATGAGTCAGCCAAAATATGTGCTTGATATTATTTTTAAAGTAATCGTACTTGGAGTTTGTCCTCTTAGTATTCTGCTTAATCAAAATCATCGACTATCCCTATCTATCGAGGATAATCTTACTGATCATTCTGCCTATCATGGGCTTGTGAGATGATTGGTATTTTTATTGGCCACTCACTCAGATTTTTTTATGTAGTTGACATTTTGGCTCAATATCTGCAAAAACCCAAAGTGGATCATTGGCAGACTGCTCTTGGTGTGTTTGATATCTAAAGAGTTTTCCAAGACTTGGTATTCTTCTTAGATTAGACAGTATTCTTAAACTCATAGGATGGTGTGATTCGGATTGGGCTGCTTGCCAACTCACCCGACGTTCTTTTTTTGGATGGTTCATCAAAATTGGGGACTCACCAATCTCGTGGAAGATAAAAAAAACAACAACATATTGTTGCTCCCTCTTCAACCGAAGCTTAATATTGGTTCATGGTCCTTCTCACACGTGAATTAAAATGGCTAAAGGGTCTTCTTGTTTTTTTAAGGATCAATAGAGGTCCCATACAAGTTTATTGCAACAACACTACAACGTTATGTATTGTCACGAACCCCATTTTCTAAAAACATACCAAGCACATCGAGGTTGATTATCATTTTGTCTGAGATGAGTACATACATGGTCTGATTACACCTTCTCACATTTCTATTCATGCTGAGTTGGTATATATATTTACTAAAGCACTCGGCAAGAATCAGTTCGATGTATAGCTTTTTAAGTTGAGGATTTCTCTCTTATATGCCCCTATTTGTTTTGGGTGGATGGGTAATAGAATAATATGTAACTATTACAAGAGACTGAATGTAATATATGAAAAGAGTGAATATAATTAGATATTATTACAAAAGACTGAAAATCCTATATATATCTTTATCTTTGGATATTTTAAATACAATTTTAGAATTCAATATATTATTTTACAAATTATCTAAACATTTATTTCTCTAAAAAGATACATATTTTATAGTTAGAACCAAAATATTATGGGCCAGGATAAATAAAAAACAACAGACCCACATATAAATGGTGATGAAGTAATGTATATATATATATAATTATCGAAAAAATCCAGAGAAGTAAGAAAGACAAGAAATATGTGAAAATTTTGAGCTCTTGAAACCCAAAACACCAAATACAAAACAAAAACTGCATATCCTCCATAAAAGATGAATGATTTACAGTGATCAATCATAATATTTTGCAATTACTATAAATTTATGAGAATGTTAACATTTCTTAGAAAGGCATACTTCAAACTTCGTAAAATGTTGAAAATACATCATAACCAAATATAACAGTTTAAGAAAATAAGATAAAAACACCAGCACGATATAGAATTAACGCAACACTTTAATAAGAGTTATAACCATAAAAAGTTATACTTTTATGCAATTAGTTTATGCATTTTCTTGATCAACATTGAGGATCTGCACCTCTTTTAGCATATGTTTTTCAATGAAATCAGTAATACTCATATCAAACACCATGCATGTCATTTTCCTCACATTTTATAAAAGACTGAAAATTTAAAAAATTGGAAACAATTTCAAATATTTGAACCAGATAAAGACTTATTCATGATCTCGTGTAGGCGACATCATACTTGAACAACATATATTCATCAAACCATACATTTAGTATTTCTTGCATACAAATTCATCAAAAACCCTAGACTGTCATCTGTCATTGTTCTTTTCATAATGGTGGTGGCTTTCAGCAAGTAATTATATTCTTGCGTAGTCTATTCTATACCCAAGAAATTAGAAGTTCGATTTTTTATGATATTTTGTAGATACATATATAAGATTTGTTTGACTACGTATATATTTTGTATTTGGTGGGATATTGCATTTGAGTAGGGATATAACAGTATATTGACAAATAATTCTGCACTGAAACCTTGTAATATTTCACAACAAATGATCGTACTATTTTGTAACAAACGATAATAATATTTTAAAACTCCTATTAATATTTGAAGAGTTTTATATTTAATATATATATATATTCAGAAAAGACATGCATTTATAATTATTTAAAATTTTATATTGCAAGTAATACGAAATTCACGGCACGTGCTCGGAAGAAGGTTGTAAAATAAGGCTTCATATGGTATATTTCACAAGTAGTGGCTTAGTAGATGTTTCAAAGTGACATGAATGTTATACAAATCATATGTTTTATAAATTACGATGTTGAACTACATAACATACGTGTGTACATGACCATTACATAATATATTGTAACTATAATACAAAAATAGCAAACTAAAATTACAACAACAAAAAGTATTACACAAATTGCTACAAAATTTTGTCAGAAATGTCGCAATGCTGAAAGAAAGAGACATGTAGCTCATCATAATTTCCATGAAATCCTCTACTTGTCCTAAAAATGTTTGATGCAGAATTTTGAACAGTCACATCACTTAATATTTATGATTGGTGAGGTAAAAACTTAACTAACAAGTTGAACTTTAATTATAAAATGTAAAAAATATCGAAGAAACAAACATGATATGAACTTGATATAATTTCTAAATAAGACTTGTATTTATTCTGCAAAGAGTATGGTGTATCTTTGTGATCGTAACGTTGTACATTTTCAAGTATTTTATCTGTACGGTGTCAAATGTGATTTTAATACTTGTTAGGCACGACATCCATACTAATAATAGCACGAGAGTAGGGGATACTCGGTCATGGGGTGACCATAGGAATGACTAGAACTATCTCGGAACATAGCCAAATACAGGATCATAATGGAGTCAAGGTTTGACCGCGGTGACCAGATCTTGGTCGGCGCACGATTGTGCTATTAGGCTGAGAATGACTTAGCCTTGACAACCAAGTCTTCTAGTCATGCAACCTTGCACGATCAGACTCAGCCATGACTTGTCCTTGGTGGTCAAGCATCGATCACACTGCACGACCTGGTCGAGATTAACTTGGCCTCAACGGCCAAGATTTTTGGTCGTACAACCAGACTCGGGTCACAACTTGAACATAGTAGTTATACCTTGGTCGCACGTGGTTTTGTAACCTGAATGAGATTAATCTAGCCTCAACATCTAAGTTTTCTGGTCATGGAGTTTTGCACGACTAGACTTTGGCCATTGTTTGGCAATGGTGGTCAAACCTTGGTCGCGCATAGATGCGTGACATCAGTGATATTAACTTGGGCAAAGTGGCAAAGTCTTCTGGTCTGGCAGCCTAACACGACCAGACTCATGTCATGTCTTAGCTATGGTTTACAAGCCTTGGTCGCATATGGCAGCACGACATGTCCGAGATTGTCTTTACCACGACATCCAAGTCTTTAGGCTGTGCAATCTTACAAAACCAGACTTAGGCTATGGATTGGCTACGGTAACCAAACTTGGGTCGCATATGGCTACGTAACCTAGTCGAGATTGAGTTGGCCTCAAAGGTAAAATTTTATGGTGAAGCCATTTAGTGAGATTACGGCTTATATAGGATTTAACATAGAGATCGAGATTTTAATCGTGAGGTCGGGTCACATTAAGCTTGGTGATTTGGCCAACTCGAGGTCACTCTAGCTTAAGTGAAGTATGCAAGGCTAGAGTTCTAAATTCTTATTTGAATTTATTCGTACCCCATTTAAATTATATTTCATGATGTATCTGTAACCTCTCCACTCATTTTCTTGTTTACAAGTAATTGGAGTTCTTCGATCCTGATATCTCAATTTTTTATGTTTTGGTGGCCTTTGATTTCCAAACTTAGGTTGTGACGTGCATGGGCTCTACTAGGTGAGAAGTTCTTGAGTAAACTCCCTTCAACTTAACAATCAATTTTCCATTTTTTCTAAGGGAGTGTTTCCGTATTGAGACTGATTCGATGGTGAGTTAAGGTTGGGTAAGGTTGGATTGATGTCGGGATGAGGCCAAGTTGATGCTAAGTTGAAGTCGAGCGAGGCTGAACTAAGGAAATTTTTGAATACTCAGGTATGTCACCTAACACTTCTTAACTTTGTTAGAAATTTATTTTTGTAAGTGAAATTTACTTGGATTTATTCGTATCCTATTTAGATTATATTTCATTATGTATCAACGATCATCGTAAATGTATGACTTAGTGTCTACTAGTTCATGGTTTACAACTTCCATTTCACGTATCCAATCGACATAATATGAAGGGCATTGAGCATCCCGCTCGAAGACTAAAGACCCTTTATGCTTCTCCTCCAAAATAAACAAGTGACACAATCTCCAAAATATATCTCTTCGCTCAAATATAATGGCTTTCAGCTACCGTTTGGTTTATAGGAGCTTATCATGTTTAAGAATACGTTATAATTACATATAATTACATGGCATTTACCTCCTCTGATATAAGTTTCACATATATGATCCTATGTTTTGCCACTGTATTATACTATGTTTTGCAAATGTAAAATTAACTTTTATTATTACCTAGCATGTCCATATTTTATAGGCCACATGTTTTCTGAAACTAAAAAATAACCGCGACATTTGTTTTGAAAAGATAACCTTTATTTTTTGTAGTTGTTCTAGTACGTGACTCATGTAGCCTTTATATCTTAGATTTTAACGATTGATGCTCCCATAACCATATAAAAATTGGTGTTGTATACCGATTCTAACTGTGCGGAGGTACAAGTTTCTTCTTTGTTTAAGTTTCTTTGCTTGGTCCGTTGGTACGGGATTCGTCGATCTCATCTAAAATCCGATCGAAAACAATAACATATAGCTTATAAGAAAACCAACATACTAGTGGTTGAAATGACCAACCATAATTCGTCACTACATTGGTGAAATAATTAGTATTATTCGTCTCCGATGTGGGGAAATAAATAAATCTGGTTTTATGTATGTAATTTATCATCAGTTTCGCATAATGTATACTATATGTATTACATATAGTTTATTTAAGGTTTTGCATATATTATTGCTACTTATTTCATATCATATTTTTTATATGTATTGTATATAATTTATATATTATAATAAATTTTGCGAACATTTTTGTAATTGTTCGTATTCCTAACCTAGGATGGAAAATGATTAAAACAAGCATTTAAAGTCAATATTTAGTGTAGTTTTTACTATCAAAACACCCAACCAACATATGAGTCCTAACAAAACTAATAGATCTCTGGTTGGAACGATAAAACCTAATTTGTCAGTTCATTGGCAAAATAGTTAATTTTGTTCGTCAAAGATACAAAAAAATAATTTTTACAATTCGTCAATTAACGTGGCGAAAATACAATGCGAGACAAATGTTGGTGGTGCCATTGACTCTTACTCCATAACAATGGGATACTTTCAAATATCTGCTCATTTTCGTGAAAGATGGTTCATTTGAACAACCGTAAAGTATTCATATTATCGAACGTTGGATAATTGATACATATGCTACAGATTATATGACTAGTAATTTGCAATGTTTGAATAATATTTAGGATTACTGGATTCGTCTGCTAGATAAGAAATGAGTTACCACTACGGAAGCGGGATCCGTGCAATTAAATGATACTACAATATTATAGAATGTTTTATTTATACAAGATTTGAAATTTGATTTGCTCTTCACATCTCAATTAATTGATGAGACTAATTGTATTGTCCATTTTTTTGAGAATATAAGCATTGTTCATAACCAAGCAACGAAGAAGGTGATTGGTGCGGGTATACAATCTGGTGGACTTTGTTATTTGCAACATGAAGATGTGTGTAGTGTGCATGTCTCCTTTCACGAGAATTCGTTTGACGTATGGCATAAGAGGTTGAGGCATCTATCTCATAAAGTATTATATTTATTTCATGCATCATAAAGTGATAAATTTAGTAGTTTGAAGAATAATGTTTGTGACATTTATCTAAGAGCTAAACATATTCGTAGTAGTTTTTCTTTGAGATCAAATATGAGTACCGATATCCTTCCAACTTATTCATATTGACGTAAAGGGGCCTTACCATATATCGAGTTTCGATGGTTTTACTTATATTTTAACCATCGTGGATAATTTTTCTCGTTACACTAGGGTCTATTTGTTAAGGTCCAACTCAAATGTTTCAACTATTTTCTCTCAAATTTATTGTATGATTGAGTGCTAATTTAATCTTCTCATCATACATTTTCGAAGTGACAATGGGAAGAAGCTTAAATGTCTTTGTGTATTTTTTAAGAATATTAGGGATAATTTATGAGACTTCATATAGTGGGACGCTCCAACAGAATGAGCATGTTGAACGTAAGCATAGACATAATTTAAATGTTGGGCGTGATTTACAATTTAAAGCTTCATTACTTATCGAATTATGGGTCAAATGTATTTTTATTACTTCCTACTTGATTAATCACACTCAATCGATTCTCTTACAAGGAAAAACTTTGATAAAGCTCCACCTATGACTCACATGCGGGTATTTGGTTGTAGATGGTATGTTCTTGATAATAAATGTAGTGGTGACAAGTTTGCATTAAAACATACTTCTAATATCTTTATGGATACCCTTTTTGATAAAAAAACATGATGTGTGTATTGTCCGAACATTGGAAAGATAATTGTCTCTCGTGATGTTATATTATGTGAAAATGATTTTTCTTTTGAAGAATCCAATTTCATTAAAAATCTTACACCTCTAGAGCCATTTCCATAGAACTACAATAGCCAAACCCAGGAGGAAACACAAGCTTCACCTTCGTTGGTTTTACCCTCCAACCTGAATATTTTATCATCAATTTTAGGCGTACAACATATTGATTTGTTCTTCTCACCCAAGAGATGATGGCCAGCCGATGGCTTAGCTGATACAAACATATCAAACCCACAAGGTAGGCTCTATCGATCCATGTTGAGGGTGAAGTTGAGCATCTTGGACGTGGACAATGAGTGGAGAATGATAATGTGCGGTTTGAGTGATTATGATATGTATACGGTTCAACGGGATAATCAGATTTGTAAGTATCTACTACATGCATATATCTCATATGATAAATTCTCTACAGAATATCAAGGCTTCATGGTTTCGCTTGACACGAATGTGGAACCTAAGTCTTATAAACAGGTTGTTCAGTTTGTGGAATGGTAGAAAGAAATGTTTGAAGATATTATAGCTTTGAAGGCAAATAACGCGTGGAATATAATTCCCCTTTCTTTGAACAAGAAATCCTTAAGGTGCAAGTGGTTTTATCGGATCAAATGTCGCTTGAATAGACAAATCGAAAGGTTAAAAACACAACTTGTCATTATGGGAAATGAGCAACATAAACGTCTTGATTATACTGCAGAATTTTATCCACTTATCAAGCTCACTATCTTTTTTCTACTTCTCTTTATTGTAGTTGTTAAGAAATAGGAATTACACGCTCATAATGCATTCTTTCATGATGATCTCCAGGAAAAGATCTTTATACGCCTCTTTATGGTTACCTCCGACGTATAAAAATCTCATATACAAGCTTTACAAATATTTATACGGATTGAAACAAGCTCTCTGATATTGGTTTTCCAAATTTTCCCGTGCACTTCCTACATATGGTTTTACTCAATTACACTATGATTCTTTTTCTTATCATCGTGGTTAGTTTGTGATTTATGTCCTGGTGTATGTTAATGATTTGATCATCACAATAAACAATTATGGCATTATATCACAGTTTAAAAATTATATATCTGACTCTTTTTACATGAGGGATCTTGGTGTTCTAAAATATTTTATAGGTATTAAATTTTCTCAGAACTTTTCTAGAATTTTTATGAGTCGGCGTAAATATGCGCTTGATATTATTTTTGAAGTAGTCCTACTTGGAGTTCGTCCTCTTAATGTTTCGTTTAATCAAAATTACCGACTAATCCTAACTATAGAGGATCATCTTACTGATCATTTTTCCTATCATCGGCTTGTGGAACAATTGGTATTTTTATCAGTCACTCCCTCACATCTTTTTATGTAGTTCACACCTTTGCTCAATATTTGTAAAAATCTGGAATGGATCGTTTGCAGGGCGCTATTGGTGCGGTTTAATATCTAAAAGGTTTACCAGGACTTAGTATTCTTATTATATCATACAGTACTCTTAAACTCATTGTATAGTGTTATTCAGATTGGGTTGCTTGCCCACTCACCCGACGTTCTTTTCTAGATGGTTCATCCAAATTGGGGACTCACCAATCTCGTGGAAGCTAAAGAAATAACATATTGTTGCTCGCTCTTCAACCAAAGCTTGATATCGGTCCATGGCCCTTCTCACACGTGAATTAAAATGGCTAAATGTTATTTTTGGTGTTTTAAGGATCAATAGAGATCATATACAAGTTTATTGCTACAACACTACAACGTTACGTACTGTCACCAACCCATTTTCCACAAACATACCAAACACATCAAAGTTGATTATCATTTTGTGTGAGATAAGTACATACATAGTTTGATTACACCTCCTTGTATTTCTTTTCATGTTGAGTTGGTATATATATATATATTTATTTATTAAAGCACTCTACAAGAATCAGTTCAATGTATTTCTTTCCAAGTTGAGTATTTCTCTCTTATATGCCCCTATTTTTTTGGGTGGGTGGGTGGGGGTGGGTAATAGAATAATATGCAATTATTACAAGAGACTAAATATAATATATGAAAATACTGAATATAATTGCATATTATTACATGAGACTGAAACTCATATATATATCTTTGTCTTTGGGCATTTTAAATACAATTTCATAATTCAATAAATTACTTTATAAATTCTTTAAACGTTTCTATCTCTAAAGCGATATATATAATTATCAATAAAAGTTAGAGACATAAGAAAGACAAAAAAATGTGGAAATCTTGAGCTCTTGAAACCCAAGCACCAATACCAAAAGAAAACTGCATATCCTCTATATAAGGGGCAGATGGGCGAGATCTACAAAGCGAAGGCAAATGATAAGCCCAAGACGAGAAAACCAACACGAGTAAATGAGAGAAGAGCCAACACAAGCAAAATTCATTTTAGCAACCATAAAAGTCGTGAGGATCTTGCAACCAAAACATCTTAAGTGAAAAACTATGGTCAAAATTACATCGATCAGACCACCTTAGATTCAAAAAATCAGAACCAAATGTCAGAAAGCACATGGTGTAATATTGTTAAGGCGAAGGCGGGAGGAGAGGAAAAAATTATTAAGTTCATATCCCTCAAACGTTGTAAATGACCACACCAAAGAAGATGCACAAAAATGACGATTTATGAAGGGAGTCCAAGTCGAAGCCAACCTATACCAGGAAGACCAATCTCCGCCATGAAAAAAGAACCCAAGCTTTAAGCTGACAGTAGGCAAGATATCCTGAATATAGCTACACTCATAGATGATATGGTTGATAGTTTCATCACTGAAGTTGCATAACACATAATTATGAGGGGAGTTTATGCCACAACTAATAAACTTGTCCATAGTGGATAACTTGTCCATGATGGCAATCCAAATAATATTTATGTCATACTAACCCGATCGACCCAGCAGCAAAGTAACAATTATGAAGAAAATCCATGTCATACTAATCCTGTCAACCCAACAATGAGATTGAGAATACAAATTACACTTTTAAATCTGAATTCAACGTTTCCAATCTCAATGGACTAATAATACACATCAACATAGTTAAAACCGAAAAAAATAATTAAAATTTCAATAATTTTGAACAATCATCCCCTTTAATTACATCGGCTGGTTTTAAAAACCATTTCGAATGCTATAAAAAAACTTTAAAATAAGATAAATCTATTTTCATATAATATATTCTCCCTTTCACAATATTAAACGTTTTATGAAAAAAAAAATTATTCCAAAATATTATCGTTTTAGGTTATTAATTACCTATTAAATATATTTTAACCAATCAGATTTGATTGCTTTTTTACTTCATATAACATAGAAAATACACTTATTATTTGATTGTTTTTTATTTTGCGTAAATGAACAATACATTTATTATTATTTGACCAATAAATTTTAATATTTTTTTATATTAATAAAAACAAAAAATAATCATTACCATTTTTAATAACTTGTACAATTTTGTAAAACGAAATTTATTAAAAATAAATGGAGGAAGCCTATAATAATTAAAACGAATTAAAAACAATCACGAAACCAAAAAAAGTTATCTCCCCCGTAAACAGTCCCCACACGGTGTATTTTAAATTGTTTATGATGGTAGAAATATCCAGCAACAAATAACATGGTAAAGAGAACAACAAGGCCAAAGCTATTTCCTCCATGAAAATCATTATTTCCTCCATAATTTGAAATCTCTAAAACTAGTGAAACATGATTTTACTAGTATACCCTTGTATGCTAATATAACTCCCCTTTAACTTCAAAAACTAAATCATACCATTCATAGAGGCATGAATGGCCTATACAAATTTTCATCTCCTCCTGAAAATGCTTTCGTAATCTTCCGCACCATCGATCTGAAAAAATGAAATTAAACAAGGGTTGAACGTCCAGTAGCTCGAAGCATATTAGTAAACCTATGAACTTTATCCCTCTTCAAAACACCAACACGTACAAATTGATAAGAACTAAAGACGAAAGCATATCATAAACATCATTCATAAATTGCAACTGGAAAGACTAGATTTCCGATTCGATTTGCACGAGTGAGTAAGAGTAGGATAGAGAATTACGTATAGGAACCAAATCTTGAGGAATCTGATGTCATTTTGGTACTGCGAATTGTTCTTGAAAGTTGAGATACAGTTGATAACCAGTTTGTTTAGATCTGCATCAGAGCTTTTACCCGAGTGCCAATTGTCGAGTTCTTGCTTAATCTTCCTGCGAATTCGAGACCAATGAGTGTATACATGAAATGGATCCATCCATAGATGTATGTATACTAGGGTTTTGCACTTGATTCCGAAAGGGCCACTCGGAATCAGGTGCAGTGTTTTTTTCCCAAGTTATAACCAAAATGTGGAGACAGAGAGTTTGCAACTGATTCTGAGTGGCCCTCTTGGAATCAGTTGCAAACAAGTTGGAACCAAGCAACAGCTGATTCCGAGAAGGCCACTCGGAATCAGTTGCAATTTTTCAAAAAAAAATGTGCAACTGATTCTGAGAGGGCCACTCGGAATCAGCTGTTGCTCGATTTAAAAAAAGCATGTGATTCCGAGATGCCCACTCAGAATCACATGCTCAATGCATAAAAAAATTTAAAGAACAATGATTTATCCCAAGGCGAACCCAAGTCGAAACAGCAGACACGAATAGAAACCCTAATCGAAAAATAAAAAAGCAAAGAAAATGAAGAAATCATACCTTCTCCAAGGCTTCTCTCTCTTCGAATCTGTTTTGTAAGGTACTAGATTTGTGAAGATTGGGTTTTCTTCTCCAAGGCTTCTCTCTCTATTTGATTCTGTTATTGTAGGGTAATGTTTTGTGAAGAATGGGTATTCTTCTCCAAGGCTTCTCTCTCTTCGAATCTGTTTTGTTACTGGTTTTGTGAAGAATGGATTTTGTTGTACTGAATGGGTAATGGTATGTTAGGATAATGGTTTTGTGAAGAAAAAATGAATAAAAAAGCAAATTTATAATTTTCTTTATGGAAAAAATATCAACATGGAGATTTTTTCAAATTATGGAGAAAATAATAATTTTCATGGAGAAATAGCATTGTCCAAACAACAATCTACGTGTTATATTATGAACGGTAATAAATTGGTGCCCACGTGAACTGACATTACGTGATTGGTTAAAATTACGAAGCGACTAGCGAGGAAGGAAAGAAATAGACGTAAGCGAAATTCGACACGATAATGGCAAGGTAGCAGAATGACAGTATTTAAATGGCTAGAAAGAAACGTATAATCAATAATTGCTACCATACTTTTTCTTAAAAGACGGAATCGAATAAATGTATTGGATGGAAAGAGAATACAGTTGCAAAATGGCTTAGGAGTTAGGACCAGCCCATCCATTGATATATTTGTTCTTTTCTAAGTAATATTATTTTATGGTTTTGGTTGGAGGCGTCTCCGTTCCTTTACTAGAGATGTGATCTTTTAAGAGATTATTAAGAATTATTAAAATGTTTATATGGAAGTATAAAATTATAGAGTTTTTTATGAAATACCTCGTGACTTCTAAAATTTATTTGGAATGTTTTATAATACCTGATTTTTTTAAATATATTAAAAAAATTAAAATTATATAATTTATTATTTTTAAAAATAAAAATATCTTTTTACTATTTTTTTAATCGTGTAATCTATAATTATTGGAGCTTTGTTTCCCCTAACCATAATACATTTATATTATATTTGCTTTATATTTATTTATTTAGTAGTGGTGGTAAGTTATATGTGACTGCGTTAGAAAAAAAAGAAGAGATAATCAAATCTGTTTTTAATTGCAGAAGCTTTTTTATAATTTCAATACATAAATAAAAGCATGTGTATCTGACATGTATTTTGAAATATTTGATGTATCTTTTAAAAATTTATTTTTAAATTATTTTTTAAAAGATAAACAATTATAACTTTTTTAATTTTTTTTAATTTTTTTTATTCATAAGAAAATTAGAATCTAAATTAGAATTTCAAATTAGCTCCAAATTAATTAATATCTTATATATATATATATATATTCAACTAATTCATATTATAGTTTAACAATATAAAAAAGGGTATGACTATATATACCCAAATTGGTTTAAGTATACCAAAAAAAGCAGTTGACTTTTGTTTGATTTTTTAGGACGAAAAAATCGTTGAACTTTTATTTAATATCCAAATTGCCACTAAGTAAAAAAAACATTAAGTATATCCTAGATATACCCAATTCACAAAACAATCTATTTGGCTATGTGTACCCCAAAAAACACAACTCCCCACTAGATCAAACCCCATATTACTACAATTTTGTGAAGTTCTTCAAATTGTTATTGAACATTCAAAGTTGGCTCAAGAACATTGAAATTTTTTTCAATTTTTTTTCAAATTCTTCTAATAAAAACACAAAATCAAACATGAATCGACCGAAATTAAAGTAAAAACTTGTTTTTTGGAAGATTTTTTTTTTAAAAAGGGGGCGTACCATAGGTACAGGGGGTCTGTACCGGCCGGTACAGACCCCCTGTACCAGCCGGTACGCCCCCTGCACCTATGGTGCGCTCACCTTTCGTTGCCGACCATTTTCCGGCCGAATTTCGGCTGAAAATGGCCTCTAAACACCCTAAAATTATGATTTTTTTTACCTAATTCAACCACAACCCTAATTTTGATACTAACACTAAGTTTCCATATTTTAGTTCGCCGGATAAATTAGAGAGAAGTTGGAGATTTTAGAGAGAAGTTAGAGAGTGTAAGAGAAAAAATAAGGTGGATGAAGGTTAGTAAAAAAAACCTTATATGCCCATAAAAGGGTATTTTTGTCAAAATTTGGGTAAAATTATACCACATTTGGGTAAACTCAAAATTGGATATACTTAAACCACATTTGGGTATATATAGTTTGACCCTATAAAAAATCAGCTAATCACTTATCATAAAAATCAACCAATATCACATATATCAATTTATATCACAAATGAGTTTATACAAAAAATGAATAAAAACACTTCATTTTTAGAAATGTTTTAAAAAAAATAATATACATTTTTGCTTACTAAAAAAATATATATTTCATTTTAATAATCAATAATTTTTTAATAATGTAGATTTGCTTACTTATTCATAACTAAAGACCAAACTTTTGAAAAGTTATGTACTCAAAACTATTTTAAAATCCAAATTATGAAGGCGGTTAAGGTTTTGAAAATAAATATAGCGTAGATATTTGTAATATATAATTCAATAATTTATCTAAAACATAAGGCATGGTTAGACATAGGATAATTAGACACATTTTTCAATAGATAGAGTTTTAGAACAGATAGATAGAATCATCCTTGAAAAGGTTATGTGTATGCATATAACTTGATACCTAAACAATAGGTTTTGGGTGAAGCTGCATGTATAAATGTTTTACAAATAAGCCTCCTTCCATCATCATTAAATCACAATATTAAAGCCTTCAAAAATTGGCCGAGACTTAGGCTTCGTTAGTGACAAATTTTAACGATACACCGAGATTTAACCTAGATGATGATTAACCCTTAACAAGAAAAACGAGAAATATAAAAATCAATCGCACAACACAAGATTAAACGTGGTTCAGATTATGAAAAAATCTTACATCCACGAGAAACAAACTATTAATTTCATATTGAAGAAACATAACAAAGAAACTTCTCACACAAAACTAACATAATCACTAAACCATACTTTGTTCCAAGGTGTGCAAACATGTCCTTTGATAATAATATGCCAAAAAATGCTTTTGGGATTTCGCTTTGTAAGACATACCTAGTGAGTATATTAGAACACTCCCACTGTACAAAGTACGCTCGTTTCTCAAGGGTTTTTTTGTAAGTGCATGAGACGCTTTCTCTCTAAGAGAATAATTAAATTTTATAGAGGCATACAAGAGTAAAATATCCATATTCCACTCCTTAAATTTCCTCCATCAATTTGGAAGACCTGAAATGAGTATCTGAATTGCATTTCAATAGCTGATAAAAAAACAAATATTGCATTAGTAAAATAAATCTTAATTTTTTATATCAAACTAATCTAGCACATACTTAACGTTATTAGATTAGGGGCTGTGATTGTGCACCGATTTGTACAACACTTTTCAGAATAAGTAGAGGATACGGTATGCGCCATTATATTATATATTACATATAAAGCCAGTAATTTAAGATTAGGCAACGTAGCTTCTAGGCCATATCTCAAAATCAGCCAAACCTTCTGTAACAACTGTACCTGACTGCTTCATGGTTAACTGAACAAACCTTTTAAAAAGAAGAAAACCAGTTATCCATGAGTATGGTGTGTGTAAACACAACAACAATATCATGCAACAGCTGCTCACCATCCAGAAATGTATTTACGACCTACCCAAATAGTAAACACTTCTTAAGTGGTGAGGCCCCAAAATCAATTCATTTCATAACTCTCCTAATATTGTATATGCAGATGGGATGTCAGGTCTTCCAATTAGTCACAAAGAGCGAGCCTCTGAATGCTCATACTATAGTGTGTACCGGTGCGATCAAATGTCCATCTTATTAAAATCATCAATTCTATAATACAATTTGAGCGTCTGAAGCAGTTCCAATATGGGATATATCCCATCTAGTGCTTAGACATGTGAAGGGAGATAAAATCCAATCAAACTCCATGAAATAAAACAAAAAAAATTCATTAGTATGTATGTAATCGCTCTGTACATCCCATAGTCAAAGTGTCAACAACAATGAATAATTACCTTCCATCATTAATTGGGCATACATCCATAACACTAGATTCTTCTCAATGTGCACATAGTAGGGCCACATAACTGTGAACCCCTAAACACATAACACATCACCAAACATAGCAAGCACTTTCAATAATCAGCAAGTCCAAACGTGTAAACATGTTAAATAACACACTGGAAACATGTTGTCTTATTATACATACATAACTTAAATGTAGTAAATATGTGATAAAGTTGGAAAAATATATACATATAGTATCACAAATATCTAAAATGTTTGGTTAGACCTTTGTATATAAAAAAAATCTAGAAAACTGCAGGTTTATCGAACATACAATACGCATTTGCCACGACCACAACGGGGGTGGTTGCGAAAAAATGCAGTTCACCACAGTGACCATGATGATGGCTGTGGTAGACTACAATTGTATTGATTTTGATGCAATGACCAGCCCCATGGTCGCGGTGAACTCGCTGATTTTGGAAAAACTGAAACCCCCAAAATTCTTTAATTAGGTGTTGTCATAAATATTTTTCAAAAATAGTCTTGCACTTAAATATACAATAACAAACAAATGAAGCCTTAGACATGCAAATCTATGTCTCTAAGTAGAAACCATAATCGTAAAATAAAACACATTTTTTTTCTTCCAACTAAATAAAATAAAATAATAATAATCAAATTTTAGGAGACTTAATTTCTTACACGAAAAGAAATTTTAATCGGCTATGATACCACTTGTTAGAATATTCCAAATAAATCAAGGTATCTATACCCACGATTTCAAACCAAGAATTCTAATTCCTCATACAGTAGAAATAATAAGAACATAAAAAATCAAAATTTATAGTATCCTACTGATTGAAGGTCTTCTACTGGCTCAAGAGCCGGCAAAACACAATTTCTGAAGTAGTATAATTGATATCCTAGAAGAACTTGTAGAAAGATGTTAGAGATAAAAGAGAGGAAAATTAAACATTTCGAAAGCAACATAAATCTCTTATGATATTAAAACTAAGGTTTAGGGTTGACTTTTATATTAAATCAATTGTTTCATTTAATTTCATAAATCTCTCAATCTACGCCAATTTTACTTAATTTTTCCGATTTTCTTTTTTTTCCCTCCAATTGAATCTAATTATCTAACCTACCAATAGTTTGTGGTGGACTCTCTCCAAATAGGGGCCATGATCCTTATTGGGCTCTTAGAGCCCAATACTTAGTTGTTAGACTAAATGACCTTCCTTCTAGATACACTTTAGCCCAACGAGTATCCACACATAATTTATAACACCATAATAATAAATAATAATAATAATAATATTTGTTGGATTAATATGATCAATTAATTACTTCAAATGTACTTACCTTAATATGCATGAATACCCTAAATTACACATGACGATACATTCTAATTAGAGTTTTTATATGTTTGGGACATAAATAATATCAATATGATCAATTGGACACTCTACTTTTTTTGAAATTTTGGAACATGTATATCAAATTACATAAAAATCCCATGTAAATAACACGTAATTTTATGTTTTTTTTCGTATAAACAAAAAACTCGCGTTAAATTTTGAATTTCTAAAAAAAACAGAAATAAACACTAAAGCTTCTTCTTGTGTATCTTAAACCCTAAGCCTTTAAATTTATCGAATCTAATGCCAGATTAAGATTTGGAAGGACATGAGGGCTTTAATCAATAACATGTAATTTTCTTCTTATTTTCTATATTCTTTTTATTTCATGATTAGCGAATCGATTGAAATTCACTCCATAATATAATTATAATTGTTGGATGGCTTAAGACTTAAATTTGGTTGGTTCATATGTTTTTTGAAAATTACATAGTGATGCATATAGTTCTCATGGATGAATGGTTAAACATATCGATATATATATATATATATATATATATATATATATATGTCTGTAAATATTAAGAGTTCACTTTACAAAATCATAAAAAGTGTATTTTTATTTTATTTTTTTATTATTGAAAGTTGTGTAGTTTATTTTTATATGTTCTCACATAATTTAAATAAATGAGAGTTTGTATGGTTAACAATGATAACAAATTTCATTAATTGTCTATTTGTTTGTGCTTATGAATATTTGTACCATATACACCTTTTTTTTACGCATGTGCATATTCTAAGTGTAAGACAATTATTAATTAGTCTTTTTTTTTACTGAAGATGGAGAATTGATGTAATAAAACTCTTTAATTGTATTTGTTTGTTTATTATAATGAATATAAATGAAAATTTTATTGTAGTTTTGTATCTTTTGATGTACATAGTCTATTGACTTGGGACATACTATATATGCATTTTTATTTTTATTTTTTTGTGCATAGATTTGATTGAAAATATATTTAACTAAAATATTTTAAGGGTGGCATGAATTTTCTATCATTGGTTATATGCACACAGTTGGTGGAGTGATATTTTTAAAAAAATTTCTCTCATATGACATTTGGGTTTCTGATTAAGGATTACATTCAGGTGATGCTTTAATTAATCGTTGTCTTTTGATAATATATGTGAAAAATATATATATCTAAGTTTGTATGTTGTTTCATTTAGTAGTGTATTGTATATTTTTTCTTTTTTTATATCATAGAAAAGCTAAAAAATAGTTTTAGTTAACCACTGCATCACCCAACAAAACACTTAGTTGTTGGTAGGTTTACAACTAATTGTATGTACATAGGTTTCACCTTACATTTAGTTGTTGTTTAAAAAAGGGCAAACACATTTAGTTGGCTCATGTATCACCATGAAAAATATTTAGTTGTTAAAAACTTTATAACTAAATATATGTAGTTATCTTTAACATTAGATGTAACTCTCATTTTAACAAAAAAAACTAAACAAACACACTCAGCTGGCCATTATATCTCTCTCTCTCAACCATTTAATTACTAGTAGGTTATAACTAAATACACATATATATTTTTAACCTCACTTTTAACTTCCATACATTATCTTTCAACCTCAAGACTTGGAGCTATGTGCGAGAGTAAATAATTTACATATTTAATTTTAATTTAGTCATTTGCTTGTCTAATTTTAAGTTAATAGTTAAATGTTCATAGGTTAGATATTTAGATGTCGTGTTAAATATTTAATTATCATGTTAGATACTTAGTTGCTAGATTAGACACTTAGTTGCCAAAATAAATATTTAGTTATCATGGTAAATGTGTAGATGTCAAGGTATATATATATATATATTTTTCAAAATAAACATTTAACTATCATGATAAATATATAGAAATCAAGATAAACATGTAGCTGTCAACTTAACAACTAAATGTTGGTAGAACATATAATTTAAAATTTATATACTTGTAGTTAATTTGATATATATTTAGTTGTTATATATATATATATATATGAAGTCATACATTAAATTATGCTCACATGGAGATTTATATATCTTTTATACCAAATTATAAATCATTTATTTGTAAACATTTAGAAGAATTAAAGCTAACGTAATCACTAACCTACCTACACCCGTGGACCTAAAATATGAAAAATGTGTTGACCTTACATAAAAAAAACTTAATTTGCATACACAAAAATAAAATATACAAAAACTACTAGATCTGAAGTATACATCTCTAATATACAAAAAGAAAAAACTTTACACTACAATGAGACAAACATTTAAAACTGTTTAAGAAAGTTATGCGAACACTACAATTACAATAGACAAGAAATCTTTAAAATGTTTTAATTTTTTAGAATACAAAAAAAACCAATACGGAAAAATAAGTATGTAGTAAACTTATATAAAAATCCACATAAAAAATATATCGACATGTCCCTACTCCTTATGAAAAAATTATAGGTTAAACTTTCTATAACAAAAACTAAGTTTTACGTACCTCTCTATATTACTACAAATAATTAATGTCATAGTAGCTATTAATGTTATTGTACTTTCATTAAAAAAAGTTATATGCCATACCTTTGTTTGTTTTAAATTTTAAATATTCTTCGCCAATACTTTGGTGTACTTAATACAAAATTAGTCGTTCAAAAATGTTTGGAATTATGTTAAGTAAAATGAATTAAAATTTATATTATAGCAACTAATTGTTAGCAGAACATTTGTAAAACTAATGTTTTTAAAAATAAAATTCAAGTTTTTTACCTCAAATTTTTTGTTGAAAAAAAACACTTCATATTTTCGTAACAAAAACCTCCTTCCTTATATCCTAACAAAAAAACCAAACATATGGAAAGCTTTAAGCTTATCGATAATGTTAAAAATCTGAATTAGGTAATCTATTATTTTTTTCGAAGTAGAACAAGATTAAGTAGATATATCCATAGAGTTTTCTGATCTAGAAACTTTAATTGTGCATTACAACGACGGTATGACCCAATTGCATCACTGGTGGTCCTTAAACATGCTGATATCGACTACCAAATGCTGAAAAGTTTATGTTTTGAAGTAGTTGACGATGTAACTTCACCAGGCCGATGATGTACCATTATCACGCTGTCAGCAACTTTAGTTTAGGCTAGAAGTTTTAATAATATAGTCGTTGGAAGTGTAAATTCTCTGTGATAACGGTAACTTCACTTATACTTAGAATTTGAGTTAGGGTTTTATTTTATCGCCGACAGTGTGAATTACACCCGCGGTGTAAAGTACATCGACAATACGCTATTTATATAATGGCGATTGATAATTTTAATACATGCAGTGGTTAATTAATTTCATCGAACAACCATTCGTTATTTTAACGGATAAAGACTTACCGTTGGTTAAGGTGTTTGATCAAGTGTTCCCCAAAGCAACCCACTTGTTATGTCGATGATACATTAATACGAACGTCCTAGGTAAAATAAAAAAATACCATCAACAATAATAAAGTCTCTCATGTATTTATAAGGTGTGGAATAACATGATATTGTCGGATACAGAAATCTCATTCAATAGCTATCGGGTCGAAATGCTCCGCGACTTCAAATATTATTTGAAAGTAATTCAACACACCAAAATATGGTTAGAGCCTTAAGGTGATAAGTTTATCACGTGGAAAACTAACAAGTTCTTGCATTTCAGTAACCTAATCACCATATTACGTTGAGAGTGCTCATTCCAACCTTAGGCGGACCTTTGGTACGACCAAAGGTAACTTCGAGTCATTTTGGTTGAAGGTTCATACTTTGCTCGGTTTGTAATATGGAGTAATTAGAGGCCCGTTCAAGAAGAGTTGAGTTTTAGACCTACATACTTTTTTCGCACAAGGTGTACAAAAACCTAAGAGGTAACGTCTCTCACGAAGCTTTAGAATTATTTTATATGGAGGTAGAATGTTCCCAAAATATGGTAGTTAATGATGGTTCAATTTTCTCGTGTCCTATACAAATGATATAGTTTGTTCGCATGATATCTTTGATTTTGTAAGTAAAGTCATATCGGTACCTTTACACTATTACTATGATCATTGAAAGAGATTAAATATAGTTACCGGTACTAATCTAACGACGAAAGTAGTATTGAAAGAGAAACTTGATAAACTACTTAATGTTGTCATGAAACACAAAGACGAAGCACACATAGAGCATGTGTACAAGAAATGGTTTGGCATAGTCTATCTAGAAACATATTTCATTTTAGAGTTGAAGGATGAACTAAAAGCACTTTGTTGTCCATATATGAAACGTAAATATCTATATGCGCATCGAATTTGTCAACTAAACAAGACAAATCATATCACGAAGATGTGCTAGATGCAGAGAAAGCGAGTGAACCATCATTACACCACACTTTCAATAATTCATCGACCATTATACAAGGGAACAGAACTCAACCAATCAGACTACAGAAAGGGAGTGAAGTTCCTACACAATCAAGTGGTTATATTGCTCCTTCCAAAAAACTGTTCAAAGTTGCATTATCATTTGAAACTCATATGATGCATTTACTATCAAGTAGAAGGGTTGGTTTTAGCTTAAGCGGTATAATGCCTTCTAAGGTACAATACGATTCTCATATTAATTGTTATTTAAAAAAATTCCATATATCTTATAGACCTTTCATAACTTCGATCAACAATATTAAAGCAGACTTGAATTATGAATGTTGGTCGATTGCGTTTGGCTTATATGGGCAACGAGATGGATGGAAGTAGATTATAAATACCATATATTATGAGCTTATGGATCATCCGACCGATAAAATAATTATATATGATAGTATGGAGGAGTTATCTAAGACTATAGAATGTGTATAGTGCGATAATGGTATTGGTACTTTTAAGTATTGGATGACAATGCTCGAGATGGGAATCGCGATCACATCAAAGTTTTATTGCATCCTCTACTTTATAGCGCAGTCGGGGAAAAATTATGTTAGGTACACTTATTACCTTTACGAGGAGCACCCCCTCCAATGTCAGAGATGAAGAAAATTGGGTTGGGTGAACATAAACCAGTTTGTAAATGTAAGTGTTTAATATTTACCAAAACATTCGGTTATCGATACAGAATTTTAAGATATTTACATTGTAATTTTTTTTCTTATGCAGCTTACAATTGTAGTTGACGTTCTATGTAACAAGATACATATTTCTTGTATGAAATCCGGGAAAGAAGATGAGAAAGCTTGGGATTGGGAATTACCAATTATTCCCTGTTGTAAGAGATATGTAGAAATTAAAAAATACAGTTTAAAAGTAACCGATCAATCCACTTTCGTTTAATTTACGTGTACCATTTTCATCAAACTATTTCTCATTGTATTTTGTGTACTATTTTCCACAGATAAAACTTGAATGTTTTGTACGAATTTAGTGGGTTTATGAATTTTACCAAACTATAGTAGTGTATTTCAATATATTAATCAAGTAAAATTTAGGATAATGCTTTAACTTGAACTCATCACGTGGATTTATCCTGACATACCCCATGATTTGCATTAGTCTTATCCAATAGGTGTCCCAAGCAGATTCTTTAAGGAGATTACGTTATCCACAACTTACATGTATCCAATTATGATATGTCTATTTGGATTACACTATCCTCGGCTAAAATCTCAATAAATAGACGCTTCACTCTTGTAAGAAATTGAACTTAAAAACTCGTAGACATGGATGATGCGAATTGAAATGTGCACGAATGTGAGCATTTTATCTGAAAACAGTTGATTGCAAGATACACACGACGTTGGAAGAATCCCATAGTTGTATGATGCCATGAGCATGCGGACGTGAAAAAGTCGTTACTAGGTTAAATTATTTGAAAACGGTCCAGAGTATATTTATTTTATCACTACCCTATAAGATTGAACGTGACACCCGTGATGTTTTCAGTATGATATTTAAAAGCTTTATTACCAAGATTTCTCGATCATGTGGTGCAAGTGGTGCACGAACTTAAAGATAAAACAGATGCGGAAGCCAATTGCATCTGATGAGTCCGAATTCTGCATGCTCCCCGGATAAGGACAGATCGGTCCAAGGCCTCCAGACCGGACAGACCACTTCGAACGCTCTGACCATAGGACTGTTAAACTATGACAAAAGTACTAAAAAACCTAAACACTTCTTGACTAAGCTACTTGCTCTCCTACTTAGAGCTGATGGGTATTTGAACATGACCCGGGTCCATTAAACATGACCCGAAAGCCCATAAGGGCCCAAACATCAGGGTATAAATACCCAACCACCTGCATTAAGTGTGGGTAATAAGAATTAACTGCTACAAAACTGCTTAATTATCTCTCTACTCTCTACTCTAAACGCATAACACCCACACACTACTATAAAACACCAACCAAATTACTAGCCTACCCTTAGGCGATTATTATCCACACCAAATTGGCGACCATAGTGGGAGCACGAAGGTGCCTGAATCAAGCATTCAAAACCAGCTAAGAAAATCTGTCCGTATGAATCCGGACAATCCAGAAGTACCACCAGCTCTGCTCGAAGTGGTGGGAGAGAACGATGAGTACACTATCGAAGAGCGTGATAGGCTCAAGGGTGAAATAGAAGCTTTGAGGGCCGAAAAGGCTAAGATGGGCATGAAAGAAAAGTCCGAAGCATCAGTTGCTCATCACACCGACAACCCCAGAGAGCATGAGTCTTCAAAGACTCATGTGAGCACCAAGAAGACTCATGACAGCTCCAAAAAGTCTCACCGGTCTAAGCATGTGGAGAGTTCTGACTCAAGCTCAGAATCTTCTGATAACTCTTCGGACAGTGAGGGAGTTGAAAAATCCTTATCCTCTAGCAGCGATGAGGGTCGAACTAGAAAGAAGCAAAAGCAGATTAAAAAATATTCAAGAAAAAGGGATAGACAAGGAAAGATGAAGAGGTATATTGGTAAAGGATCATCTCATAGTCGTAAGCATGTGGACCGGATACTGATGGATCCCTTCGCTTTCCACGATGAACTAGGTATCTTTGCAACTCCCAATGAGGGTACTGTGTTCAATCGTGGAAGGAACTGGAGGCAATATCCTTTGTCTTCTAAAATTCTGTCCGGAAACCTCCCTAAGAGGTTTGACAGTACCAAAATAGAAAAGTACGATGGCAGTACTGATCCGGACAACCATTTGGAACAGTTTAAAAACTTCTTGATGAACTTTGACGACGATGATAAACTACTTTGTAGGGCATTCTCCCAATCATTTACGGGGTGTGCTGGTACAATAGCCTGCCTCAGGGTTGTATTAAAGACTTCGATACTTTTTGGGTAGCCTTTCGAAGACAGTTTGTAGGGAGTAAAGAGCTAAAGGGAAATGGAGACACAATAATCCATTGTGCCCAGGAACCAAATGAGTCCTTGAAAGAATATATAAGCCGTTTTGTGAACACCAAGAATGGGTTGGCTGATTGCTTTGAACAGGTAGCAATAGCATCCCTAAGACAGGGTTTGAACCCAGGCAATCTAGCTGATTCAGTAACCAGAAAGAAGGCCATGACATGGGGAGGGTTGCTGAATCAGGTTGGAAAACAAATAAACGTTGATGAAACAAAGAAAACCAGGGTGCACAGGCAGGTGAGGTCTACCCCAGTGGCACCAAATCCCAATCAGAATCAGTCCGGGAATAAAGCAAGAGAGACCGGACAGGGGCATGGCAGGGCAAAAGCTCAGTCTCAGCCAGCTGCTCCTGCTCAAAGTCAGCAATCCAGAAACAAGAGAGGGCCATGGGTCCAACCAGAGTGGTTTGCAGAGTTAAAAGAAAGTGTGGCCACTATTTTTGATAAAACAAAGGAAGAGGTGCATTACCGGAGACCGGCTACATTGCAGTCTCCCAGAGAGCATCGTAATAACTCTTTTTGCCAGTATCACAACGATATTGGTCATACCACTGATGACTGCATAGCATTGAAACAAGAAGTTCATAACTTGATTGAGAAGGGAAAGCTGGGGGCTTACGTCAAAAGAAGAGGAAGCAACAGACCTGACAACACTCACCGGGTTGGTCTAAGTAATGCTGCTCCGGAGGGAGCCATGGTTATAATTGAAAGGTTGACGTGGAATCTGAGTACTTGGATCCTGATACAACTCGAAACAGAGTGGTTACAATTGAGGAATGTTCTAGGTCGGTCTCCAGACTCATTAAGTTTTTTGAGTCACTTACAATTTTCGGAGGGGACACTATGACAGCTCCTACTGCTTCTTCGAGGAAGAGGCACGTGCATACTTTAGCATCCCAGCTAGAAGGAGGCATGACTTCCTATCAGTCACCAAACTCATTCCCCTTCATTGTTTTTGATGAAGATGATTTAAGAGACATTGCTGGCCCTCATGAGGATGCTGTTGTCATAGGAGCATCTATTGGGGGCAACGACATAAGGCGAATTCTGGTGGATACTGGAAGCTCAGCCAATATCCTTATCTTAACCACATACAAGAGAATGAAGAATCCAGCTGTAATTCAGAGTTCGGACAGATCAATTGTGGGCTTTACATGCAGCTCAGCAGATGTGATCGGAGAGTTTGAAGAAGAAGTTCTATTGGGAAAGGGCCCTTTCAAGAAAATGGTTAGAATACTATTTATTGTGGTGGATTGTCCCACTTGCTATAATGCTATTCTAGGGAGGACTTGGCTCTCTAGGATGCATGCAGTGGCTTCAACAGTCCACCAGTGCTTGAAATATGCTGTTCAGGGACAGGTTGGAGTCGTCCGGAGCAGCCAGAAGATTGCAAGAGAATGTTATGCCACTGCCCTGGCTCCTCGAACGCTGGGGGCAGTCCGTATTAATGAACAATAGCAGTTTGAGGGCCTTTCTTGGGTGAGGGTGAAATTGATGACCCCAGAGAGACCCCTGGAGTATTGATACCGGTTGAAGAGGTAGAAACACACTGTTTAGAAAATGGGAAAAGTGTCAAGATAAGGTCTAAGATGCCACCTGTTTTGAAAGATGAAATGTTAAAGTTTTTGAAGAACCATCAACACATTTTTTCTTGGTGCAAAGCTGATGTTACTGGGGTTCCATCAGAAGTGATATCACATCACCAATCTGTCCGGAAAGACGTAGCACCAGTGGTTCAAAAAAGAAGAGCTTTTTCTAAAGAGAAGGCTGATGTCATTGTGCAAGAAGTTGACAGGCTCACAAAGATAGGGCACATCAAGGAATCTCAATATCCTTTGTGGACTGCCAATCCGGTTCTGGTAAAAAAGAAAAATGGCAAGTGGCGCATGTGCATTGACTTCACAGATCTCAATAGAGCTTGCCCAAAAGATTTGTATCCAGTTCCCCAGATTGATCAGTTAGTAGACTCTACCTCTGGGAACAAGCTGCTTTCCTTTATGGATGCCTTCTCCGGATACAATCAAATTCAAGTAGATCCAAGGGATCAAGAGCATACCACATTTGTCACTGACAGAGGTCTTCATTGCTACAAAGTAATGCCATTTAGTTTGAAAAATGCTGGGGCTACTTATCAGAGATTAGTCAACAAGGCATTTGCTGATCAAATTGGAAGAAATATGGAAGTGTACATTGATGACATGATGGTGAAGAGTGTGGATGAGCAGTTGCACTTGTCCGATCTCCAAGAAACTTTTGCCAACTTGGTAAAAGTAAATTTGAAATTAAACCCAGAAAAGTGTGTGTTCGGAGTACAGTCCGGGAAGTTTCTGGGCTATATTATAAGTGAGCATGGAATACAACCTGACCCGGACCAGCTTAATGCCCTATTTCAGATGGAACCTCCTCGAAACATTAAAGAAGTACAGCGGTTAACGGGGAGGTTAGCTGCCTTAAACAGATTTATCTCAAGGTCTTCGGACAGGTGTGCACCTTTCTTTCAAACCTTGAAGGGTGCTAAGGGATTCGATTGGACCCCACCATGTGATGAAGCTTTCAATGAGATCAAGAAGCACCTATCCTCCCCCAAAACTTTGTTTAAGCCAGTTGATGGGGAGACACTCTTCGTATATTTGGCAGTTTCAAGTTGTGCCATCAGTGCTGTGTTAGTAAGGGAGGTCGATGGTCATACCCATCCTGTATACTACATCAGCAAAAGCTTGATAGACGCAGAAAGGCGTTACTTGAAACTTGAAAAATTAGCATTAGCTCTGGTGATAATTGCCAGGAAGATGAGGCCTTATTTCCAGGCTCATCCCATCATCGTTCGGACTTCTTTTCCCTTGAAGAATGTCCTCCAAAAGGCAGACATTTCGAGCCGGATGACTAAGTGGTCAGTAGAGTTGGGGGACTTCGATATAGATTTTGCTCCTCGAACAGCAGTCAAGGCCCAAGCTGTGGCTGACTTTTTGGTTGAATTTCACTCCGACAGAGATTCAGAGCAAACTACTGACATAAAAGATAAAAAGGTATGGGTCGTCCGAACAGATGGTGGGTCTAGCACTATGGGGTGTGGTGCAGGGGTGTGTTTGACTTCCCCGTATGGAGACAAAATGTACCAGGCTATTTGTTTTGCTTTCAGGGCATCTAATAATGAGTTCGAATACGAAGCAGCTATAGCTGGTTTAAAGTTAGCCTACATTTGTGGGGCTAAGATGGTCAAGCTACTAAGTGACTCCCAACTTCTTATCCACCATGCCCAAGGCCAATCTGAGGCTAAGAAGGAGCAGCTTGTGAAATATTTACTCCTATTAAAAAATGAAGCACTTAAGTTTAAAAGTGTTGTCTATGAGCATATTCCCCGGGCAGAGAATGAGCTAGCAGACTCATTGGCAACCATAGCATATACAGAGTCATATCCATGGATCCATGTGCTCGAAAGCCCCTCCATTCAACTTAGTAAGGGTAAAGAAGAGGAAATTTTTGAAATACAAGTGAAACAACCTCAAGACTGGAGGTTTCCTTTCTTGCAGTATCTCTCCGATGGTGTCGTGCCTCCGGATAAGTCACTGGCCAGAACAATGAAGCACAATGCTCGTGGTTTTATCATATTGAGAGGCGTGTTGTACAAAAAATCTTACAGTAAACCTCTCCTGCGCTGTTTGGGGGATGAAGAGTCTCAAGTAGTCCTCTCCGAATTGCATGATGTTGAGGGATCAGCCCATTGTGGGTTTAGAGCTTTAACAAGAAGAGTTTTACTCTCCGGTTACTATTGGCCATCAATCATGAAAGATGCTAAGGAATTGGTAAGAAGGTGTGACCCATGCCAGAGGTACAGCAATGAGATTCATGTCCCAGCTATTCCTTTGGAATCAATTTCTGAGCCTATTCCTTTTGCTCGATGGGGGTTGGATTTAGTAGGGCCTCTCCCTGTGGCGTCCGGAGGACGCAAAACTATAATTGTGGCCATAGACTACTTCTCGAAGTGGATTGAAGCAGCCCCTCTAGCAGGGACAACGTCAAAAGCTGTTATAAAGTTCATTTTATCCAACATCTGTTGCAGATTTGGTGTCCCACAAAAGATAACAACAGACAATGGGCCACAGTTCGACAATAGGGAAATGGAGAGCTTTTGTGCCTCAAGGGGTATACAACATTGTTTTTCTTCACCTTTCCACCCATAAGCAAATTGGCAATTTGAAGTAGCTAATATGACTATACTGTCCGGTTTAAAGAAGAATTTGGAAGGGGCTGCTGGGAAGTGACCTAGTTATCTACAAGAGGTCTTGTGGGCCTACCGGACAACACCTGGGGCTGCAACACAAGAATCACCCTTTGCTTTGGTCTATGGGATGGATGCAGTAGCTCCCATAGAAGCAACTCTCCCCTCCTTTCGTGTTCACAACTTCTCCGAACACGCTAACGAGGTGGCAATCAGAGGTCAACTTGATCTGATAGAAGAAAAACGAGTTAAAGCTCACCTTAGAGTTGCACACTATCAGGGTTTGATGAGAAGCAGGTTTGCTTCCAAAGTTAAAAGAAGAGATTTCCAACCAGGGGACAAGATATTAAGGAAAGTCTTCTTACACACTAAAGAAAAGCTGTTCGGAAAGCTGGCCCCAACTTGGGAAGGTCCCTACATAGTTATTAAAAGAATTAAACCTGGAACATATTGGTTGGAAGACAAACTTGGAAGGGTTTTGACTCATCCTTGGAATATTGAGCATCTCCGGATGTACTTGGAGTAGCATTTGTGTAAATATTTACTTGTTTAAATATCCATGTAAATATTTGGGGGCATACTCTTTCCTCCCTGGTGGCACGGAGAGGTTTTAATGAGGTGTCCGGGCTTTTGAATGAAATTTGATGCCTTCTTAAAATTTTTTCCAAGTGTTTTAAGTTTTGTCTTTTGTCACACTATCCGGATTGAATAACTAAGGGCCATTTAAACTCTAGCCGGAGAGCTTAAACACTCTCACTATGAAATGATTAAAGGCTATTCAAAATCTAGCCATCGAAATTGGAACAAACAATGAAAGAAGATGAGATTTGTGCAAAACAGAAACATTCATTGAAATAACTTAAAGTGCCTTGGCCTTCCAAGGACTTTTGAATAGTCAAAATAAGAACAGAAAACCTATCCGGTCAGATACCGGACACCATTACAAAAAGAATGCCTTGGCCTTCCAAGGACTTTAGTTTGAATAAAAAGTAAACAAAGTAAATCATAAGTTAAGGTTGAGCCTTTGAAGATGGCTCACCTTCATCTACCTTCTTTCCCTTAGGATCGTCTTTCTCTTCGCCAATTTTCTCCCCGGAGTGTTCTTCATCATCTGAGGAATCACTAGAGTAGCCATACCTGTCGCCTTCGGCCATCGTGTGGTAGGGGAGGTCTTCAGGCTTAACATGAAGCCATAAGTCCCATAGGTTCTTCTTCGGAAACTTTTCATGGAAAAGTAGAACCATGTCAGACCTCACCTTGGCAAGAAGTTCCTCTTTGCTTTTAATCATCTGGTTGGCATAAGCATTGATCTTGGCTTAGATCTTAGCCTCTTGCTCCTTTAACAAAGTAGTTTTCTCCTCGGCAGCCTTGGACACTGTATTTTCAAGGGCAATCTTGTCGTTGGTCAAGTTGGAGATGATTTGGTCTTTGGCCTTGGATTCTCCATTTGAGGTAGCAAGGTCTTTCTCCAGACCGGACAGTTTTTCCCGGAGGTCTTTAATGGTCTCCTCTAAAGTGGCGACTGTTGTGGCGCTTACCTTTTGGCTACTCTTTAGCTCCTCGGTTTCTTCTTTTAACATGGCAGCATTGGAGGTGGCAGTGCGAAGGTCTTCGGACAACTTCTCCTTGTCAGACTTAAGGTCTTTAATAATGTCTGCCTGACTCCGAACTTGTCTCTCCAACATAAGTACAGGCTGCACGTTGCTTAACAATGAGTGGGCTATAACATCCCTTTCACTAGAAACAATGAAAGTCTTACCATTGAAGTTGACTGTGTTGGAGCTGCTCGGAGGAAGGTAAGGCCCTGCAAAGTCATCCTTGGGGAGATTGAGGAAGTATTCACCAAGCTCACCCAGACCGGTGATATCTACTCCATCAATGTTGATATCCCCCCCCCCCCCCCCTCAACCTCATCAGTATGAAAGTCGCCCGGAATCTCCTCGGCATGCGTTGGGTCAGCAGGGTCAGCATGGACAGAAGGCTCCGGAGCCCGGAGAGAAAGCTCGTCTCCCTTAGACGTCTTCTTCTTCTTGGCCTCCCGGTCTGTGCCTTCGCTTCCCTGTTTACGATTCCTCTTAGAAGCCCTTGGAGGTTTTGGGAGGTTCGCTCCTTGTTTCTCCGTCTCTTGCTCCACCACTTCCAGGAGAACATCATCAATTTGGCTCTGGGCTGGCCTCTCCGGATCTGTTGGAGCTTCCTTCTCTGCATCAGGAGGGTTAGCATCACCCACCACCTTTTTGCCTTTTTTCTTCTTGCCTTTCATCTTGCTCGGGGCTTTGGCCCGGCCTGGCAGGAAGAGTGTCCCATCTGGTTCATGGGTCATCTTAAGCACAACGTCTGGAGAAGGCTGAGTGGTGAGCTCCTCCCAGGTCAAGTCTCTCCGACCTGTGGTGTTCCACAGGTGAGACCTCGCCAAATTTCCACTGGTGAAAGCAGCGTGGAATCGGTTCCCCCAATTCTCAGCAGCCCAGGCATTAATCTTGCCACAAGTTATCTGCCCGGCTTTCTGATGGTCACTGAACTCCTTGGGTAACACTGACAAGGCAAAAGTGATACCCATTAGTTCGAACTACGTTAGAAAAGAAAGGGAGAAACAAAAGAATAAAGTAGAAGACTTACGGTCACTCCTCCATCTGCTTCTGAGGAGGCTTGGGTTCTCTCAGGATTTTATCTTCCTCCCGTTCTCCCAGGCACCACTAACAAATAGGAACTGAGTCCTCCAGTTCCTCTCCTCCTCCAACAGATCGTCCACCGCCTTGAAGTCATCCCCCATGTTAAAGTGGTAAAAGGGGATGTGGTGGTTTCTACACAGGCTAGCCACTGCAACAAACTCCTCCATGGGCAGAGGGATCCCGGACAGCCTTGATGCCATGATGCATGACATAAGGGTATACCAAGCGTTGGGGCTCAGCTGGCTCGGACAGAGTTTGATCAGATGGAAATATCTGACAATCTCTGGGTCTAGTGGGAACCTGATCCCCCAGTTGAACAGCTCCGTGAACATGACCACTTCACTCAACTTGCAGTCCATGGGGGTCTCCGGGTGTATAGGAATCCTGATCTTTACATTTTCTGGAATACCCCACTTCGAACGCATCCTGCCTAGCTCAGCAGTGTGGATGAATGCGTAGTTGATTTTTTTGTAAGGAGAGAAGGTAGTTAACGCTGACCTTGTAAAAACAAGGCCCCACTCTTCCTTCCAGGCTCTCCGGCAGATCCGGATGCCTCAAGTACAATTTCTCCTTGCCCTTATCCTTCTTGGCAACTATCTCTTTGCTGGTCTGACCGGAGGGCTCAGACTCAAATGGGGCCTCTTCAACAGAGTCCTCCATCACTTCCTCCATGATTGTTGAAGGGATTTCATCAGCTGTAGTGGGGGGAGGGTTCAAACTTGACTCAGTCTTGTCTCCGGACTGATGAGCCTTAGTGCCCCTTTGATTTCTGCTCTCCGGTAGAGTGTCTAGAACAGAAGTTTTTTGTTGAAGGTTTGGATTGGAGCCCTCCGGTCCGGACAGCCTGTCCTTGGGGGCTCTAATAGGCACCTCTGATCCGGTGCTGCTGTCCTTTGCCCCCGACCTTGAGGGAGTGTTTTTAGTCCCCTGGCCTTTAACCAACCGGCCTTTCCTCCCGTCGACCAGCTTCTCAGGAGAGTGCTCTGTATCTGATCCCATTGCAATGAAGGGAGAGGGATTTTTTAGGCTAGTGGCTGTAATTCCTGGCTCGACAGCAGGCTCCGATTCCTGAACTGAGGAACCAGAGATTATGGGGGAGAGGTTGGTTTGAAATAGTTTTCTAGGCTTAGTGCCTTTGGAAGAAGAAGAGCCTTGGTCTGACTCGGTAGCAGAAGTGATTGGTCTATCAACAGGCGAGGTGGGTAACCCTGCTGCGATCCGTCTTTCTCTGTCGAATTTTTGAGCCTTCTCTAACTCAGAAAGGTTGAGCCACCCGCCTTTGACAAGAGCGTTCCTCGCTGTAAACATAAACTATCAAACAAAGTTTTTACTTTAGAGAGAGAAAGCTTTGTGAGATTTTGCAGAGTAAATTTGAAGGAGATGGTAAAACAGTAGAAAATGGGTTTGTATTTATAGTAAATCTGAAAAAGGAAGTCGATTCCTAGGAGAATTCGAAAAGTTTGGCAATGATTAAAAGGCGACGCTGATGTCACCACCTTTAATTGAAGAGGTTGCTTTTCAAAAGAGGTGGGTTCGAAATTCAAGGTGAAAAAACGGCTGAAGCAACCAATCAGAGAGTGACACGTGTCCCACGAACTCTGGCAAAAACCATTTTGAATTCGTGAAGCTTTATCTATCCGGATAAAATCATAGCACAAATTGATAGACCTGTCCGGATAAAAACTACCCCTGATGTCGGACTGTTTTTCAGGTCTTTGACAAGAGTATTTGCACAAACACCTAAAAAAGCGGCTCCTGATGAGTCCGAATTCTGCATGCTCCCCGGATAAGGATAGATCGGTCCAAGGCCTCCGGACCGGACAGACCACTTCGAACGCTCTGACCATAGGACTGTTCGAACTATGACAAAATTACTAAAAAACCTAAACACTTCTTGACTAAGCTACTTGCTCTCCTACCTAGAGCTGATGGGTCTTTGAACATGACCCGGGTCCATTAAACATGACCCGAAAGCCCATAAGGGCCCAAACATCAGGGTATAAATACCCAACCACCTGCATTAAGTGTGGGTAATGAGAATTAACAGCTACCAGACTGCTTAATTATCTCTCTACTCTCTACTCTAAACGCATAACACCCACACACTACTATAAAACACCAACCAAATTACTAGCCTACCCTTAGACGATTATTATCCACACCAGCATCGAATCCGATTACTTAAATTTTGATAAGAACTACCACATATGAAGAATATTTGTTTGAAAAATGATTTTAGTATGGATGAAATTATCCGTCACCATAAATGCACTTTTAACGTTGACAATTTCAATTATTTATTTATTTTGCTTTCTTACATTTGTATTTTGATTAAGTTTTATGCACAAATTATGTAAACTTTGTAGCTATATCAACTAATTTATGTTTAATATTGTAGTTTCAAATTTGTTGTTATCATAATATTTATATTTTATGGAGCAGAAAAACCGATGGTGTGCACATGATATGTTGCCGGTGTAGACCTAAAAATTTCATATAAATCACTACATTTAAAATAAGAGCCCTCCGAAATTACGTAATTTATGCACCACCGGTGGAAATTACGTAATTTATGCACCACCGGTGGAAATAACTGCGCTACCGGTGCACAATTTTCACACCAACAACAAAGTATTAAACCAACGGCATTTAATAGCTCACGTTTCCGGTGTTAACAAAACAAAATCAAATTTAATCAAATCTATATCTTATAGTTTCACCAACGATGCTAGATTTATACGCCACCAGCGTCGAAACTACATCGTTAGCATATGTTTTTTCACCGTCAATGGTTATTGCACCGACGATGTACGATTTTTACAATATCAACTTTATAGTATGACGACAGTGCATAGTTTATACATCGATGGTAGGAAATTCCATCGGCGGTGTATACATGTCGAAACTGGCGGTACATACCAAATATAAAAATAAAAAATAGAATACTCATCAAACTTAAACCATTATCATTTGGTATCATCCGATAAAAAACAATCAAACTCCCATCAAAATTAAACAAATATCTATTTAAAATACTTAAACCAAATTAAAAATCGGTAAAACATCAATTTAATTACTTCTAATTGTTCAAAACATCATCATCCACTTCATAAAAAACATCATAAAAAAGTCATAGTCTAAATACAAAATAGTTACATCGTACGCACAAATATTAAGATTGATAAAATTAGAAGGTGTCAGAGGATGTCGATTGTACAAACTCGGTTGCTGAAGTTGAGAAGTTTATCGTGGCTATTGTTAATAGGCATAATACGGTTTATGAGTTGAAGCTTCACTAACATGTTCCATTCGCCTAGAACATTAGGATTGATATGAAACCAACTGAACTTCACAATGTAGGCTTCATACTGAGCCGTAACTATCTAAAGGTTTGTAATAAAGGGTTGGGTGTACCTGTTAGCGGAAAAAAAATAAGTTTTTCAATCATCTCATTGTGACCTGTTAACCGGGTAGCATCAGTGGTCACCGTTCTTTAAATTCGTTTGAGTTGAAAATATATTGAGGGGCATATCCTGGACCCAACCAAATCGTCGCATCACTTGATCCGACATATACGTGTTGGTCACATGCATAATCTAGATATAATTATGATGTAATTCCACCACGTACTTCAGAAAATTATCCTTCATATTCGCATAAGGCTGAAAGATCACCTGCAAACAAAAACATTTAAACTGAGAAACAATTCCAAACCTTGGTGAAAGTAAAAAACATAAAAAAACAATAATTACGTCATTTTCCTCGAGACCAGCAAAAAGGTTGCGATAGTAAGTAATCAGCCTAATTTTTACCTCTGTACGTGTTTTTTGGCGACCAATTAAGAATTTTGGGCATTGATGAACTATAGCTGATGAGGTCAGATTTCTTTGACAGTGACTATTGTATATATCCGGAGGGAAGTTCATACATATCCAGTACTATGCCCCACCAAACAGTAGAACCAAGTGGAACATGACTCAGCTAGTTGCTAGTCATTTCATCTCTTAGGCTTATGGGTTTTTAAACTTAACTAAAGCCCATGATCCGACTCGGAAGGCGCACAGTTCATTAAATGAGTATAAATACCCCAACTACTTTCATTAATGAGGGTGTTAAAAATTTACTGCTAGTACACACCTTCTTTATCTCTCGACTTCTCCCTCAAACATATTAAATTCTTATAACTCTTTCCCAAAACACCCTTTGATCAGAAATAAACCACACCAAATTGGCGACCACAGTGGGAGACGACGGTACCTGAATTACAAATTCAAACCAATAATAAAAAACCAGTTCGGATGTTACCAAATGCACAGAATACTCCACCTCCAGAGGTGGAAGGAGCAAAAGAAAATAATGAGTACATTATTGAGGATCGCGATCAATTGAGGGCTGAGTTTGAGGCGTTGAGAGCGCTGAAACAAGCAATAGAAGGAGTTAAAGAAAAATCCAGTGCATCAACACTCCATCATACTGATAATCCTGGTGAAAATGAGCAGTCCTTGAATACTAATTTCAGCTCCAAGAAAACACATCGATCCAAACGAATGGAGAGCTCTACGTCAGAATCTTCTAGCAGTTCCTCTAATGATGCGGAACTTGAAGAATCAATATCATTTAGCAAGGATGAAGGAAGATTAAAGAAGAAAATAATATTGTCCAAAAACCATTCAAGAAAGAGGGACAGACATGGTCGGCTCAAAAAGTATCAAAGGAAGATGAAGAGATCGGCTGATCAACATATTGATCGTTTGCTAATTCATCCCTTTGCTTTCCAGTCCGAACCAGGTATTTTTGCTACTCCGTATGAGGATACCATGTTTAGTCGAAGTTAAAATTGGAGACAACCACCTTTGTCCTAAAAAATACTCTCCTTACATCTTCCTAAAAGATTTGATAATTCCAAGATGGAGAAGTACGATGGGAGTAAAGATCCAGACAATCATTGTGAGCAATTTAAGAACTTCATGATGAATTTTGACGATGATAACAAGATTATGTGTAGGGTTTTCTCTCAAACCTTTGAGGAAGTGCCCTCAAGTGGTATAACAGTCTCCTCAGGGATCTATAATTTTTTTTGTTGGAAACAAGGAGCTAAAAGAAAATGGTAATGCCATAATCCATTGTACTCAGGAACCAAACGAGTCATTAAAAAACATTAACAGGTTTGTAAATACAAAGAATGGGCTGGCTGATTGCTTTGAACAAGTGCCAATTGCCTCTCTTAGAATCCGGGGAACTTGGGTGATTCTGTGCCAAAAGTCTGTTGGATGCTGAAAGAAGATATTTGAAGTTAGAATTGGCATTGACATTGGTAGTAGCAGCTAGAAAAATGAGACCACACTTCCAAGCTCATTCAATTGTCGTCCGAATATTTTTTCCTTTGAGGAATGTTCTCCAAAAGGCTGATATATCAAGCAGGATAACCAAGTGGTCAGTTGAGCTAGGTGATTATGATATTGAATTTGCCTTCCGAACGGCAGTCAAGGCCCAATCAGTGGTTGCTTTCCCAGTGGAGTTTCATGCTGATAGAACCGAGAAAATGGTAGAGAACCAATATATAAAAGAATGAATACTTCGAACCAATGGCGCATCTAGTACCATGGGATGTGGGGCTGGAATTTGTTTAACTTCTCATTATGGTGATACTATGTATCAAGCTATATGTTTTGGGTTTAGGGCCTCCAACAATGAATCAGAATATGAAGCAACTATAGTTGGTCTCAGAATAACCCTTATATGTGGGGGAAAAAGAGTCTGATTGATGAGCGACTCCCAACTACTTATTCATCATGTTCAGGGGAAGTCTGAGGCAAAAAAGGAACAATTAATAAAATATTTACTCATATTGAGAGAAGTTGCTGTAAATTTCAAGAATATCTGATGTGAACATATCCCTAGATCGGAGAAAACTGTGGCTGACTCTTTAGCAACCATAGCCTATTCTGAATATTACCCATGTATTCTGATGCTAGAGTGTCCATCGATAGATTCAAGCCACGAAAACAAAAAAAAGAATGAAGAGAGTATGAGTATATTTTTCATTCAACCCAAATATTGGAGGTATGAAATTTTTCAGTTTATTTTCGATGGAATTTTACCTCCGGATAAAACCCTGGCTAAGAAAATTAAATATAAAGCTCGTGGTTTCTTGGTGTTAAAAAAAGTTATTTATAAAAAATCCTTTAGCAGACCACTCTTGCATTGCTTAGGATTTGAAGAATACCAAAGTGTTTTATCTAAACTGCACGATGGAGAAGGCTCTGCACATTATGGCTATAAGGCCTTAACCAGAGGATTCTTATTAGCAGGGTACTACTCGCCAACGATAATGGTAGATGCCAAAGATATTGTTAAGAGGTGTGATCCTTGCCAGAGATATGGAAATGAAATCCACGTGTCAGCAATTCCTATGAAGTCCATATCTGAACCAATACCTTTTGATAGATGGGGGTTGGATTTGGTTGGGCCTCTTCTCATGGAATCTGGTGGATATCGAACGATAATAGTGGCAATTGACTATTTCTCTAAATGGATAGAAGAAACTCCGTTAGTTGGAACCACTTCTAAAGCGGTTATAAATTTCATTCTATTCAAAATATGTTGCAGATTTGGAGTTCCCCGAACGATCACTACAGATAATGAGCCACAATTTGATAATAAAGACATGGAGATATTCTGCACTTCCAGAGGGATTCAACACTGTTTTTCCCTCTCCATTCCACCCTCAAGTTATTGGACAAGTTGAACTTGCTAATCGAACGATCTTGTCCGGGTTAAAAAATAATTTGGAAAGAGCTGCACGGAAGTGGCCAAGTTATTTGCAAGATGTACCGTGGGCTTACTGAACTACTCCCCGAATTGCTACACAATAATCCATTTTTTCTCTCGTTCATGGCATGGATGCAATTACACCCATAGAAGCTACTTTACCATCTTTCAGAATCCATAACTATTCCGAACATGAAAATGATATGGCAGTTAGGAATCAGTTGGATTTGATTGAAGAAAGGAGAGGCAAAGCACATTTAAGAACAACACACTATCAGGGTTTAATGAGAAGCAAATTTGCATCAAAGGTTAAAAGAAGATATTTTCAATTAGGAGGCAAAGTCTAGAGAAAAATTTTCTTGCACACTAAAGAGAAACAGTTTGGAAAGCAAGCTCCGAAATGGGAAGGTCCCTATGTGGTGTGGGAAAAATTCAAACCAGGGACATATAAACTTCAAGACAAAGAAATTATAGAACTGAAGCACCCATAGAACATTGAACATCTCAGGTTATATTTAGAATAAAACTCTCCTGTAAATATTTACCTTTTTATACTTCAATGTAAATATTAGGGGATACTGTTTCCTACCCTAGTGGAGCGAGGAGGTTTTAACGAGGTGTCCGCATTTTTTAATAATATCTTATGCCATCTTCAGAAGTTTGGTGCAATATTTTTTACTGTAGTATGAGGCGATCATATAAATTAAATACTCATTAAATACCCCGGATCTCAAATGAAATATTTTTGAGTTGGTCAGATTTGTTAAATACGTGATCACATTTATTAAACACTTGTGATAGGAGTCATTCAATGCTTATTAAACACTTATTTAACAAATCAGAAATATTGAAAACTACTTAGAACATTAACTGTAAGAAGACAATGGAGTTCGTACAAAATAAAGATACAATATTAAAACTCGACTGGAACAAGTCCAATAAACAATTCACAAAATACCGTGACCATTCAAGGACTTTGGTTCATAAGACAAGAATTCAAAAAACACAACAAGATGCCTTGGCCGTCCAAGGATTTTAGTTTTAAAAACACAACATAATATTATAACCTTAGGGCTTATTCCCCCCGGTTTCTTCATCACCTTCGCCTTTCTTGTGACTCTTGAGCTCAACGCTTGAGCTCTCACCACTTCCTTCATCAGAATCTTCTCCACTTGAATAACAATGCTTGTCACCATCCGCCATGGTATAGAAAAGGATCTCCTCATACGGTACATATTTTCACAAAGGACCAAGGGTCCTTTTCGGAAAAGTCTCATGAAGTAGCAAAACCATGTCCAATTTAACACCCTCATCTCTCTTCTCCAAAGAATCCACCACTCCAGTAGCATACTTCTCTATTCCTCCAGCTATCTCTTAGGATTTCTTGTTTATTAAAGAAGCATTCTCATCTGTGTTCTCCTTGAGAAGCCTCCCCAAAGTAGTTTTTTATTCGGATAAAGTTTTGATAGTACTGGCACTGGCAGCTTGCTGCTCCTGCAAAGTTTTGATCTTGGTAGAGGCAGAAGTTTCCAGTCACGAATACTCGGTCTGGAGATATTTTTGAGCACTTTTGACGGCCGCAGTTTGGTAGCCAAGTCCTCTTTCTCCTTCTTTAAGGCTTCTATACTTTGCTGAGCAATGGAGAGATTATTCTTCAAGCCATGGTTTTCTGTGGTTAGGGAAGTTATGGTCGTTGTTTGTTCCCTCACTTGCCTTTCTAGGTCAACTATCGGATGGATGTAACCCAAGAAAGCATGGCTAAACGTATCTTGCTCACTTGATATCTCGTACGAATCACCATTATGGGTAACATCATTGGCCGTAGAGGCATGAGGGAAAGTTCGTTCAAGTCACTTTGTCCAAGTCACTAAAGTACATGTTTTGAAACACATCCAGATTAATATCTCCCTCAGTAGTTGCCTATTCGGCCGGTAGAATTATTTGAGAGGAAGGGTTAGGTAGAATTTATTCTTGTGGAGGAATATCAGTAGGATTAGAAGGATGAATATCAGTAGGATCGGAAGGAGGAAGTTCGGTAGGACAAAGTACCATCTCTGATCCTACGTTACTTTTCTTCTTCTTTGCACCTCTTTCACCACTACTCTCTCTGCACCTCTTATGATCATTACTTGTAATCTGGGGCGGATGATCTGATCCGCCAGCTTCCTTCACTGTGACCTCAACTGCCTCCAGTAAAGCGGCATTTATTCCTCCTTGGTTCTCTGAACCGACCCCTTCAGAGACCTTTAGTTTTATTGGTCTTGATCTTGTCCAGGTGACTAGGGGCTTTGTTACGGGAATGCAAGTGAAGTTTGCCAACCTTAGCCTCAGTTCTCTTCAAAATAACATCTACAAGAGGAGGAGTGGTCAGCTGCTCCCAAGTAAGGTCTCTACTTCCCATAGTATTCCAAAGGTGAGACCTCATGAAGTTTCCAGAAGTAAAGTAGTTGTGGAAACACAATTCCAATTTCTCCGATGCCTATTCCTTTAGCCTAGTAAAGGTAGCTTGGCTTGACTTTAGGTGCTCTGGGAACTTTTTTGAAAATACTACAAGAAAATACAATAATCAGTTCAGAATATTAACATAGCATTTGGAAACTAATAAAAATACGAACATATATTACTTGATCTTTTCCAGCGGCTGGTCAGCTGGCTTGGATTAGTGGTGAAGTTTATCTTTCTGCCATTCTCCCATGCTCCCCTAATAAAAATAAATTGAGTCCTCCATGGATTTTTACACTCTAACAGATCTTTTACCACCTTCTAGTCATTTTCCATATTGTAATGGTAAAAAGAGATATGGTAGTTTCTGCATAAACCAGCCACGAAAACAAATTGCTCCATAGGTAGAGGAATTTTTGACAGTCTAGATGTCATTATACCGGCAACAAAGTATACCATGCGTTTGGGCTCAGTTGACTTGGGCATAACTTTATCAGGTGGAAATACCTGACTATTTCTGGGTCCAAAGGAACCCGAAGGCCCCAATTGAGCACCTCAGTATATACCACCAACTCATGGGATTTACAGTCCACGGGGGTTTCCAGAGTGATTAGAATTCTCACTTTAACAGAATCAGGAAACCGTCATTTTGTTCGGATCCGACCCAACCCAGCATTATGGGTGTATGCATAAACAATATTCTAAAGAGCTATCAAATATTTCACATTAACCTTGTTAAAGTCTTGCCCCACTTTCCCTTCCAGGCACTCAGAAAGTGACTCAGTGTTGGGAAGACCTACTTTTACTTTGTTCGTCCGATCTGCTGCGTTGTCTTCTGTCTGTCCGGACGTTTCGAAGGGAGTGGCTTCCATGCTGTCCTCCATGGTCTCCTCCATTACACTTGACTGTTGTTCGGGCGGTTTAGAATCTACTGGGGGATTTATTGTCTCCGAGCTAGTAGGTTACGAAGAAAAGGGAATACTTTTGGCTTTAGAAAGTTAGGTTACCTTCGAGGGGTGGATTTCTCAGTATCTAAACCCATGGCCAGGAAGTGTGAAGGTTTCCTAACATTGGAAACGACTTTTTTCTTTAGGCAGAGGGTTTTTGAGACTCTTGGACTGAAGACCTTGACTCTAAGGGAGATAAGCTTGGAATAAAATATTATTTTTTAACTCTTGATGTTTTTGATGAGGATGAGCTTTGGTATGTGTTTGGTTTTGTTTGGCTGATTTCTCCACAAGGAGAGGCAGTGAGTCCAACTGTGATACTTGCGTCTCTTCTTGATCTTTCTAAATCAGAGAAGTTTAGCCAACCTCAATTCACTAATGCGTTTCTAGCTGTGAACATATAATCTTTCTAGACACAATTTTGAAAGATTATCAAGATTTCTCTCTCTAAAGATTTTTGTATTCTCAGAAAGGTAAAACAGTGAAACTTGTTTAAATAGAGATGAAGATGTGGAAGTTTTTACCTAAGGGAAGATGAATCAATCACAATAATGATTAGGGGCTAAGAGATATGGAGATTACACCCTAAGTTACTTTTTAGCCATTAGGTACAGGAATCTAGGAGAAAGAACGGTTGAAAGGTCGAACCAAAGCGCGACATGTGTCCCACTTCCAAAAACTGAATTTTAGAATTCCTAACTGTAAGATAATCTCTTCGAATCCGATGAAGATTCAGTTCAGATACAAACGTCAGATCTGACTTCACCTTGAATATATACTGAGTTCTATTTTTTAGAATTAACTCTTCCAAAATATCTTTGCAAGACCTAAAAGGGCTACTGATGAGGTCAGATTTCTTTGACACTGACTATTTTATATATCCAGAGGACAGTTCGGACATATCCGACACCATGCCCCACCAAACAATATAACTAAGTGGAACGTGACTCATCGAGTTGCTAGTCATTTAATCTCTTGGGTTATGAGTTTTTTTAACTTAACTCAAGCCTATGATCCGACCCGAAAGGCCCACAGTTCATTAAATGAGTATAAATACACAAACTACTTTCATTAATTAGGGTGATAAAAATTTACTGCTATAACAAACCTCATTTATCTCTCTACTTCACTCAACATATAAAATTCATGAAACTATTTCCCAGAACACCCTTTGATTAGAAATAAACCACACCAATAACCGTTGGTAATCTAAGGGCTCAAACACGGGATATGATCATATACCCAACAATCTAACAAGGTTCTAAATTTATTCAGACTCTTCAGCAAAGACTTCGAAGTTGAACCCGACCCCTTATATAGCCACGCCAACGCGCAAGTAACTCACTCTATACCACCTAGCCTATCCATGTGCTCCAAGAAAACGAGGATATCAGATTTACATTCTTCTTGCGAGTGTTCATGAAAATAGTGCAGACGAACATCTACATGACGTACGCACATGCAACGTATAAGGCCACATGATATGTATAATTCGGATTCACATCACAATACTGGGGGTGCTAAAAGAGTATTTCTAAGCTATTTTAGACCAAAACCAGCCCCATATTGTTTCTCCAACTCATCTTGGATCTCAGCCTCCGTAACTCCCAACAACGCGACAGAATGAGTATACTATTTACCAAAAGTATCATTTTCTCAGTTTCAACTATGGAACCCACCACTGGGAGGCCAATAATGAATAGCACATGATCTAAAGTGATGCTTATCTCTCCAAAGGAGAGCTGGAAATAGTTGGTCTCCTTCTGACAAAGTTCAAGGAAAGCCTCGCTCAAATGAGGATTTGAGCTGAAGTTGCTCAAATGTCTGATAAGAGGTCAAACGGAGTCTCTCGAAATATAGTCTACATAACCACCTATTGCATGCTAAGGTTACATTGACCTAACAGTCCATACTTGGCCTGACTGTTAATACCCTACCGCGACTGAAAATACGTGAACAAAACAAAATTTAATAATCTTATAATTGAATGGTATTAACTAAATTAAAGAAGTATTTAGCACTATATGGTGTTGAAACTCATTATCCCGAGAAAATATTTGTATGTCTTGTGTCGTTAAAATTCTGAAAGATAGTGCAACACTGTTCTGCATCAAAAAGAACATCTTGAGATGTTCGGAACCCTAGTTGTGACATGGCGATATGACGACCACCATGGCGGCAAGGCAAGGCCTCATTGGCTCAGGGTAGAGCGTGGCGAGGCCCTTAGCGTGGCGCTCGTCGTGGTGCATAACGACCGCCACAAAGTGTGTGACGATGCGCTCGCCATGGCACACCACATTAAGCTATATATATATATATATTAACTAAGACAGTAAAAACCTAAAACTAAGAAACCATGCACCCTTCTTTCTTTCTTCCCCAAGCAACCGCACACCCTCCTAGTTCGAGTAATTTCTTTTAGAAGTTAGGCTGAATATCCTTTAACTGAAATCTAACAAAATCAGTCATGTAATACTAGGAGTGTAATGAAACCAAGAACAGCTTACACTAAAGAAATCAGTCATCTAATCAGGTACTAAAACCAAGAACAACTTACACTAAAATAGATTTTCCCATATAATTACTTGATGTAGGACAGAAGACCACAATTATATCGTATTAGCAGATAAAAATATTGTTCTACGTTCGAGTATCAGACTATGAGTATTTGCATACCAGCCAAAATAGATTAATTACATACCAACAAAACTAAGAGTGTTTACATACCAACCAAACTAGTCGTTAACATCAAAACAACTTGCAATAAAAAATAGATTAATCAAACTAAGAGTGTTTGACTGATCTTGTTAGATTTTAGTTGGAGGATATTTCAGTCCACATTTATTTTGGACTCCTTGTGCGGCCCACTGCCTTGATTTGATGTTTGATGATATTTTTAAGATTCCAAGATTCAAACAAACCATCGAGAAGTCAATTAGGGTGAATGGCTACATCTACAGTTGCTCGAGGGTCCTTAATATGATGCAGAACTTCACTAACAACAAAGAAATGGTTAGGCCGACTAAGACTCGTTTGCTACAGGTTTTTAACTTTGAAGAGATTTCATGAGCAAGAGAGAAACTTGATAAAGTTTTTTAATTCAAATGAATGTCATCAAAGTAAGTTTTCAAAAGAAAAGGTTGGGAAAAAGTTAAATAAACTTTGATGATGCCATCAATTTGGATAAATACTTTTGTTGTGCTTAAGATTGGTGGTCCATTGTTAGGTGTGTTACGAATGGTAGATGGTGAATCAAATCTTGCAACGGGGTATGTTTACGAAGACATGGATAAGGCAAAAGAAGTTATTTCTAAATCATTCTCTAACAACGAAGCCAAGTACAATGATATTTTCAAAATCATTGACAAGAGATAGGAAAATAGATTTTATGTCATTGCATGTTGCATGTTACTACTTGAATACTAGTTTGTTTTACAACAATCCAGATTTTGATGGGAAGTTTGAAATCAATAATGGTTTCAAACATGTCTTGTAAGAATGGTATTGGATCCGGAAATTCAAGCTAAGATTACAACAGAGTTGAATGCATATCGATATGAAGAAGGTTCTTTTAGCAAACCTTTGGCTATTAGATATCGAAGTTCTATGCCACAATGTACATATATTACTATATATTTATTTTGAAATTTTGCTTCAATTTCATTATTTTGGTTACTTATGTTAAATATTTTAGTGAAATGGTGGGTGAACTATGGTTAATCGGTTTCTAATTTACGAAATTTTTCCATTCGAGTACTCAGTCTTGTTTGCAACTCATCTGGATGTGAAAGAAGTTGGAGCTTCTTTGAACATGTAAGAGATTTGATGTCTAAATATTTTAATGTAATTTTATAAATTTATAATATTTTTGACTTTTTCTTATTGATTTATTATAGATACTTAGCAAAAAGAGGATTATGCTTTCCCAACGCCGCTTGAATGATTTTGTGTATATAAAGTACAATAAAGCATTGAAGCGACATCATCAATTGTGTAGAAAAATTGATCCAGTTGCTTTGAGTGATATTGAAGAAAGTAATGAGTGGTTGATTGGTGAACCTGAAACCATAGCTTCTGATAGTGTTGTCATTGATGATGGTGTCGATGATTTTTTTTGTATGAGTTGATGTTTGAGCTGTTGAGGTTGATGAAGTAGACTACAATATTCAATCTAGGAAATCCACCGTCTTCAACGACTCATATAAGATATCGGAGGCTTGTTAATGAAGATTTCGAAAATAAAAAGATACTCCATTATTGAATATAAATAGAGAACATGGTGGAGATGCGAAGTGTGAAGATGTTGTCTCGGACGATGATGTCTATTAGTCCATGTTTGTCATTTGACTCGAATGTTTTAAGAATGATGTAATTTGATGTTTTATAATTGGATCTTTTAGTCTATGTGTTTGTCATTTGACTCGAAGGTTCTATGAATTATATAATTTGATGTTTAAATTATTATTGTTAGTTTAAATGTCGAAATAGTACTAAGTAAATTACAGTTACGTGCTATAAAAAAATATTATTTAGGTAAGGGATCGCCGCATGTCATGTCGCCATTGCCTTGCCGATGTGCCTTTTTTAGCCCTCTTCGCCACAAAACGCCGCACACCACTGAAAACTATGGTAAGAACAATCGTTATGCGCGGCTTCCCTATCCTGATGCTTCGGTATATCCGAAGGCGCGCTTCATTAGTATCATAAGTTGTATCGTCATCCGATAACGATGAACTTGCATACTTACGACGGCGCACAGATAGCGACGCATGCTTTAAACTCTGTGGTGCGACTGAAATAGAAGCGGTTTTTATTTCATCGTTACGCTTCCTTTTTGGAAGTTTTTTCACACCTCATTCCGTCTAGCATCCTCATGACGGGCCTCCGACCGTACCCCCACCTTACCGGTCTATTTCCTACCATATGCGCTTCATTTGTATCCAAAGTTGTATCGTTATCCGACAAAGATGAACTTTCATACTTACGGTGGCGCGCAAACAGCGACGGGTGTGCTCTAAACTCTATGGTGCGACCGAAAAAGAACCAGTTTTTATTTCATCGTTACGCCTCTTTATCGGTGTGTTTCTTGCGATCAAAATCCGTTTAAGAAATATATATACCAAACAGCTTTGTGTGATGCAGTTACGCTACTGGCGTAGATGCATTACATTGGTAACGTCGAAGAGCAGGAGTTGGCGTAGATGCATTACACCGGCAGCGCCGAAAAGTATGAGCCAACCCAGACTTTTGTTCTTCGACAAAACATTGTAAAACCTCAAAAATCAACAGCTACACCGATGTTAAACCACAAATTGAACACAAGAACACTAATATTTCGCACCAAATTCAATTATAACACTATAACTAACTAATTTCAATACTAAATGATAATCTACCAACAATCAACAAAAAATTTTAAAAAAAATTAAATCATTGAACACAAGAAAACTTACTCTTTTCCTGTTTTCATTGATCGATTAAGATATGAGTTTGTTGTTTGGAGAAGAAATGATAAATTTTAAGTAAAAATAGAAGTTTCGGATTTTTCATGAAATTTGTGTGTTCTTAACAAAGTTGAAGATAATGCGTCGATCAAAAGGGTAAACGGTGAATTTGAATTTAGGATGATTTCAAAGAAAATGGGTAAACTTAGAGTTTTCACCGAGAGCATTATTGAAATAATTTGAAAAAACTTATAACTTTTTTTTGATAAATTTAATTCGGATAAATTATAGTTTTGATAAAACAAATTGGTATAAAAATGCTTTAAATAAAATAAACATGGTTGTTACTGATATACTCCCAAAAAAATGAGTTAAAAACCATAAAAATAATCAGAAGAAATAACCTAATTTTAACTAAACAAGTTCGACAAAGCAAAGTATTTGAGGGATTTAATTTAGCTCGGGCTCAATTTCTTATCTACAAATTTGATCATAAATTTTATGAAACGCGATGGTTTATGTTTGATTCTCAGTATGCAAATGGTCTGACTCGTGATCTTTATGATCAGAATATATTCTTTATTATAGTTGAGAGCACACTTTTACCTGTAAGAAAATGAATACAAGAAAAAATAACTTTTACTAAAAACTTTAAAAACATAAACAAAAAGTTCTCCAAACAAAGCTTTACAATTTATAGTGACACAAACATGACACACCGGAAATGTTTTATTGTTTTTTGTTGTGCCCAAAATGGCAAGACGAACACAACTCACAATTATCGTAAAGACTGAGGGTGATCATCCAGAAATGGTGGTGAGATATATCATGCCATGTTCTCCATTCAAGGTAATATTACATTGACAAACGGATCACATCGTTGTGATCTTTCTTAACAAACTCCTTTTCGAAGATTGAGGATCCGTCATTCTTCTTACGCTTGAGCTGGATTCATCTGGAGGTAAACACGCAGATCATTCACGAACTTATCATAAGTCAATCCAATACACGTATAAGCATTGACCTCATTTATGTTGTAGATATCTGTGAGTTCTGAGTCATTTAATCTCTTCAATGCAGCTTCCCACTGGTTTTCAGAGTTGCCTTTCAAAGCACATGCTAGTGTTACAATAGCGATAGGTAAACCACCGCACTTTTTTGCTACTTCAAACGCAATATCTGCCAAAGGAGAATCATCATCAAGACCAGCATCTACTTTAAATAGAGCCCATGCTTCAGATGGAGTCATCATTTCTAACTTTAACGTCTTTTGACATCTCATGGTTTTGCAAATATGAGAGTCACGTGTAGTTATAATGTATTTGCATCTTTTCCTTTTCGCGCTTATATCATATTCAATACCAATTAGTCTCAAATCAATAGCCTTCCATATATCATCTAGTACAATAAGTATATTTTTTTCTTGTTTCAACCGGTTGAGCAATCGACCTGCTCTAGATGTTTCATTCTTTCCAGCATCAAATCTCAAATTCAATTGAAGTGCAATTTTATCTTGAATTGCTTCAATGTTTGGTGTGTCGGAAAACACAACCATCAATACTTTATCAAAAAGCTTATCTTGTATGGCTGTTCTTCCGATTTGTTGCACCAAGGTTGTCTTTCCTATTCCTCCCATACCATACAACCCGATCATGTTGACCTCATCATTTTTTAGCAAATCCATAATAGTATTAAAAGTCTTGGGCCGATCCCGATGTCCAAGACTCCTACCTTCGGTTTGAAACTTCCAAACTTCCGTCGTCGTGTCATCAAGCTTTTTGCTTAACTGGTACATGTAACATCCTTTCCTTTCAAATATTTCTATTTCAAGTATATTTATTTCACCCAAGATTTTCTCCGCTTTTTCTAGCCACATTTGCAAATCTTGGTCAATTACTTCATCGTTTCTCAGGGCCATCTTAACCAAATTCAGCAGACGCTTTTGAACAGTTTCCAAACTCGCAGTAGCCTCCTTAAAATTGTCTACGAAAAAGGTGAGACCAAAGAGATAAGCCAAATGTTCTTTTGCTGGCTCGCTTAGCAATCCTACAGCCTTATTCAAAAGACTTTCAACCACGCTGATCAAACACGATCCCATCGGAACCAGCGGTAGAACAGCAGCACACTTGTTGTTTATCCTGAATCTGCAATTATAAAAAAGTTGTTACAAATGGTAACAAATACGGAATCAATTCGAAAATAGTCTTCCTTTACACACAGCTCCATAAATATGGACTAAACAAGGCGATGTTTTCACCATATACTCAAACATGTCATTGTTCAATGTTATATGAGATCTAATCGTAATTGTTAGGTCTAATACCCACTTCTAACCAGAATGAACATCAATTATATAGGGTGGACTATGAAAATAAAAGAATGAACATCCAAGAATGTGTATAAGTTTCTTTGATGCATTGTGACTATTTGATGTTTGTAAACAGAATAGAAAACAGGGCATCCCTATCCTGAACTTAGTGAGGAACTGCTGCTAGCTTATTCCGTCCACTCATAACACGCTGAAGCAGGATGAATTGCGTTCGCAATCGAAAGGAAATTGAATGTGCTCATCCATTAGGACGCCGTCGTAGGAGAACAAGACCCTACTGCCGGCCGCACTAACAAATGATATACGGCCGAACCTGATTTTGGAAAAGAGAGACTCATGGTGAGGGAGGAAGATGTAAAACCCCTGGTGACATACGAATCGCCAACTAATGAAATAAATCCAGGTTCATGCAAACACCGAGTTCCCCAAGGGGGAAGTTGATTGACGAACATGGCTTGAGAAAGAGAGAGGAAGCCTCCTTTAACAATCCGATGACGGAGTGACGACCGGCAGCAGCGGGTAGGATTTAGTTTGAGCGGCTCAATTTTGAATTCTTTAATATTAAGTAGAATGAAAGCCATTTATTAACTATCCATATAAAAAATAGAAAACAATTTTTCATACAAAATAATAAATAATATTGTTTTTTATTTGGTTTCTAAAATTTTCATTTTAGATTTGCATTTAGTATTTAAGTTTTATTTAGCATATAATTATAAAGTATTTACAATCTATTATTTTTATTTTACCATGGTCTCGTATCTAGTATTTAATAGGTAGATTTTACATTAAATATGGATACGTTTAGCATTTAGGTTTGGGCATCTAAGTTTCAATTTAGGCTAAAGCTATTTCCTCCATGTTATTTTTTATTTCCTCCATCATTCAAACTTTTAAAAACACTAGTGACTTGCTTTTACCAAATTACCCTTATTTTTATTTCAAATTTAACACTAGATGTCATTGATCTAATAGATAGTCTTATATGAAAAACACACCAATAACCTAACTTTAATCCAACATATATTATTCTACTTCTAAAATTAACCCTAAAACAAAGAACTTCAATTTTATTGAAGATTAATCATAGAAAATGAAGAAACCCAAACTAAACCGGAACGAACAAGGTAATTTAATCTTTGTTTTGTAATCTTTGCTTTTATGTTTTACCATTTCGAAACTTCTTTTTTTCAGCCAAACCCGATTTCTGCAGTTCTGAACGAAAAACAACTAATTCCGAGACGGTATCTAAGAATCAGTTGTTTTGTTCAGAAACAACTATTGCTAGCCAAAAATTTTAAACATTAGCGAAAGCATGTGATTCCGAGATGGCCACTCGGAATCAGATGTTTTGGAGTTAAAAAAAAGCATGTGATTCCGAGATGGCCACTCGGAATCAGATGTTTTGGAGTTAAAAAAAGCATGTGATTCCGAGATGGCCACTCTGAATCAGATGTTTTGGAGTTAAAAAAATCATGTGATTCTGAGATGGCCTCTCGGAATCACATGCTTTCACTAAAAAAACAGAATATAAAAGAACAACCATATGGTCACAAAATCGAACAAAATCAGAAGAGGATATACTTTTGGTGTAAAATCTCCCATATCATTATTACGTATAAAGTTTAAAATGATTAAAATACGTATAATAGCTTTGAAAGTTGCACAAAACTACTATACTTAATATACATCAATTTATTTGAGTTAAATTATATTTTAACCCCCGACATTAAATAATACTTTTTAACTTACATAGATGACTACTAGAGGTACACTTATGTGTACCTACTCATATATAAAAATGATACACTTAATACGTTTAATATTCTCAAAGTATAAGTTGAAAACTAACTAGATCCTATGGTCAAACTATTACATATTGATAATGATGAAGAGTACTTCTCAAATTATTTTTTCTAGTTTCTTGCACAAAACACAAGATAATTCATCAATATGTAACGTTCATTATCCTACTAAAAATTAGATACTTGAGCGTAAAAATGGAATCTTAGCTCGGAAAAGTAATGATATGTTAGTTAATTATAAATAGCATATAATTTTTTTAATTAAATGTATATTAACGACAATGTCATATCATTAATCACGTTCTTTTTTAAAATCTTAAATATCTCAAAACAAGTTATGAAAATGAAATAAACCAAATTTTTGTGTTTTCAAAGTGTAGTTGTGTTTTGAATTTTCCAAAGAAAATGCAACTAGGTCTAAAATTATAAGATGTGATTTTACTTATAATTAACAAAATAACAAGGTATATACATTGTTACAATTAGAGTCTAACATTATTTGTGAATGCAAATAATCAAAATCATTGAGTCAAAGTTATAAAAATAATAAGATTCAAAATGTTGTCAAACACAACGATTAGATTTCGTACGAAGCATATTCGTTTGAAAAACAACCACGTGAGCCTCATAACCCCTAAAGAAAGAAACTTCTTAAAGTATAATCACTAGATGAGATAAAATCTCAATGTTTTGTTTCACTTAATAGATGAATGTTGTGATTAATTAGCTTAAAATTTTAATTTTAATATATTTAGTATATGACCACAATCTTACATTGAGATAATTTCTTTTAAAGATTATATGTTTGATTAGAGACCATAAACGATGAAATATATTATATCCTATCGAACCTATTTAAGAATTGTTTGCTTTAAATCCGGGTTCAAAACCAATAGGTTGTAGGCGAATGTATCCAAATAAACACCACAGAGATTGAACGAATCAAAAAAATAATATTAGGCTTGTTTTTATAAAAATAACAAAATGAAAGAACATATTAATTTAGCATGATGCTCCAGCTGCGAGAACCACAAACATCAAAATAATATTTATGATTGTATTAGGGGTAAAAAACACCAGTCGTCCTTCACGTTTACCACTTGCAACAATTTGGTCGCTTTCCTTTGAGGTTGTAATAAAGCGGTCCCTCGTGTTTCAGAAACCAGAACAAAACCATCATTTTTTACCTCAGCCCAACTTTTGTACCCTTAATACCATTTGACCAACCACATCAGCGATCCACGTAGGACGCTGATGTGGCAAGAGTAAAAAAAAGTAAAAACAAAATTTATTTTTACCCAGTTCTTTTACCCTATTTTGAAACCTAAACCCGACCCAATTAAATAAAATAACCCGGTTTGCCCAAATCCTTATCTTATCCTTCTCTTTTACAAATTAAATAATTGAAAAAATAAATAAAAATATATAGTATAATATTATTTATGATTGTATTAGTATATAATCTTAGTTTTATAAAATAGATGTTAAAATAACATTTTTATATAAAATTATCGACGAAGAGGTCTACATGGAAAAACCCAAAAGATTTGTGTTTCCCGATAATAAATATATGGTATCTATTCTTTTAAAATCATTATATTATTTAAAACAAACGCCTAAGAAGTTACATCAAATTTTGATCAAATTATAATGTCTTATGGATTTATGCACAATATTATAGAAAGTGTTTATACATTAAAATTGTGGTTATGTAATGGTGAGTGTGTGTATTTATGTAGATGTTCAACCTATTTTTAAGTAAGGACATGAGAGGAAATTTGGAAACAAAACATTTATATTTTTCACTTTCAAACTGAAAAATCTTGAAGAAGTAGATATTATGAGAAGTAGATATTTATATTCTAAGTAACGACTTATCATTTCCTAGTATGACATTGCTACTTTTAATTTCCTTTAGTTCTTCAAATTAGTGTTTGTTGGATGTCATGAGAAGTGATGCTCATGAGCCCATTACCTATTTGTTGAAATATTTAAAAAAAAAGCCATTACTACATCAATAACGTCATAACGATCAAAGTGGTTGATGTATGTCCTATTTCAAACTTCATTTGATTATCTGTTTTCTTCATGGTTGTACGGTTTCTTCTGATATAACTTTATTTCTTGTAGAACTAGTATTTCACTTTAGGATTAGTAGATGATCCTTTTGATTTGGATCATGAGTTCTCTGTATTTTTGTTTAAATCTCATTCTGAGCCTTCCCTCTCACACCCAATCAAGAGTCACTTTTTAAACTAATATTTCTTTTAATATCTTTTGAGTTGAGTTCACTCTTTACTTCAACACGATGGTAGATTGTTTTCTATAGAATATAGTGTTAAAAAATGTTAATAACTTTTTGGTAACGAGCTCAGTAGGATAATTTTTTTATCCTTATATTTTAGCATCAATTGCATTCAAACAAAAACGATCGTTTTAAAATCATTCAAGTGTTTTTTGATCTCTTTGTTGCCATCCATAATTAGAGTATACGGTTGTTTCTTGAGGTGAAGTTTGTTTGTCAAAGATTTATTCATGTAAATAATTTCAAGCTTATTTTGAGTCCTTATGTTAGTATGTTCTTCAAATATCTCGCTAAAAGCATTATGAGTTTTAGATAGTATTTATGTGTCTATCTCTATGGTAGCTTTTTCGGTGGCGACAAACAACCCACTATTACATGAAAAGCTTTGATCTTAATTACAAGATCAAACTTCATTGAACTCGTATTGGTGATTTTTTATAATTGTATGGTAATATATAGATCTCTACACTTAAGACCAAAAAATATTACAAATTTAAATCAAATTAAATAACAATATAAATATATTTATATGGTTTGGGATTGAAAATAAAATCTTAATATACCGATATCTATTATAACTCCTTAGTTTACTAAAAGCCTATTTCAACAATTATTTTACATTATTTCGACACTTATTCGAGGGATTGATTTTTGGATACAGGCATAGACTCTTCGTGCCTAAATTTAATTACCATTATACTTACCATAATGCAGGAGTGAATTTAATTGTAGTCGCGTTTAAAACCATGCATATAAAAGGTTCATCTATGGGTTTTGCAAGACTTATTGTATCATTTACATCTGATCTAGAAATACAACCTAATTTATTCAACCTTTCTACATTCACCATCGTAACAAAATGAATATGAGGTTCACAGAAAAAATAAGAGATCTGACCCTGTCGTGCTATGTATATCAATATCATGACAGAGAGAAAACAAAAGACATAAGATAGAGATAATACGTACCCCAAAGCAGCGTGAAATGCAGAATAATGAATATGGCTTGTAGTTGTTGATGCTGGAGCACTTCTGGTTCTGGATGGTGTATAAGATTGAAAGGTGTGAAGAATAATGAACATGGAAGTTCCTATAGAAGAAGGTAAGGTGTGGTGTGGTGTCATGTCATCATTCCCAACTACTAATATTTGACAATTTCATCTTGTCTTGTTTTAGTCTCCTCTTCATATGTATAATTAAAACTCATCAAATTGTGTTGCCTGTTGCCCACCCATCCACTATATTATATATGTATTATTAGATGTAGTAATGTTTTATTTATATTAGGTGATTTTTCAGACTAACCAACCACTTACTGAAGGTCTTTAAAAAAATGTAACATGGTTGGATTCCATTTAAACAAAATACAATCTCGAGCTGCAAGTTGAAAATTTAAAAGGTTATAATTACTTAAGTGTTTTGAAATCGTACGGAAAAGGACTCGTAATTCGGGAATGAATCATCTTAAATTTTCCGACAATGAAATTAGTTTTCTAAAATAAGATAAAAGTTTGTAAAAGAAAAATTGAGAAGCAGTAGTTAACAATTTTTTTTTTCGGAGGGAACTCGCAGCCGCTACTCAGAGTACAATGAGTGCGCATATGGTAAACCCTCAGTCTGACGCGATAACCTGCAAACCAACGCCAGAAGGTAAACCACACAAGGTGACATGCTCAGCCGAGAAAACGTATGTAGAAGGATTTGAACTCATGACCTTTGATCACAAGCATACCTTACTCAACCAACTCGGCTACCCCTTGGAGGCAGTTAACAACAACTTTAGAAATACAGATTGAGGTAAAATTCGATACGCTCATTTTAAAATAATTTCAAACAAATGCATATGTTTACCATTATAGTCTGGATGAGTTATAAATTATGTTCATAGACTTTTTTAAAGTGAAGTTATTTTTTCTATCAATTTTTTTATTTTTTATATAAAAAAAAAACAAAAAAAAAAACTTCATTTTGTTATTTTTTCTATAAAGAAAATAACATACATAACCTACTTTTTTTTCAATCTCAAAACTCATTCATTTTCCAACAACTCCATCGATTTCTATCACCATCCCAACTATCTCCCACCCTATTAACTTTTGCACACCCAACCAGCCATATTAGCTTCTCACCATCAATCACCCATAAATCATAGCCCTACTCCATCCTTTATAAAGACGACCTCCTCTTCAGATTTCTTTCTAATCTTGAAAAACAACAAACCCTAGCCACCTACTCGATTTATCTTCTAATCTTGAAAAACAATGGCACTTTCTCTCGAATTCGTCTAAAATAGAAATCATTCGTTATTTAAAAAAACAACAACACTTAAAAATGCATCATTATTTATTAAAAGAGACGAAATGCACATAATTTTGAGACGACATCTCAGAATGAGGTACGTTTTTTTTATTATATAAAAACACATGATTCCGAGGTGTTGTCTCAGAATCAAGTGTTTTTTTATAATAAAAAAACGCACCTGATTCCTAGGTGTTGTCTCGGACTCAGGTGTTTTTTTCTAGAAAAAACACTTGATTCCTAAGTGTTATCTCAGAATTAGTTGTTTGCTGCTAACACCTGCACAAATCGAGATTTTCGAAAATATGTTCTTTTTAACACGGATTTTCAAATTACATGAATGTAAAACTAAAAAACAAGATTAAATTACCTTATTGGTTAATTGAGTGATGTTATTCGGTGTTAAATCTTTAGTTTGAGTGTCTTCCTCTTCCACGAGTAATCTTTAAGAAATTTGAAGTTTTTTTAGGGTTTAATTTTAGAATCTAAATCATATATGTTGGATTTAATTTGGCTTAATCATGTGTTTGTTGATGATATAAGGGTTTCATAATGGTTAATAACATCAAGTTATAAATTAGAATGGAAAATGAGGGCAAAATAGTAAAAACAAAGTGATAAGTCTTTTTTTTTGAAATATGGAAGAAATAAAAAATATGATGGGAAAATAGCTTCACCCAAAATCTTATAATTTAGTTAACTAATTATTGCTAAAAACATTTTTGAATAAATCATGGTTTGGTTTTTAATGAATTAAAATCTTACTTCTTTTTTTGCTGATATTGTTTTGGAACTCGTAGACCTATATAATAGAGAAAAGTAGTAATTTCTTTTCATATTTCATATAAAAGTATTTTAAATTAAATTGTTTTATTCATTTATGTATAAAATATTTGAATTATTATAAAATATGATCTTATTAATAAAATCAATGATTAATGAATAATAAATACTTAAACTATAATAATAAAGTAGTATTATTGAATAAATTATATAAAACTCGGATTTGCATCGTGAAAAATGTTTTATCATTTAACATGTGAATTATTAGTCTACATTAGTCTACATAACCATAATATAAATCGGAGTTTTCGAAAAACACATGACCGTTAGGCGATAATATAACTAATTTTATTGAATCGATGTCGACCTAAAAATTAGATGTTAAGAAATATCTAAGCCTCTTAGGTAACCGGGTTGCTAAGTTCAAATTGGAATTTTTTATTAGCTTTAAAAAAATGTTCCCGAATCTTAGTCTTTAATCTTTTTGGATTTAGTATCTGGAGGAGAATGACATGCTGACCTTTCATTTATTTCATTCCTTTCATTTGTAAATAAACTGAAAACCACCTTAGATAAGAGGGTGAAGATAGTGCTTCTGAGAATGTAAATGAAGCCAAGGATTCTGAATGTGGAAGTCCCGAGGGAGATTAACAGTCGGAAAATCCTAAAGATAAGGATAACACAATGCATGGTCAAACCGAAGGAAACGAGTCCGAATGCAGTCGAATGATATTCTTTTTCATCTTATTTTTTATTGTCATTGTCTAAAAAAATAGAATATCAAGTCACTTGGTGGCCAAGCCATTTTGTACTCGCGTTCAGAATTAATCCATATAGTTTATCTTTTTTTTTTACTTCATGTCATTATACAAAATTATTATTTTTAAGAATATTGTCAGACTCTTCCTAGTTGAAGGTGATTAATCTCCAACTAGTCATCGAAATCCTCTTCAAACCTGACCAACTAGTGTTGAAATCTTTTAATTGTTGCCAACTACTATTGGAACCTTTACCCTTGACCAACTAATGTTTGAACTTTTTAATTGTGACCAACTAGTGTCGGAAGATTTACATTTGACCAACTAATGTTGGAACCTTGTATATATTTACATTTTTAGGTAAAAAATATCCAGACTAATTAACAATGACAGTAATATAAAATGAAAAAATATTTATAAAAAATGATTATTCACTTAATTAAATATTCTCGAGCCACTAGAGTATGAAACATTATGTCGTGGGACATTACTTCGTAAAATTCATTAATATAGTGTTTTTTATTCATTCCAGATACAACCTCAAGTGCTCGATGTCCAATGGATGTCGAATAGTATTGTCTCCTTAATCTATGAGTCAATAAGTTCCAGGCTTAACCCCTCAACAAATAAATAAAGCCCTTCCCAATTTGGCCTTAATTTCCTTAACCGTTTATCTTTAGTGTGCATGGAGACCTTTTTTAGAACTTTGTCAACCACTCTAAATTCTCTTTGTCGGACTCAGAATGTATACATGTTTCTCATCAGAGTTTGTTAACGAAGGGATCTTAGATACGCCCTTGTTTTTTTTGTCATTAATTAAATGCAGCTTGGCTCTTCGACCCTCATCGTTACCTGCGTCAGAGTAATTTATGACTCAGAATGATGGGAGGGTGGCCTCAGATAGGTTCACGCATTCATCCCATAAACTAATGCAATATGATATTCTTGAGTTATTATCGGTGGTGTAGTTCGATAAGCCCATAATACTTCTTGTAAATAATTCGGTTATTTTCCGACAGCTTCCTCTAAATTCTTTTCAAGCCATCAAGGATAGTTCTGTTTGTAACCTCTAGTTCCCGTCATCCTAAGAATGAAAAGGTGAGGAAAATAAATATGGAATACTCAAGAAAGAACAAAACCCTTACATGTCCTTGTTTTAAAATTGAGGGTCATTATATATGATGATTGTTTTTGGAATTCCAAATTTACAACATATATTAAACTGGATAAATTTAATAACATATTTTGCCTTAGTTTCGGATAGAGGCTCAAATACAACCCATTTGGAGAAATAATGAACAACCACTATGATGGTTTGACTTCCCCATGTGACTATATGCAAAGGTCCAACTAGGTCCAAACCTCATATGTCGAAAGGTAACGACTCAGATATTGATTCAAGTGGTACAACTGACACATGTATTGCATTAGCAAACTTTTGGCATGTATCGCATTGTCCAACCAAGTATTTGGCACGTGTCTTGATGGAAGACCAGTAGATACCCAACCAATAAAACCCTTTTTGTCAATGTATTATAACCATAAGGGACAAATCATTTAATGTCATACAATCCAAATAATATTATTTGTGATTTGTTAGCTCCAAGACACCGCAATAGTAGTCGGCTTAAATATACTTTATACAATATGTCTCCGAGGAGTGTGAAACCATGTGCCTTGAACCTTAGCCTTTTAGTCGAAGTTTTATTGACTGGAAAAGTCCTCCTGATTAGAAATTCATTGAGCTCATATCTCCAATATTTTTCCAAGTTCATCAAAATTTGGAATACTTCTTTGGTGCCTAAATCTTTCTCGGACATTGATATTATCAAAGGGTGCTATTGTTCTAGTATTGATGGATAGCCTTCCGCATATGCAATAGTAACTAAAGAATTAGTCGTCAATTTTTTACTCGATAAACGTGTTCGTACTTGACGCACTCAAAGAAAGTTGTTAATTCTTTTGATGCTTTTAGCTATTTTAACAAGTGGTATTGTCTTGCTTTGGCCTGGCTAGATGTATAGTCAATAATAAGGTGTTAATAACTTATCAGACAAACTTTCTTGGCATCACAGATTTGTGCGAGCTACAGCCTTGCACCAAGGTTATTTTGTAGTATACCTCGTTGTTTGAAGTTTCGAAGCCAAAACGTATTTCTTGGTACATTGAGTCTCCAAATGGAGACACCAATTGAACCCTTCCTCCACAACCCAAAATTCATGAGCCCTCATCAGTTCAAATTAACCACTCGTCTAGAGGCTCATCAATATCTGGCTGAGGCTCAGGTTGGTCGGAATGAAACTCAAGTAGTATTTCTGTCAAAGTATGTGCTTTAGTTGTTATTCAGTGTTCAACTCGATATCTTAGTTTCGTAATTCCACTTATTATTAGATTATCTAACCCGATACATTTGGCTTTTGCGACACATTTTAAGTAAAAATAAGATTCGAACCATAATAAAACGAGTTTGGAAATATGGCCTCAATTTTTGCGCTGCCACTACTACAACCAAAGCAAATTTTCTAACTTTAAGTATATGTTTTCAGAATTTAATATTCTTTTAATTACATAATCAATCGGGCACGGATAACTTTGAATTTCTCTGACTAAAGCTGCACTTACTGCATAATCCGACACAATTATATAGACAAATAGTTTCTCTCATATATTAGGTTTGGTCAAAATTTCTGGAATGGATAGATATTCTTTTATTTTTGTAAAGGTTTCGTCATGTTATGAAGTCAGATTGAACCTATTTTTATTTTTAGAACTTAGGAAAAATGGTGCACACTTATCTGAAGACCTCGATATAAATCTGTTTAAGGTCGCTAACCTTATAGTAAAAAATTTGTACGTCTTCGAGTGACCTTAGATGATCCATCTTAGTTAGAGAATTTAATTGTATTGGGACGGCTTGAGCCCCATTTTCACTAACTATATAACTTAATTTTTTTGCAGACCGAACTCCAAAAGTGCATTTTTCTAGATTCAATTTTAAGTTAATGGTCTTCAGGTTACAAAAAGTTCTCTCCAAATTGGAAAAATGATTTTCGTATCTCTTGATTTTTAATAGTATATCATCAATATAAACTTTAACATTTCTTCCGATCTTGCTAACAAAAGATTTGTTTAATATACGCTAATAAGTAGCCCCAACATTCTTCAGTCCAAATGATATCACTTTGTAGCAATACAACCCCTTACTTGTTATGAATATAGTGTTGTCTTGGTCCATCAGATCCATCTATATCTAGTTATACATCACAAAAAATCCATAAATGATAAGAGTTCATTAAATGAGGTTGAGTGTATCAACTAGTCAATTAATGAGACAAAGGAAACGAACCTTCAGACAGACCCTTTTTAAATATGTAAAGTTCACACACATGTATTATTTCTCATTCTTCTTCTTGACGAGCATTGGGTTTGTTGTCTACAATATGTATTAAAATTTTTAGATATACCTTACTTTATTTAATCAGTATACCTCTGGGATAATGGCTTCGGCCTTTTCAACAAAGAAATCTCTTTGTTTCTGAATAATGGTACGTACATTGGGTCGTACTGTAATTTTATAGCAAGTAACACTAACATGGACTCTTGTTATGACCATCATATACCAACCAAACATATGTAAATTATTTGATAAGAATGGTATCAATTTTTCCCTTATGACCAATGGTAATTGCGCTCAAATATTCAAATATGTTTTGCTCCAGTAGGTATAAACTTCAATATCCTCCTCAGGTGTTACCGAAGTGAGAGCCTCCCTCAGATTATCTACAACACCTGGCTCTGAAGTGGACTCCAATAACTGGTATTATATCTTCATTTAATTATAGAATTTTTTTAACTATATCTTGGTTGTTACGGACAACTCTCACATGGTCACGGATAGCATACTTTCTACATTGATGGACAACTGAGGTAACAACATGACCTGCCAACGATTGAATTGTATGAGTTTGGTTCGTCCACCACTATAAAAGTACTCTTACCGTTATATTAAAAGGTCCTTCACCTAATAACACATCCACCTTAAATTCTCCGATTAGGTCGGCAATAATCCCAATAATTCCCACAACTATTTTTCTGATCGTAGTATAACATAAAGGTTTTTCAATTTTCTTATAAGTAGACATGAACAAGATGTTTGCCGAACTACTCGTATCAATCAAGATTTTTCAGATTTCAGTTTATTTAATGGCCTATTCGATTACCACGACATCCTCATAAGATCTAGCAACATCTCTTAAATCATCATCATGGAAAACAATAAATTACATCGAATCTTGGTAAATGCGGGTTGCAATTCTTCCTTCTAATTGAGTTACCAAACTTAAAATACGCTTTTTGAGCGAATAACCAGAAGCCCCTATTATAGTATCCCCATCTAAAATAGTCAGTGATTCAAAGAATTCGCACAAACTCTTAACCATCCCCTCATTGTTGGGTTCTTGAATCACCATAATAATATTTCGGTTAGGATCATGGTCTAGATAATCAGAATCCATATCAAACTTATTGTAAGGTCTGACTATGACAATTGGATTTTTCTACTTTGGTGCAACCTTGATTGCCTCCATTTGGACTGATTGATTTCCCACTAAAGCCTACTACCAATCCTCAGATTATGCTTTAACAAAATTGGCCAGCTTTCCATTCTCAATCAACGTTTAAATTTCCTACTTCAAAGCTATTAAATCTCTTATATCATGGCCTATATCGTTGTGATACTAACAAAACTAGTTAATTTATACTTCCCCAAGACTTTGTAGTGGAAGTGGTTTTCTAAACTGAATAAAATTCTAAATCTTATCAGAACTAGTACTGATGCTTTATTTTAATTGAGTATAGTTATCGGGTAGGACCCATTAATTCGTTCTGGGTCTATATTGCTGACATCGTGGGTGTTAATTTACCCTAAGTCAAGGCAGGGTCTGATATGTGCCTTTCAGACGGAAAGTAGTAGTTGTTCTGAGGCTAAACGTTTTGGGCATGTTACTGTTAATAACCCGAGACAGCTAACCATAGAACTCATCTTTATACAAGGATCCATTTTAATTTTTTCGACTCCTCTACTTTTATTTTCTTTTCAACCTGAGCTAGTAGAGCTCTGAATGTTAAGACTTTTTTTAGAGCTGGTTATCTCAGCAGCCTAATCTCTGGAGAGCCATTTCCTGAAAGAATCAAAAACCACTTGTTCATAACAATCATCCAGGTTATTCTTTGTAAGAACGAAGCATTTGGTGTTGTCTTTCAAACTTTCCCCAACCAACTAGCGGTACTAGATTTATTCAGTATCTATTCTCCTGCATCTATTTGAGAGAAAGCTTGACACAACAATTTATCATCATCGTTGTAATCAATCATAAAGTTTTAAAACCGCTTTAGATGGTTATCCGGATCTCTATTTCCATCGTTCTTTTTCATTTTGGATATATCAAACTGCTTTGGTAGATGTCTGGAAAGAATTTATGAATATAAAAAAGATTTTCTTCAATTATGTCCCTGAATATACTAGTGGCCATAATTATTAATTGCATAAAGACCCTACTCAGAATGAACCGCAAATAGACTATTTATTTGGTAACCAAAACTCTGGTTATCTGAGCCCCCCTTGTAACTAAGCTGGGCTTTCCCGTATTGGTACCATAGTTTACTGTTGTCGGACCCTTCCCTCAACTACCACTTTATCCTTTTCCCTTTAAAGGCCCTTATTTATCCAAAAATATTAATGTCTTGAATCTTGCTCCCTTTCCAGGTTTTGGTATCGATGGTGTGTCTCTCCGAATAATGTTTACCATAATAATTGTTTTTATGATGGTGATCCCTATTCGAAAAAGGAGAAAATCCCACAGAATTGGACATATGATACTCAATACACTTTAAAGAACTGTAACAATACCTTGCTATTTTTTATTTTTTCAAGGAATAATGGCTAACATTCGATCTAACTCTTTGATATTTTCCCAATTTCATAAAATATCAGACTCAATAACTCATCCCTCAGAACTCTTCTTCTCTAAGATTTTGGATTTTCGAGCTATTTTTTCCTCGTTGAATCGTCGTTGCTTTTTTGTGTGTGTGATTTCAACGCATCGATTTCTTGCCGCAATCAGTCAAGATGCTCTTACATGATCAACAATTCATGCTTCTCTTCATTTATATGTTATGGTTGAGCTTCTTAAGCCAATTGACCAGACCATTCCCTAAGCGTGACACTTTCAATAACTATCACAAGATCCACCTGCATCGCAAAATCCATACCTCAGTAGATTCTATAAAGATACTTGAAATATATAAGGTTTTTTACGTTTGTATCTGAGTACCTGTTTGGACTCCCACTATGGTCGCCCCTGATGTTTCCACAGAAGTCAACGGTTATTTACGTAAAAATTGATAATAAATAAAGTCAAAACCATATTTAGAAAGATGATTGAGCTTCTTAGGTATTAATTATTGTGAGGGAAAGTCATTGAAAAGTATTTGAAGAACAAAGCCCGTCTTAACTTCTCTAAAGCTTAAAAAAGGCTTTATATAAGGATATTGGGTCTAAGTGGGCTTATATTGTCAATGAGTTCATTTGAATAACCCAAGCCGATAACTATAATTTATCACATGAAGTATCCTTAATAATACATATATTATATTGTACCACAAAGTAAATTCTGGACCAATAACTCATCGATCAAAATTGCGGGTCGGATCATCCGGTCCAATAACATATCGGTCGAAATTGCGGGTCGGATTATCTGATCGTAATCACAAATTTATATTTTACATCGATGAATGGTATATTGAACTCCGTTTCAATTAGAATAATTAAATCTACAAAGATTTCAAAAAACGTAAAATATTTATCTAAGCATTGTGATATAGGCCGAGAGTGTTGGAATATGGGAGGATACATATTCAGCTTCCTTATATAAGTATGAACAACTCAAGTTTCGCACTAATATGATATTGTCAGCTTTGGACCCGAAGACACTTATAGATAGGGATGTCAATCCGGGTGTTGTTCGGCCCAACCCAAACCGATCTGGTCGGGTTTTGTCCGGCCTGAACATTGAACGGGCCGAGTTCGGGTTAAGAAATTGTAACCCGCAACCGGGCCAGACCGGGCTCGGGATCCTAATTTTTCCGACTCGTTCCGGCCCAAAAATTATATAAAAATTATATATATAAAATTAATATTTTTATATATAATAAAAATAATATATATAAAGCATAAATTATTATATTTAAAATAAATTCAAAAATTATTAAAATAATATCCACAGATCGGGTTGGGTTGACCTACGGACATGAACGGACGAGCTCGAGTTTGAAAATATAAGCTCGGGAGCGGGTTAGGCCGCGTTCGAGCTCAAGTGTACAGAAAGCTGGCTCTGACGGGTGGGTCCAAATCCGGCCTGCCGACGGCCCATTGCCATCCCTACTTATAAATTTGATTTTGGTTCATTTCTGAAATTCCCTATACCAGTTGAGATTTGTTCTCATTTATATATCAATTGATTCTTCACATGTCTAACCGATGTTGGATTTTAGTTGCTCCTAACAAATCGTTCTCTCGAACAAAGTACCACTTTAGTCCCCTCTTAGTTGACTTTCATTTTCTCACTCTAATCAGCTTGTGCCTGAGTTCAGCACCTGAGCCATTAAACTTTATAACGAATCTTTATCCACTCACTCTAATCATACCACATTGTTTGAGTCATAAAGCTTAACAACATATCTTTCATCTTTAACATGAATAGCCTCATCTCAATTGACTTTCATCCAATCACTCTAACCAGGTTGTGCCAGAGTTTAGACCTGAACCATATAGTCTTACAACATATCTATCTTGAACACTATAACAGACTATACTGTATGATTCATAGAATTTCAAAACAGATCTTTCATCTTGAGCATGACTAACCTCCTGTTAATTGACTTACATCTGATCACTGTAATCAGGTTGGGCCAGAGTTCACACCTGAGTTATAGAGTTTTACAATGGATCTATATGCTCACTCTAATCAGACTATATTGTCTCTAAATTTTACATCAGATCTTTCACCCTGAATCTTGCTGGTTTATCATATTCACAACTCGAGATATTTATCCATATGATACTCGATCCGGCTCTAAAGTTTTAATACCAATAGTTGAAAAAGAGAGAGATGTATATCATATTCGATACCTATATATGAACAATTTAAACTCCCCACAATTTTTTTTTGTTTCCGATCCAAAAATTCATATGAGTTTGCTTCTCATTTATCTTTAAAATATACTAATCAAATATACTTTTACTTTTATACTATTAACCAATTTTTTATCTAATCCGTGTAAATATTGATGGCACGTGAACAAACCAACCTATAAAGGTTTAGGCTTTATCGATCAACAATAGCGTTATTTCAACCGGTACTCCTAACTGAATTAGATGGGTTTTAATTTACTTCTATTAAAACGTTTCGGATTTTACCCTTAAATTTCTCAAATGAGCATTTGTTTAGATTCAGCGTGAAATCGTATATAGAGGTTGAAATCTTTCGAATGAACCAGTAATGTGTTGTTTGTCTCCTTATATAATTGCATAAATGATATATAATTGCATAAATAATATATAATTGCTTCCAAATAGACGTAAGAATAATTCTTTAACAGACATGCCAACTTATAAATTTAATTTTGCATCTAAGAAAATAATAATGCTATAATAGTGTCTTCTCGCGAGAAGCAATCAAATAAATGAATAGATTCATTCAACATGCAACATGTCTCCTTTTATTAATTTTAATGTTTTTTTTAAATTAAAAAAAACACCAGTAATAAATACTCATATTTTTTATTACTAATTAATATTTAGAACAACCAACTCCGCTGTGCTAAAAACTATAATTACCTGTTTTTCTAAATTGAATTTTATTTTTTTATTTTGTTTTGAAAGTCCGTATCTTTCAAATCGTAGTTTGGAAAACAAAAATCTGAAATACCATAGATTTGTTTTAGACGAACAAAAGTAGATCCATTAATGATAATTTTTAATTCTTTTATTTGTTGTTCAAAGAACTCTCATGATTGATTTTTTAAAGAACTCGTATGATTGATTTTTCAAACAACTTTTATGGTTGATTTTCCAAACAAAAATAGCATTGTTAATTTTTCAAAGAACTCGCATGTTTAATTTTTCAAAGAACTCGCATGGTTGATTTTTAAACCAAAATAGCATTATTAATTTTCAAATAACTCACATGTTTAATTTTTCAAAGAACTCCGATGTTTATTTTTTCAAAGAACTCGCATGGTTGATTTTTCAAACAAAAATAACGTTGTTAATTTTTTTAAAAACTCGCATGTTTGATATTTCAAACAACTCTCATGATTGATTTTTCAAAGAACTCACATGTTTAATTTTTTTAAGGAACTCACATGATTGATTTTTAAAGAACTCTCATGGTTAATTTTTATAGAACTTGCATGGTACTGCTGAAATTTTATTTATTAAAATAATTCAGAAAATATTATCAATGGATCTAGTTTTATGCATTTAAAAAAAAACAAAGACGATGGTATTTTCAGATACTTTTCCAAGCTCCGGTTTGAAAGATATAGACCTTTTAAAGAATAAAAGAAAAAGAAAAAGTAAAAAAGAGAAATGCCGGTTCAAGAGTTACGTGTTTGGTGATAAAGCGTGAATATTTGAAGTATTATTAAAAAATTAAATATTGATTGTATATTAAATAAGCATAAATAATAGTTTGGATATTAGATGACAATATAGTTTCTGAATAAATATCTCTGCTACTCTTACTTGTAAAACAGTTGACTAAACAAAAAGATAATGAAGTTCCAAAAAGGATTACTATCACCGTTGTTTATAAATATATAAATGACCATTGATATTAGTAATTATAATTATATTTTTTAACAATTCAATATTTTATCTGGTTTACTCGTCGTTTTTATTCATAAACATCATATCTATTTTTTAAATTTAAATAGTTTATTATGGTTGTTTTTTATTTTTAAATTTAAGATAGTTAATTTTAATTTTTAGTTTGTGTATGGATCCAAATCTATTTATTTTTTACATAAAATTTTAACCAACACAAAATACATGTCCGATATGAACATAATATGGAGAATATGAAACACTTGTTTGACCTACTCAATTTGTTTGGCACAAAATTTTAAGAGAACTAAAACACAAACTCGACATGTTAGAAACAAAAATATGAAAATAAATCACATTATGTATAACGTTATAACATTATAATGATATAAATATGGTATTAAATTTTAATCTTACACAAAACATATTTTTTTAATATATACTCTTATTTACTATTCATTTTCACTCATAAATGGCATATCATTGCTATCTTTTAAGCTTATATAGCATATTATCGTTATTTTTTAATTTTAGATTTAAGGCCGTTAGTTTCAAAATTTAGATCATATTTGTATCGGATTTGATCCATCCAAAATTTTAAAGCACGTTACAGGAATGCAGTATGATCAATGTCAAATGTAAAAGATATGAACCCGATCTGTCAAAAACCTATTGCGTCCAAATCCACCTATTTGTCATAAAATTTTAACCAACATGGAACACATGTTTGACTTGAACCAGACATGGAGGACACTAATAAGGGAGTAGACATCCGTAACCAATATAAAGAATACACGTCAAACCAAGTGGAGAGAAATCAGAGCAGAACAAGACACATACCAGTAAAGCAGGACAGTTTCAATCCGAGCAGGGCCGCATAAAGTAGGAAGAACATAAAGACTTTAAAAGAGGATGATGCACTTAATCCGAGTAGAGAAGTCACCCCATCCGAGCAGAAGAGATACGATGCAGAGCGCGCTCGAACTTACGTCGAGCAGACCTCGATTAAAAGCACTCTCGCTCGGCCAAAGCCAGTTCAAGACCTATCCGCGCCCGACCATAATCAAGTGAAGCACGATCAAGAGCAAGCACGCTCGAGGGATAAAATTCGATATCAGGCTCCCCGATCCATGTCCGCTCCAGGATACAAGCGCTCAACTAGGCACTTCTGCGTATACCATAACGATCACGACCATGCAACAAACAACTGCTGGCAGTTACAGGAAGAAATCCAGCGATTGGTTGACATCGGCCTACTAATCCAATTCGTACGATAACAGACCTCAGGATATCAGAGCGACAACACAGAGAGCACCCACACTAAACATGATGAGCTCCACCGCAGCGAGCTGCCTGCCCCCCCAAGAGGACCGGCCCGCAGGCTCAGGAAAGCAACAGTGGATGCTCACCATCGCCGAAGGTGGCTCCTTAGAAGAGGCGGACCATCCGAGAAGGAAGAGGTCCAGAGACGATGAGTATGTGTTGTTTGTAGGTGGGCAGTCTTATACACACTATCGCGATCCATTTTCCGACCTCATTTTTAACGACGATGACATGAGGGGTGTCGTCACACCCCACGAGGACGCCCTTACAATCATCTCAGATATCGGAGGAGTAATGGTAACCAAAATATTGGTCGACGACGACAGTTTGGCCACCATCATCTTCAAAGCCAGTTACGATCACATGTAAGGGGTCCCTCCATACAAACTGACGCAGCGCACTTTGACAGGGTACGACGGCAAAACCTCTCAATGCATAGGGGAAGTCGAGCTCCTAGTGAAAACATGTTATGGGGCTAAAAAGAAAGAGCTCAAAACTACCTTCCTCATATCAGGGAACCCAAGCCCATACCATGAAATCATAGGTCGCCCGTGGTTACACAGAATGGAAGCTACGCCATGCACCTTCCGTCAATGTGTCAAATACCCGGTTGGAAATTCTATTTGGAACATCCGTGGAAGCCAGCGAGCAGTACAGACATGCTACTCAGTAATAGTGGACCCTAGCAAACTCGTCAGACAGCAATAAGCCGGCAAGGGCGGTGCCGCTCAAACCACTAACACCCCTCGCCCGACGTTATAGACGACCCCCGCGATAGTGAAGAACATGATGTCCATCCCGAAGATATGATTAGCGAAGCACTTTCCACGGATCGCGTCCTACGCCTCAGCGTAAATTTGGAAACAGGTTTTAAAACTTTATTAGTAGCTCTATTAAGTAACAATCTAGATGTTTTCGCATGGAGTGCACATGACGTCACAGGCATCAACCCGGCTATCATATGCCATGAGCTAAACATCGACAGACAAGCCAAACCAGTGAGACAGAAGCACCAGTCTTTCTCAAACGATACGCAGGCTGTCATCGCCTCAGAAGTCGCCAAACTCCTTGGGCTCGACCAGATTCGCCGAGTTCGATATCCTACATGGATTGCAAATCCAGTGCTGGTAAAAAAGAAGAGCGAAGATTGGCGCATGTACGTTGACTTCACCAACTTAAATAAAGCTTGCCCCAAAGATGCCTACCCCCTGCCACAGATTGATCAGCTGGTAGATTCGGCGTCCGGTTGTGAGTGCATGTCATTCATGGATGCATATGGTTACAACCAAATTCAGATGCTCCCGCATGATGAAGAGCACACAACCTTCCAGACTGAGCGAGGCCTTTATAGCTGTACGGTTATGTCGTTCGGACTAAAAAACGCGGGGGCCACCTACCAGCACCTCATCAATCAAATTTTCAAAAATCAATTAGGGCGCGGCCTAGATGCCTACATCGACGACATGATCGTTAAAACCATCGACAACGACCGAGACCTATGAGTGTTACAAGATGTTTTCACCATCCTGCGTAAGTATAATCTCAAGTTAAATCCACTAAACTGCTCTTTTGGGGTCCGGACGGGAAATGTTTTGGGTTATGTGATCATCAAGAAAGGCATCGAGGCCGACCCTGCACAATTACATGCTTTATTGCAAATGGCGCCCCCTTACAACATCAAGGAAGTCCAATGCTTCACCGGCCGCTTGGCGGCCTTGTCGAGGTTTATATTCAAGGCCTCGGACAAAAGCCACATGTTCTTTAGAAAACTAAAAGGCGCCAAGAAATTCTCATGGAATAGTGAATGTGATACCGCCTTCACCGCTTTAACAGCGTATTTTACCTCTCTTGAAATCCTTACGGCCCCAGAGCCTGGCGACCCCCCTATACTTATACATGGCCGTCTCCGCCCATGCCGTCAGTGCGATCTTGGTTAAGGACGTCAGCAAGAGTCAACTCCCGATTTACTATACTAGCAAATTATTAAGTGACGCTGAAACACGCTACAAAGATTTGGAAAAGCTCGCTTTGGGTTTGGTGGTATTTGCACGCAAAATGCAGCCATATTTCCAAAATCACACCATCACAGTCTGTACATCCTCCCCGCTGCGTACCATACTACACAACTCCAACACTTCGACGCGTCTGACTAAATGGTCTATTGAACTCGGGGAGTATGATATCCGGTTCGAACCGCGTCGAGCAATCAAGGGCCAAGCCGTAGCCGACTTTATAACAAAATTCTCCACCCCACGACCACCTGGTGACAAACCTGATTCCCCCACGGAAAGGAGTTCCTGGACCCTCAAAGTCGACAAAGCATCTTCAATCTCGAGTGATGGGGCGACATTCTTTTACAAACACCAGTAGGAGAGCAAATCAAGCAAGTCATTCGATTCAGCTTTCTAGCAACAAATAACGAGGCAGAATATGAGGCAGTCATTGGAGGCATACATCTGGCACATATCTGCGATACGACCGACATCCGCGTGTGTTCAGACTCCTAGCTAGTTATCAACCAGTCTAAGGGTATCTTCGATGCTAAGCAAAAAGCCACCAAAACTTACCTCGCGATCCTTAAGGAACTCGAGGAAAAATTTCACTCCGTCCAATACGAACAGATACCCTACATCGCTAACTCCGCTGCCGACGCTTTAGCCAATGCAGCAGCAGCTGCGGATCACCCCCTCCTTATTACTCAGGAAGTTCCAAGTACGGCCCACTTCAGCCAGGAATCTCAAGTATTCTCGGTCAGTAATACGCACGACTCGCGCATCCCCTTCATAGAGTATCTTAACCATGGGAAAATACCACAAGACAAGGCTCTCGCCCGCGTATTACAGGTCAAAACGGCCAAATATTGCCTACTTGACAACACCCTATACAGAAAAAGCGCCACCCGACCACTCCTCCGGTGTCTAAACAAAGGGGAAGCTTCATGAGTCCTTCATGATTTACATGCCGGCAACTCCGAGACACACTGCAGCCACCGAAGCCTCGTTCGCCGTTTCTTCCTTGCAGGATTCTATTATCCCGAACTCGCCACCGACGCTGAACACCTAGTTCAACAATGTCATGCATGCCAGCAACATGCTAACTCTGCCTATAAGTCGGGCGAGCCAATGACAACTAGCCCTATCCCTTGCCCTTTTGAAAAATGGGGGATTGACCTTGGTGGACCATTACTGATGGCTACATGGAAACGATAATTCATCATCGTCGCGGTCGACTATTTCACCAAATGGGTAGAAGCCAAAGCAGTGGATGTATGTGAATTCATTCACAACCAAATACTCACACGCTTTCGCATACCATGGATCCTAATGATGGACAACGGACCCCAATTCAACAACAAAGCACTCTCCACTTTCTGCGATAAGTTTGGCATCACACAACACTTCACCACCCCCTACTACCCGTAAGCGAACGGAGAGGTTAAAGTCACCAATCGTACCATTCTTGGCGGTATCAAGAAAAAACTTAACAGAGAAAACGGAAGCTGGCTAGACATGTTAACTGACGTATTATGGGCATACCGAACAACACCAAGGGCCACCACGGGTGCGACTATTTTTTCTCTGGTCTATGGAACTGAAGTCGTCGTACCAGCTGAATACTGATCCCCTCCTACCGAGTCACTGCTTATTCTGAAACATATAACGACGCAGGACGAGCAGCAGACATCGACTTGATTGAGGAAGAGCGTGACCAGATGCGCATACGCGCCGAGCATTACAGAAGCCTCATGCGTAGCCGTTTTCATATCCGACTTCGACCTCAGACTCTTCATGTCGGCGATCTCGTCATGAAAAATATTTTCTAGGGAGCGGGCGACCAGAAACTGGGAAAGTTGTTTCCTAATTGGGACGGACCGTACAATCTCATCGTCAAGGGCCATTACGGAGCATTCCGCCTTGCTGATGCTGAGGGAAAATCCCTAAAATACCTATGGAATATAAGTCATTTGAAATTATACCATCCTATAATATAATGATACTTGATGCACTCTTTTTCCCTTCTGATGGTGCATAAATGTTTTTTAATGAGACATCTATTTATTTATTCATCAATAACATTTACCGTTTTCGCGAACTGTGTTTATACTTATTTTTATGTAACTCCGCCACATGGTCATGGACCAAGCCTAAAAGGCTAGGCAACATGGGCCATACTATGCCACACTTAGACAAGTTCTAATAAAATGACAAATGGGCTAATTGGCCACGCCCGCTAGGCTATGTTAATGGGCCATACTGTGCTCAATACTGCACTCAGGTATTATTAAGCACGAACTACTCCAAGCCCACTGGGTTACGCAATTGACCGAACCGGTCACTCCGCGAACTCAAATATGGCCACTTTGTTAACCATAAGTTACGCAATGAGCCCTATTGTGCTCCATCTTACAGAAAAAGTTCATTCTTAGAACAAAGTAAGAGTATAAACACGCTCCATGGAGCATTACCAGATCAACATACACATTTAAATTACATAACTAAATCAAGTCTTTATCAATCCAAAAATATTTTTGTTCAAGTTCTCCTACATTAAGTATCAGGATTCGCTACCACGTCGGCGACGCCCGCTTTCCCTGCCTCCATCACTGGAAGCATATTTTTACAAGGACCAAATCTATGTTTAGATTAAGGGCCCTCAGCTCCATCAACAGCTTTACTTTGTCCTTCTGCACATTTCCCAATGCCACTTGCATAACTTGGCGTTCCCTGGCTTCTAAGTCGGAAGCAGCCTTCTTTTTCAATCCAGCCACCTCGCCGCGCCTCTCTTCTTGTTCCTTCCGAAGTACGGCCAACTGAATCTTCACATCAGCTAGCTCAACTAAAAAGTCAGCCACCTTGGAGGCCTGCTCTTCCACCTTGGTCGCTTGGCGCATATTCTGTTCCATCAGAAGCGAATTTTGGACAACAAGGGCATCATTCTTCTTCAACAACTCATTATTTTGAGCCGTCAGAAGTGTTGTACTCGTCAACGTCTCCAGGCACTATTTTCTCCCTGCGTCTCGTTCGGCACATGCCTTCCCTATCTAGCGCAATAACTCCTTGTTCTCCTTTTGTGCCTTCTCCGCCCGCTCCTTGGCCGATCCATACGCATTTTTCAATCGGGCCAACTCAGTAGTAAGCCCCGTATATAGCCAAAAAAATAGGATGTGGCTTCCGCCTCTCCATCGCTCGGACATCTACCGAGGACATGCGTCGATACGCCAAAGCGCGCGAGTTATATTACATCTACATAAGCACATCATGAAAGCAATAATTTCTTCAATACATGCATAATACCGAACTAACTATCTCATAGTTTGCACTCAACACATACTTCCAGAGCCAACTCTAGTTGACGCTGCAAAATCTTGCTGATTGGAATCGTATCGTAGAAGGACAAGTCCGAACCATGTCGGACCTGATCAATGATCATCTAGGATGCCGCGGGCATCACCAGCTTCACCGACGGCTCCGGCAGTGCTTCACTATGCTAAGAAAGCTGCTGAGCACCATCCCTAACCTCCGACATCTGGCACCACAATGTTCACCAACGACTCCCCCTACCCGAGGCCGTGCACAAAGTTTTTTCATTCTCTATGCCACATGAGGGGGCACCTTCTTTCCCTTGCCTCCATCTGTTTCTGCGGCCTTGTCCTTAATTACTACTACTTGTGGGTCCTTTCTAGAAGATTTCTCTTTCTCCTCTCCTTGCATATCACCATCTTCCTTAACCCCTCCTCAAGCAGCTCCATCCACCTCGTCCTCATCCACCAGCGCTAGTTTCCATTGGGAAAAGGGGGTAGACATAATTACCTCCTTCTTATTCCTTTTCAAAGAGCTAACCGCTTCCTCTGATTCCTCCTCACGGGACCTCATCTTCTTGCCATTGCCTCCCACATCTTCAACAAAAATGGCAAATTGCCGTTTTTGATTTGGAATCTCCACTTCTTCCCCTTGCTGTGCCCCCTCGAGCGTAAAAGATGAGCTGCTCGCTTCTCTCGTCCTCCGACCTGCTGGCACGGACAGTCCTAGCCTAGAAAAGTCACCTTCCTCACACCTTTGCTCAAATAGTGCTCAGAGCCTCTCCAACGTAGATTCTTCCTCACTACCAGCCATCAACACCATACCGTCTTATTCTACCACCACTTTAGGGATACGCCACAGACCCGCTTTCAGATAATTCACCACTGAAAAGACTTGTGTCAGCTCACCTCCCCAAGCAGCGTGCGCTGCAGCAGATATCTTCTCCAAAAGATTCACCGACCGCTTTGGGCGACCTTCTTTGCACCACCCGTGGTATTTCCCCTCACCTGCATCAACAAGACAAATTACAATCACATTTATCACTTAATCTGCACTCAAACATTTAGAAAGCCTTACATTTAGACTTCCACCGTCTTTCTAATTGAAGATTCATGGTGGCATTCTCGTGCTCCCAATTACCGGACACATAAATAAATCTATATTTCCAGGTCTTATCCGAATTAGGCAAATCCACTATATGCCTCGCCCCATATAATTGAACATAGAAAAACGGCGACCGCACCAACTTGGCCACCTCCATCTCCGCTAACACATCAGCCAAACAAAGAGGAATTTTGAAGTATTGGGAGCTAAGCACGATGCTCAGTAACGTCCTCCACTTATTCGCTGTTAGTTGGGTAGGACATATACCAACAAAGCTAAAAAAATCCCTAATCAAGGGTGACAAAGGGATTCGCATGCCCCAATCAAACAGGGTGGTGAATAAGCAGGTCTCCCCCTCATCCGTTGTGTAAGGTTGGTCTCCCGCTCGAGGAACCCTAACGGTCACATTTTCAGGAAACCCAAATCTACTTCTACAATCCATTATGGACCCCTCAGTCAAGTACGTACTTCAGAGTAATCTTTGCGAAATACTCTTCCAAAACTGCCATATCTTCATACTCCGATTTCAATACCTTCTTCATTGTTTTCTTTGGCGCCATGAACGTATCGACTAGAATTACCCAATAGTGGTTATAAGATTAGGGACTCACCAAATGACGCGCGGTATCACTCACAACAAACCCAGGGTTGATACACATCACGAAATCTTACTATTCCTATCAACCCTTTAAATCATTCCCCCTTATACTATCTACCTAAAACAACGCGAAACAGACCCATAAGAAGATACATACCTTTTTCCTGTTAGTATTCTGCCCTCCGACGATATCTCCGACGACTTCTCCGACGAGTGTACGAACAAACCGATTCAAACGCGATCATATTGTAGTTCTTCTCTCTCTAAAAAATTATAAGCTCATAAAATCTCTTATTAGAAAAATGACTTACGATTTTTCAAAAAAACTATCTGATAAGTTACCCAAACGGTTCACTTATTCAACCGTTGTTGGAATGATGACACCTGTCAAAACCTACATCGAGAACTCAAACATTTAGCACGCTTTTTTGGCAGTAATCTTTCAGAAAATCAAACCAAATCGACACACGCTATCAAATCAGCGGTTGCCACGTCACACATGTATTTTCCTTTATATTTATTTTTATTCCAATCAGTAATTGTTTTCACATGTACTATTTGGACTAGGGGGAACCTTAATAAGGGAGTAGACACCCGTAACCAATATAAAGCATACACATTAAACCAAGTGGAGGGAAAGTAGAGCAGAGCAAGACACATACCAGCAAAGCAGGACAGTTCGAATCCGAGCAAGGCCGCATAAAGTAGGAAGAACAGAAAGACTTTAAAAGAGGACGATGCACTCAATCCGAGCAGATGAGTCACCCGATCGGAGCAGAAGATATATGATGCAAAGCGCGCTCGAACTTACGTCGAGCAGACCTCGATTAAAAGCATGCTCGCTCGTCCAAAGCCAGTTCAAGACATATCCGCACCCGACCATAATCAAGTGAAGCCCGATCGAGGGCAAGCACGCTTGAGGGACGCGGTGTGTAATGTTTCTCGGCTAGAAGCAAACTGACATCAGACCTGGCCTGAACGGATATGACAACCTCGGCACCCCCCGGGCAGAACTACGAAGGACGCCCCGTGCAACGACTTGTGCAATTAACCGTTACAAGTATTATAGATTATATTAAAGGCTGGCAATCAAGGAGGAGTCAACAGTCAAACATCCAAGGACCACAATTAAAGGAATTAGTGTTAATTAGTGTATCGACGGTCGTGGCCCATTAAATATTTATATTTAATAAGGGAGTTACGGTTTAGAATAATATAAATAGAAGGGGAAGGATTTTGTAATGTGAAGTAAATTTTTTATCTTCTCGAATCACAAAAATTACTACTTTGGCAGATTCATTGCTTTAGGTTTTCCCTCAACAGACACGAAACATTTGTGTGACACACCCGACCTGTTTGACACAAACGTTTTACCAACCCAAAACACGAACCCGACATGTTTGACACACAATTTTAATCAACCTGAAACACATTATCTACACGAACCTGACATGTTAGACTAGAAAAATATGAAAATCAAAAAAATCCAACACATATTCTGCATTGTATTAAATTCCAATCTTAAAAAAAAAATTGCATTGCACAAACTTTACCTTGAATAAAGAAAAAGATTCAACTTGAGTTTTGAAGCCGACTTTAGCGTTTCACGAATTTGAAGCTCCTACAAAAATAAACTAAATTAAATTAAAGATTAAAATATATATTATATTAGAAAACATATTTATTTAATTATATCCTAAATTACGTTAAACAAAAATCAACTAATCGAACTATCATCCGTGTTGTGATCCAGATCCAAACTTAAACAATCTTTTGTGAGTTTGTTCATTTTATCTTTTTTTAATGCTAGAACATATTATCATACTAGATATATTAAAATGGTATATAATAGACATAAAATTTTAATTATTTAAGCATTAAAATTCAGGAAACTTTCAATTTTTTCCAAATAACAAATCATTTGTACAATTAATGCCTCAACAGTATCTGGTCAAAATGAACTATAAAATTTGTCAAGAACTTGACTGTCGATGCTGAATGTCAACTCCGATGCAACCCTAGCTATAGAAATTTACAACACATCACGAGTCCTGGTGGGGAGTTTCGAATGTTTACATTGATGTTTTTTCCAATATACGAGGATACCAAAATTCATATCTCCCTTCACATTTCCTTCATCTAAATATAGATCTAGTTGTGTATGGTGTGGTTAATTTTCGTCTGAGGGTAAATTTGTAATTTGTTTTAGAGTTTTTGGAGGTGTGTAGGTGTTTAATGTTTGAGTAGAGAGTAGAGGGAGAATTAAGCAGCCTGGTTGTATTTAATTTTCATTACCCATATTAAATGCAGGTGGTTTGGTATTTATACCCTTATATTTGGGCTTTATGAGTTTTCGGGTCATGTTTAATGGACCCAGGTCATGATCAAAGACCCATGAATCTGAGCAGAAGAGCAAGCTGCTTAGTCAAGAAGTGTTTAGGTTTTTAAGTACTTTTGTTATAGTCCGTGATGAGTCCGAATTCAATATGCTCCCCGAACAAGGGCAAATCGGTCTAGTCTCTCCGGAAACCGGACAGGTCACATGGACATGGATCGAACAGGTCACTTGGACCGGACAGATTACTTTGAACACTATGAACATAGGGCTGTTCGAACTATGACAAAAGTACTAAAAAACCTAAACACTTCCTGACTAAGCTACTTGCTCTCCTGCTTAGAGCTCATGGGTCTTTAAACATGACCCGGGTTCTTTAAACATGACCCGAAAGCCCATAAGGGCCCAAAGATCACACTATAAATAGCCAACCACCTGCATTAACTATGGGTAAGGAGAATTAACTGCTACCAAGCTGCTTAATTATCTCTCTACTCTCTAAACACATTAAACACCCACACACCACCACTTAAACACCCACATACCACCGTAAAACACCAACTGAAATTACCAGCCTACCCTCAGGCGATTATTATCCACACCAAATTGGCGACCACAGTGGGAGCACGAAGGTGCCCGAATCAAGCATTCAAAACCAGCTAAGAAAATCTGTCTGAATGAATCCGGACAATCCAGAGCTTCCACCAGCTTTGCTCGAAGTGGTGGAAGAGAACGATGAGTACACTGTCCAAGAGCGCGACAGGTTAAAGCTTGAAATAGAAGCTCTGAGGGCTGAAAAGGCCAGGATGGGCGTGAAAGAAAAATCCAAAGCATCAGTTGCTCATCACACCGATAACCCCATAGAGCATGAGGCTTCCAAAACTCATGTGAGCACCAAAAAGACTCATGCCAGTTCTAAAAAGTCTCACTGGTCCAAGCCTGTGGAGAGTTCTGACTCGAGCTCAGAATCTTCGGGTAGCTCTTCGAACAGTGATTGAAATGAAAAATCCTTGTCCTCTAGCAGCGATGAGGGTCGAACCAAGAAAAAACAAAAGCAGGTTAAGAAATATTCAAGAAAAAGAGACAGGCATGGAAGAATGAAAAGACATATTGGCAAAGGATCATCTCACCACCGGAGGTATACGGACAAGATGCTGATGGATCCCTTTGCTTTCCACGATGAGCCGGGTATCTTTGCAACTCCCAATGAGGATACTGTGTTCAGTCGTGGAAGGAATTGGAGGCAGTCTCCACTGTCTTCTAAAATACTGTCCGGAAACCTCCCCAAGAGGTTTGACAGCACTAAAATGGAGAAGTACGATGGCAGTACTGATCCGGACAACCATCTGGAGCAATTCAAGAACTTCATAATGAACTTTGATGATGATGATAAACTACTTTGTAGGGCATTCTCCCAATCATTTACGGAGAGTGCTCTGAAATGGTACAACAACCTGCCTCAGGGTTGTATTAAAGATTTCGATACGTTTTGGGTGGCCTTTCGAAGTCAGTTTGTAGGGAGTAAAGAGCTGAAGGGCAATGGAGACACAATAATCCATTGTGCCCAGGAGCCCAACGAGTCCTTGAAAGAATACATAAGCCGTTTTGTGAATACAAAGAATGGGTTGGCTGATTGCTTCGAACAGGTAACAATAGCATCCCTGAGACAGGGATTGAACCCAGGCAATCTAGCTGATTCAGTGACCAGGAAGAAGGCTATGACGTGGGGAGGGTTGCTGAATCAGGTTGGTAAACAAATAAACGTCGATGAAACAAAGAAAACCAGGGTACACAGGTAGGTGAGATTCACCCCAGTGGCACCAACTCCAAATCAGAATCACTCCGGGAACAAAGCAAGAGAAACCGGACAGGGGCATGGTAGGGCAAAAGCTCAATCTCAACCAGCAGCTCCTGCTCAGAGTCAACAATCCAGAAATAAGAGAGGGTCATGGGTCCAACCGGAGTGGTTTGCAGAGCTTAAAGAGAGTGTGGCCACCATTTTGGATAAAACAAAAGATGAGGTGCATTACCGGAGACCGGCAACTCTGCAGTCTCCCAGAGAGCATCGCAACAACTCTTTTTGCCAATATCACAATGATATTGGCCATACCACTGATGATTGCATAGCGTTGAAGCAAGAGGTTCAAAACTTGATTGAAAGGGGAAAGCTGGGAGCTTACGTTAAAAGAAGAGGAGGCAACAGGCCTGACAATACTCACCGGGTTGGTCCGAGTAATGCTGCCCCGGAGGGGGCCATGGTTATTGTTGAAAGGTTTGATGTGGAATCTGAGTACTTGGATCCTGATCCAACTCGGAACAGAGTGGGTGCTATTGAGGAATGTGCTAGATCGGTCTCCGGGCTCATTAAGTTTTTCGAGTCACTCACAAATTTTGGGGGAGACACTATGACAGCTCCTACTGCTTCTTCAAGGAAGAGGCATGCTCATACTTTGGCCAGCCAGCTGGAAGGAGGCATGACATCCTATCAGTCACCAAACTCTTTCCCTTTCATTGTTTTTGATGAGGATGATTTAAAAAACATTGCTGGCCCTCATGAGGATGTTGTTGTCATAGGAGCATCTATAGGGGGCAATGACATACGTCGAATCTTGGTGGATACTGGAAGCTCAGCCAATATCCTTTTCCTAACCACTTACAAGAAAATGAAAAATCCATTTGTAATTCAGAATTCGGACAGGTCAATCGTGGGCTTCACAGGCAGCTCAGCAGATGTGATCGGGGAGTTCGAAGAGGAGGTGTTATTGGGCAAGGGCCCTTTCAAGAAAATGGTGAGAATACTCTTTATTGTGGTGGATTGTCCCACTTGCTATAATGCTATTCTAGGGAGGTCTTGGCTCTCTAGGATGCATGCAGTGGCCTCAACAGTCCACCAGTGCTTGAAGTATGCTGTTCAGGGCAGGTTGGAGTTGTCCGGAGCATCCAAAAGATTGCAAGAGAATGCTATGCTACTGCCCTAGCTCCTCGAATGCTGGGGGCAGTTCGTATTAATGAACAATAGCAGTTTGAGGGCCTTTCTGGGGGTGAGGGTGAAATTGATGACCCCAGAGAGACCCCTGGAGTATTAATACCAGTTGAAGAGGTTGAAACGCACTGTCTGGAAGATGGTAAAAGTGTCAAGATAGGGTCCAAGATGCCACCAATGTTGAGAGAGGAAATGTTGAAGTTTTTGAAAGACCATCAGCACGTTTTTGCTTGGTGCAATGCTGATATAACTGGGGTTCCATCAGAGGTGATATCCCACCACTTATCCGTCCGGAGAGATGTAGCTCCAGTAGTTCAAAAAAGAAGAGCTTTTTCCAAAGAAAAGGCTGATGTCATTGTGCAAGAGGTTGACAGACTCACAAAGATGGGGCACATTAAGGAATCTCAATACCCTTTGTGGACTGCCAATCCTGTCTTGGTGAAAAAGAAGAATGGCAAGTGGTGCATGTGCATTGACTTCACAGACCTCAATAAAGCTTGCCCAAAAGACTTGTATCCGGTCCCCCCGATTGATCAGTTAGTAGACTCTACCTCTGGGAACAAGCTGCTTTCCTTTATGGACGCTTTCTCCGGATACAATCAGATTCAAGTAGACCCAAGGGATCAAGAGCATACCACATTTGTCACAGATAAAGGTCTTCATTGCTACAAAGTTATGCCCTTTGGTTTGAAAAATGTTGGGGCTACTTATCAGAGGTTAGTCAACAAGGCATTTGCTGATCAAATTGGAAGAAATATGGAGGTATACATTGACGATATGATGGTGAAAAGTGTGGATGAGCAGTTGCACTTGTCCGATCTCCAAGAAACTTTTGCCAACTTGGTGAAAGTGAATCTAAAGTTAAACCCTGAAAAGTGTGTCTTCGGAGTGCAGTCCGGGGAGTTTCTAGGGTATATCATAAGTGAACATGGAATACAGCCCGATCCGGACCAGCTCAATGCTCTATTCCAAATGGAGCCTCCTCGAAACATTAAAGAAGTACAACGATTAACGGGGAGATTAGCAGCCTTAAACAGATTTATCTCCAGGTCTTCGTACAGGTGTGCTCCTTTCTTTCAAACTTTGAAGGGTGCAAAGGGGTTCGAATGGACCCCACAGTGTGATGAGGCTTTCAATGAAATCAAGAAACACCTGTCCTCCCCCAAAACTTTGTTCAAACCAGTCGGTGGGGAGAATCTCTTTGTATATTTGGCAGTCTCAAGTTGTGCCATCAGTGTTGTGCTGATAAGAGAGGTCGATAATCATCCCCATCCAGTGTGCTACATCAGCAAAAGCTTGATAGATGCTGAAAGGCGTTACATGAAACTTGAAAAATTGGCATTAGCCCTGGTGATAGCTGCAAGAAAGATGAGGCCTTATTTCCAGGCTCATCCTATCGTCGTCCGGACCTCTTTTCCCTTAAAAAATGTACTTCAAAAAGCAGACATTTCGAGAAGAATGACTAAGTGGTCAGTGGAGTTGGGGGACTTCGATATAGACTTTGCTCCCCGGACAGCAGTCAAAGCCCAAGCTGTGGCTGATTTTCTAGTTGAATTCCACTCCGATAGGGATTCGGAGCAAGCTACTGATATAAAAGAGAAGAAAATGTGGATCGTCCGAACAGACGGTGGATCTAGCACTATGGGATGTGGTGCGGGAATATGTTTGACTTCCCCATATGGGGACAGCATGTACCAGGCTATTTGTTTTGCTTTCAGGGCATCTAATAACGAGTCTGAATATGAAGCAGCTATAGCTGGGTTAAAGTTAGCCTACATCTGTGGGGCTAAGAGGGTCAAGCTGCTAAGTGACTCCCAATTGCTTGTCCACCATGCCTTAGGCCAATCTGAGGCTAGAAAGGAGCAGCTTGTAAAGTATTTACTCCTCCTAAAAAATGAAGCACTGAAATTTAAAGCTGTTGTCTATGAGCACATTCCCCGGACCGAAAATGAGCTAGCAGACTCATTGGCAACTATAGCATATACGGAGTCAAACCCATGGATCCATGTGCTTGAAAGCCCTTCAATTCAACTTAGTAAGGGTAAAGAAGAGGAAAGTTTTGAAATGCAAGTGAAACAACCTCAAGACTTGAGGTTTCCTCTCCTATAATATCTCTCCGATGGTGTCTTGCCACCAGATAAGTCACTAGCCAGAACGTTGAAACATAAGGCTCGTGATTTTATCGTATTAAGAGAAGTATTGTACAAAAAGTCCTACAGTAAACCTCTCCTACGTTGTTTGGGGGATGATGAGTCACAAGTGGTCCTCTCTGAATTGCATGATGGTGAGGGGTCAGCCCATTGTGGGTTTAGAGCTTTAACCAGAAGAGTATTACTCTCCGGATACTATTGGCCATCGATCATGAAAGATGCTAAGGAATTAGTGAGGAGGTGTGACCCATGCCAAAGATACAACAATGAAATTCATGTACCAGCCATTCCTCTAGAGTCCATTTCTGAGCCTATTCCCTTTGCTCGATGGGGGTTGGATTTAGCAGGGCCTCTCCCCGTGGCGTCCGGAGGGCAAAAAAACTATAATTGTGGCCATAGACTACTTCTCGAAGTGGATAGAAGCAGCCCCTCTGGAAGGAACAACGTCGAAGGCTGTTATAAAATTCATTCTATCCAACATATGCTGCAGATTTGGTGTCCCACAAAAAATAACAACAGACAACGGGCCACAGTTCGACAATAGAGAAATGGAAAGCTTCTGTGCCTCAAGAGGTATACATCATTGTTTTTCTTCACCTTTCCACCCACAAGCAAATAGGCAGGTTAGAGTGGCTAATAGAACTATACTGTCCGGTTTAAAGAAGAATTTGGAAGGGGCTGCTGGGAAGTGGCCTAGTTATCTACAAGAGGTCTTGTGGGCCTACCGGACAACACCTGGGGCTGCAACACAAGAATCACCTTTTGCCTTGGTATATGGGATGGATGCAGTAGCCCCCATAGAGAAGACCCTCCCTTCCTTTCGTGTTCACAACTTCTCCGAACACGTTAATGAGATGGCAATCAGAAATCAACTTGATTTGATAGAAGAAAGACGGGTTAAAGCTCACCTTAGAGTTGCGCACTATCAGGGCTTGATGAGGAGCAGGTTTGCTTCCAAAGTTAAAAGAAGAGATTTCCAACCAGGGGACAAAGTATTAAGGAAGGTCTTCTTGCACACTAAAGGAAAGCTCTTCGGAAAGCTGGCCCCAACTTGGGAGGGTCCATATATTGTGGTTGAAAGAATCAAGCCTGGAACTTATTGGTTGGAAGACAAAGATGGCAGAGTTTTAACTCATCCTTGGAATATTGAGCATCTCCGGATGTACTTGGAATAACACTTGTGTAAATATTTACTTGTTTAAACATCCATGTAAATATTTGGGGGCATACTCTCCCCTCCCCGGTGGCACGGAGAGGTTTCAATGAAATTCAATGCCTTCTTGAAAAATTTTCTAAGTGTTATTTAAAGTTCTGTTCCTTATCATACCATCCGGACTGAAATTTCTAGAGGCTATTTAAACTCTAGCCGGAGAATTTAAACACTCTCACAATGCAATATCTAAAAGCTACTTAAACTCTGGCTATCAAAATTAAAATGAACAATGAAAGAAGATGATGGTTGCACAAAACAGAGATATTCATTATATAAAACAACTTAAAACTTGCCTTGGCCTTCCAAGGACTTTTAAACAAGTCAAAATAGAACACAAAAACCTGTCCGGTCAAATTCCGGACACTATTACAAAAAGAGTGCCTTGGCCTTCCAAGGACTTTAGTTTGAATGAAAAATAAACAAAGAAGATTGTGGGTTAAGGTTGAGCCTTTGAAGATGGCTCACATTCATCTGTCTTCTTGCTCTCTAAGTCGCTTTTCTCTTCGACTACCTTTTTGCCTTTGGGATCGTCCTTCCCCTCGTCTGGGCTCTCTCCAGTGTGTTCTTCATCAACTGAGGAGCCATAGAGTAGCCAAACCTGTCACCTTCATCCATCGTGTGGTATGGGAGTTTGTCGGGCTCAACATAAAGCCATAGGTCCCCTAGGTTCCTGTCCGGAAATTTTTCATGGAAAAGTAGAACCATATCAGACCTCACCTTCTCAAGCAATAACTCTTCGCTTTTAAGCATCTGGCTGGCGTAGGCATTGATCTTGGCATTGATTGTAGCCTCTTGATCCTTTAACAAAGCAGTTTTCTCCTCAGCAGCCTTGGTCACTTCATTTGCCAGAGCAATCTTGTCAGTGGTCAAGTTGGTGATAATCTTCTCCTTTGCAGTGGTCTCTCCCTTTGAGACAGTAAGGTCTTTCTCCATACCGGACAACTTCTCCCGGAGATCTCTTATGGTTTCTTCTAGGGTGGCAACTTTTGTGTTTTTTTCATCTTGATTCCTCTTCAGCTCCTCATTTGCTTCCTTAAGTAAGTCAGCATTGGCAGTAGCAGTGCGAAGGTCTTCGGACAGCTTTTCCTTCTCAGACTTGAGGTCTTTGATGATGTCTGCTTGACTCTGGACTTGTCTTTCCAGTGTGAGTACTGGCTGCACATTGCTAAGCAGGGAATGGGCTATGGTGTCCTTTTCACTAGAAACAATGAAAGTCTTACCATTGAAGTTGACCGTATTGGAGCTGCTCGGAGGAATGTAAGGCCCTGCAAATTCATCTCTGGGGAGGCTAAGGAAGTATTCACCGAGCCCACCTAGACCGGTGATGTCCACTTCATCAAGGTTGAGATCTCCCCCTTCCACCTCATCAGTATGAAAGTCCCTTGGGATCTCTTTGGCCAGTGTTGGGTCAGAAGGGTCAGTTGGGAACGAAGGCTCCGGATCCCGGAGAGCAAGCTCATCTCCCTGCGAAGCCTTTTTCTTTTTGGCTTCCCGGTCAGCATCTACACCTTCTTGTTTGCGAGTCCTCTTGGAAGCCCTTGAGGGTTTTGGAAGGTCTGCTTCCTGCCTCTCGGACTCTTGCTCCACTACCTGCAAAAGAGCAGCATCGATCTGGCTCTGGGCCGGTCCCTCCGGGGCGGTTGGGGCATCCTTCTCAGCATCACTTGCCACCCTTTTGCCTCTCTTCTTGCCCTTCATTTTGCTTGGGGCTTTAGCCCGGACATGCAGGAAGAGTGTCCCATCTGGTTCGTGGGACCTCTTAAGCACAATGTCTGCAGAAGGTTGGGTGGTGAGCTCCTCCCAAGTCAGGTCTCTCCGACCTGTGGTGTTCCACAGATGAGACCTTGCCAGATTTCCACTAGTAATAGCATCGTGGAATCGATTCCTCCAGTTCTCTGCGGCCCAAGCATTGATTTTGTCACAGGTGACCTGTCCGGCCTTCAAGTAGTCCCCGAACTCCTTGGGCAGCTCTGTTAAAACAAAAGAGAGATCAGTTAATTTAAACCAACTTAAAAAAGGAGGAATGGTAAAAAATTTGAAGTGTGAAACTTACGATCACTCCTCCACCTGCTCCTGAGGAGGCTTGGGTTCTCTCCGGCCTTGATCTTTTTGCCGTTTTCCCAAGCGCCACTGACAAATAAAAATTGGCTCCTCCATTTGCTTTCGGACTCCAACAGATCATCAACAGCTTTAAGGTCATTCCCCATATTGAAGTGGCAGAAGGGGAATTGGTGATGTTTGCAAAGGTTGGCCACTGCTGCGAACTCTTCCATAGGGAGAGGGATCCCGGACAACCTAGATGCCATGATACATGACATCAGAGTAAACCAGCCATTAGGGCTCAGCTGGCTCGGGCAGAGCTTGACCAGGTGGAAGTACCTAACGATCTCCGGGTCCAAGGGGAACCTGAGTCCCCAATTAAATAGCTCTGTAAAAAAGACTATTTCGTTCCGCTTACAATCCATAGGGGTCTCCGGATCTATGAGATTCCTTATCTTTACGTTTTATGGGATCCCCCATTTTGTGCGCATTCGACCCAGTTCAGCAGTATGGATGAATGCATACTTGGTCTTCTGTAAAGCCAAGAGGTATTTGAGCTCAACTCTGTGAAAACACGGCCCCACCTTCTCTTCAAGGCACTCCGGTAGGTCCGGATGCTTCAAGAACAGTTTTTCCTTGCCTTTTTTGGCAGCAGCATTAACAGTCTGGCCGGAGGACTCAGACTCGAAAGGGACTTCTTCAGCAGAGTCCTCCATTCTTTCCTCCATGACTGTTGGGGGAATATCTGTGGTAGTGGTCCGGGGAGGATTAAAGCTTGGCTCAGCCTGGCTTCCGGACTGCTGGCCCTCTGTGTTTCTTTGACTTCCCATCTCAGGCTGGGGCTCAGAGGCAGAAGTCTCTCTTGGAGGTACCGGACTGCTGGCCTCCGGACCAGATGGCCTTTCCCGGGGAGCTCTGATGGGCGCTCCAGACCCAGAACTACTGTTTTTTGCCCCCGATTTGGAGGGAGTATTCTTGGAGGCTAGCCCTTTGACTAGCCGGCTTGTCCTTTTAACCACCAGCTTCTCCGGAGAGTGCTCTGTGTCAGACCCCATTGCAATAAAAGGCGAAGGTTTCCTAACACTGGTAACTGTAACTCCTGGCTCAACAGCAGGTATCGACTCCTGAACTGAGGAACCAGAGACTATAGGCGAGAGGGTGGATTGAAATAACTTTTTGGGCTTAGTACCTTTAGAGGAGGATGAGCCTCGATCTGACTCTGTAACGGAGGCGACTGGTTTATCAACGGGTGATGAAGGTAGCCCTGCTGCTATTCGTCTCTCCTTCTCAACTTTTTGTGCTCTTTCCAACTCTGAAAGATTGAGCCACCCACCTTTGATCAGTGCTGTCCTTGCTGTAAACATAAACTACTAAGAAAACCTTTGCTTTAGAGAGAGAAAGCTCTGAGTAAATTTGCAGAGTAAATGTGAAAGAGATAGTAAAACAGTAGAAAATGAGTTTGAATTTATAGTAAATCTGAAAAAAGGAGTTGATTCCTAGGAGAATTCGAAAAGTTTGGCAATGATTAAAAGACGGTGCTGATGTCACTACTTGTAATTAAAGAGGTTGCTTTTCGAAGAAGGTGGTGCGAAATTCAAGGTGAAAAAACGGCCGAAGTGACCAATCAGAGAGCGACACGTGTCCCACTAACTCTGGCAAAAACCATTTTGAATTCGTGAAGCTTAATCTGTCCGGGTATACCCATAGATCTGTTCGGATTGAAAACCACTTCGGACGTCGGACTGTTTTTCAGTTCTTTGACAAGAATACTTGCTCAAACACCTAAAAAAGGGGCTCCTGATGAGTCCGAATTCAGCATGCTCCCCGAACAAGGGCAAATCGGTCTAGTCTCTCCGGAAACCGGACAAGTCACATGGACATGGATCGAACAGGTCACTTGGACCGGACAGATTACTTTGAACACTATGAACATAAGGCTGTTCGAACTATGACAAAAGTACTAAAAAATCTAAACACTTCCTGACTAAGCTACTTGCTCTCCTGCTTAGAGCTCATGGGTCTTTAAACATGACCCGGGTTCTTTAAACATGTCCCGAAAGCCCATAAGGGCCCAAACATCACATTATAAATACCCAACCACCTGCATTAACTATGGGTAAGGAGTCCTCCATTACTTCCTCCATGATTGATGAGGGGTTTTCAGTAGCAGTGGTAAGGGGAAGGTTTAGATTTGGCTCAGCCTGACTTCTGGACTGCTGAGTTTCAGTATTTTCTTGGTTTCTGGCCTCCGGTTGGGGCTCTGGTGTAGACATTTCTCTTCGAGGACTTGAACCAGTGCCCTCTGGACTGGACAGCCTATCTTTTGGTGCTCTAATGGGTGCCTCTGACCCAGTACTGCTGTCCTTGGCACCCGATTTCGAAGGGGTGCCCTTAGAAGCTTGACCCTTGACCAACCGGCCTTTTCGAGTCTGAGCCTTCCGGACAGACTAGTAGTGCTGTTACTGCTCAAAAGGACAAGGGCAAAGAAAAGTTGTGCTTGAGACATCCAAATCTGCCGGAGTGTCTCAAAGGAAGGGTGGGGCCTTGTTTTCACAAGGTCAATGTTAAGTACCTCCTCGCCTTACAAAAGATCAACTACGTATTCATCCACACAGCTGAGCTGGGCCGGATGCGTACGAAATGGGGAATTCCGGAGAACGTGAAGATAAGAATTCCTATAGACCCCGAAACTCTCATGGACTGCAAGTTGAGCGAGATAGTTACCTTCACGGAGCTGTTTAATTGGGGGCTCAGATTCCCCTTGGACCCAGAGATCGTCAGATACTTTCATCTGATAAAGCTCTGTCCAAGCCAGCTGAGTCCCAATGCCTGGTGCACCCTTATGGCCTGCATTATGGCCTCTAGGCTCTCCGCGATCCCTCTACCAGTGGAGGAGTTTGCTGCTGTGGCCAGCCTCTATAGATACCCCCACATCCCTTTTTACCACTTCAATATGGGGGACAACTTCAAAGCTGTGGATGACCTGCTAGAGTCGGAGAGGAACTGGAGGACTCAATTCCTATTTGTAAGTGGGGCTTGGGAAAATGGGAGGAAAATCAAGACCGGAGTCAACCCAAGTCTCCTCACCAGTAGATGGAGGAGTGATCGTAGGACTTTTTCTTTATATTCGTATCTCTTCTTTTATCAAATTTGCTTAAATTGACTGTTTTTATCTTTTTTCTTAGTAGTGCTACCCAAATATTTTACGGACTACCTAAAGTCCGGACATGTCACTTGCACAAAGATTAGTACTTGGGCTTCTGAGAAATGGGGAAACCGATTCCATGATGCTTTCATGGGGGGCAACTTAGAAAGGTCTCACCTCTGGAACACTACTGGCCGGAGGGACCTAACCTGGGAAGAGCTCACCACTCAACCCCCTCCGGACGTAATGCTCAAGAGGACGCACGAACTGGATGGGACACTTTACTTGCCAGGCCGGGCCAAGGCCCCGAGTAAGATGAAAGGCAAAAAGAAGAAGGGCAATAAAGTGGCAGGTGGAGCGGACCTTGCTGAGGTGGAGGAAGCTGTTATAACCAATCCGGAGGGGCCACCCCCAAGCCAGATTGAGGTTGCTCTCTTGGAAGTGATAGAGCAGGAAAGTGTTAGGCAAGAAGCTCACTCCCTAACACCCCCAAGGGCTTCTAAAAGAGACCGTAAACGGGGAGCTGAAAGCAAGGATAGGGAGGCCAAGAAGAAGAAAAAATTCAAAGGGTGACGAACTTTCTCTCCGGCCTCCGGAGCCTCTCCCCCAAGTTGATCCCACTGACCCAACACAAGCAGAAGAGATACCTGGTGCCTTCCAAACTGATGAGGTCGAAGGGGGAGGTCTTAGCATTGATGGGGTAGACATCACTGGTCTTGGTGGGCTTGGGGAGTACTTTATCAACCTCCCCAGAGACGATTTTGCTGGGCCTTACCTCCCTCCGAGTACTTCAAACACCGTCACTTTTAATGGTAAGACTTTTACTATTTCAAGTGAAAGGGATAATATAGCTTACTCTTTATTAAGTAGTGTTCAGCCGGTGCTTGCTTTGGAGAAGCAAGTTCGAAGTCAGGCCGACATTATCAAAGACCTCAAGTCTGATAAGGAGAGGTTGTCCGATGACCTTCTCACTGCCACTCAACATGCTAATATTTTAAAGAGGGAGAACGAGGAGCTGAAAAAGAATCAGAGGGGTGGACCACCAAAGTTGCTACTCTGGAAGACACCATCAAGGATCTCCGGGAGAAGTTATACGGAGCAGAGAAAGATCTCAACTCTTCAAAAGAGGAGACCAAGGCCAATGACCAAATTATCAACAACTTGATCAGTGAAAAAATTGCGCTTGAGAATACAGTGTCCAAGGCTGCAGAGGAGAAAGCTGATCTGTTAAGGGAGAAGGAGGCCAAAATCCAAGTCAAGATCGATGCTTATGCCAACAACGTGATCGACACTCAAGAGCAAATGTATGCCAAGGTGAAATCAGACATGGTCCTGCTCTTCCATGAGAAGTTCCCGAAGAGGAACTTGGGTGATTTGTGGCTTCACGTAGAGTATGAAGACCTTCCCTTCCACACCATGGCTGATGGAGACTTGCATGACTACTCCAGTGCTTCCTCTTCTGACGAGGCAGAAGAAAATGCTGGGGAGGGTCCTCCTGAAAAGAAAGACGATCCCAAGGGGAAGAGGAAAATGGATGAGGCTGAGCCATCTTCAAAGGCTCAGTCTTAAATTATGAATTACTTTTTACTTTTCATGTTATCTAAACTAAAGTCCTTGGAAGGCCAAGGCACCTTTTTTGTAAGTGTGTCCGGTATCTGACCGGATAGATCTTTTACTCTGCTTGACAATTTGAAAGTCCTTGGAAGGCCAAGGTACTTAAGTTATTTCAATGGATATTCTTGTTTTGCACAATTCTCATATTCTTTCATAGTCTGTTTCAATTTTGATGGCTAGCGTTTAAATAGCTCGTAGTTATTTCATAGTGAGAGTGTTTAAATTCTCCGATGACGAATGTTTAATTGTTCATCACTCTTTTATTTCAATTTGGATGGTGTGACAAAAGACAAAGTAAGAACACTTCAGAAATTTTTTAAGAAGGCATCAAATTTCATTAAAAACCCGGACACCTCATTAAAACCTCCCTGCGCCACCAGGGTAGGAAAGAGTATGCCCCCGAATATTTACATGGATGTTTAAACAAGTAAATATTTACAAAAATGCTACTCCAAGTACATCCGGAGATGTTCGATATTCCAATGGTGGGTCAAAACTCTTACATCCTTGTCTTCTAGCCAATATGTTCCAGGTTTAAGCTTTTCAACAACCATATAAGGTCCTTCCCAAGTCGGGGCAAATTTGTCGAGCAGCTTCTCTTTAGTTTGTAAGAAGACTTTCCTCAATACCTTATCCCCCGGATGGAAATCTCTACTTTTAACTCTAGAAACAAATCTGCTTCTCATTAAACCCTGATAATGTGCACCTATGGTGAGCTTTAACTCGTTTTTCTTCTACTAGATCGAGCTGACTTCTGATTGCCACTTCGTTAGCGCATTCATAGAAATTGTGAACACGAAATGATGGGAGAGTTGCTTCTATGGGAGCTATTGCATCCATCCCATAAACCAAGGCAAAGGGTGATTCCTGTGTTGCAGCCCCGGGTGTTGTCCGGTAGGCCCACAAGACCTCTTGTAGATAGCTAGGTCATTTCCCAGCAGCCCCTTCCAGATTCTTCTTTAAACTGGACAGTATAGTTCTGTTAGCCACTTCAACCTGACCATTTGCTTGTGGGTGAAAAGGTGAAGAGAAACAATGTTGTATACCCCTTGAGGCACAAAAACTCTCCATTTCCCTATTGTCGAACTGTGGCCCATTATCTGTCGTTATCTTTCGTGGAACACCAAATCTGCAACAAATGTTGGATAAAATAAATTTTATAACGGCTTTTGATGTTGTTCCTGCCAAAAGGGATGCTTCAATCCATTTCGAAAAGTAATCGATTGCAACAATTATAGTTTTGCGCCCTCCTGATGCCATAGGGAGAGGCCCCACTAAATCCAACCCCCATAGAGCAAAAGGTATAGGCTCATAAATTGATTCTAAATGGATGGCTGGGACATGAATTTCATTGCTGTATCTCTGGCATGGGTCACACCTTCTTACCAGCTCTTTAGCATCCTGTATGATAGATGGCCAATAGTAGCCAGCCAGTAAAACTCTCCTTGTTGAGCCCTGAATCCACAATGAGTTGATCCCTCGCCATCATGCAATTCAGAGAGGACTACTTGAGATTCATCATCCCCCAAACAGCGCAGAAGAGGTTTACTGTAAGACTTTTTATACAGAATGTCTCTCAGTATGATAAAACCACGAGCCTTGTGTTTCAGTTTTCTTGCCAGTGATTTATCGGGAGGCACGATGCCGTCGGAGAGATATTGCAGGAGAGGAAATCTCCAATCCTGAGGTTGTTTCACTTGTACTTCAAAAATTTCTTCTTCTTTACCCATATTAAGTTGAATGGAGGGGCTCTCCAGCACATGGATCCATGGATACGACTCTGTGTATGCTATTGTTGCCAATGAATCTGCCAACTCATTTTATGTCCGGGGTATATGTTCATAAATAATGCTTTTAAACTTGAGTGCTTCATTTTTAAGAAGAAGTAAATACTTTACTAGTTGCTCCTTTTGAGCCTCAGATTGACCTTGGGCATGGTGGATAAGAAGCTGGGAGTCACTCAATGGCTTGACCCTCTTAGCCCCACAAATAAAAGCTAACTCCAAACCAGTTATAGCTCCCTCGTACTCAGACTCATTATTGGAAGCCCTAAAAGCAAAACATATAGCCTGGTACATTTTGTCACCATATGGAGAAGTCAAGCACACCCCTGCACCACATCCTATAGTGCTGGATCCACCATCCGTCCGGACGACCAAGACTTTTTTGTCTTTCATCTCAGTAGTCTGCTTCGAATCTCTATCAGAGTGGAATTCAACTAAAAAATCAGCCACAGCTTGGGCTTTGACTGCTGTTCGGGGAGCAAAATCTATATCGAAATCCCCCAATTCTACCGACCACTTAGTCATCCTACTTGAAATGTCTGCCTTTTGGAGAACATTTTTCAAAGGAAAAGATGTTCGGACGATAATAGGATGAGCCTGGAAATAAGGCCTCATCTTTCTTGCAGCTATCACCAGGGGCAATGCTAATTTTTCAAGTTTCAAATAGCGCCTTGCTGCATCTATCAAGCTTTTGCTGATGTAGTACACTGGATGGGGGTAATTATCCACCTCTCTCACTAACACAACACTGATGGCACAACTTGAAACTGCCAAATATACGAAGAGTGTCTCTCCATCAACTGGTTTAAATAAGGTTTTGGGAGAGGACAGATGCTTCTTGATTTCATTGAAAGCCTCATCACACTGTGATGTCCAGTCCAATCCCTTCGCACCCTTCAAGGTTTGAAAGAACGGGGCGCATATGTTCAAAGACCTTGAGATAAATCTGTTTAAAGCATCTAACCTCCCTGTTAATCGTTGTACTTCTTTAATAGTCCGAGGAGGCTCCATTTGAAATAGAGCATTAAGCTGGTCCGGATCGGGCTGTATCCTTTGCTCACTTATTATATAACCTAGGAACTTCCCGGATTGCACTCCGAACACACATTTTTCTGAATTTAACTTCAAATTCACTTTTACTAAGTTTGTAAAAGTTTCTTGGAGGTCAGCCAAGTGGAACTGCTCATCCACACTTTTCACCATCATGTCATCGATGTATACTTCCATATTCCTTCCAATCTGACCAGCAAAGGCTTTGTTTACCAATCTCTGATAAGTAGCCCCAGCATTTTTCAACCCAAACGGCATTACTTTGTAGCAATGAAGACCCCTGTCAGTAACAAATGTGGTATGCTCTTGATCCTTCAGATATACTTGGATCTGATTGTATCCGGAGAAAGCATCCATAAAGGATAGCAGCTTATTCCCAGAGGTGGAGTCTACTAGCTGGTCAATCCGGGGAACTGGATACAAATCTTTTGGGCAAGCCCTATTGAGGTCTGTAAAGTCAATGCACATGCGCCACTTGCCATTTTTCTTTTTCACCAGGACCGGATTGGCAGTCCACAAAGGATATTGAGACTCCTTGATATGCCCTATCTTTGTGAGCCTGTCAACCTCTTGCACAATAACATCAGCCTTTTCCTTGGAAAAAGCCCTTCTCTTTTGAACCATTGGTGCTACGTCTTTTCGGACAGATAGGTGATGTGATATCACATCTGCTGGAACCCTAGTAACATCAGTATTGCACCAAGCAAAAACATGCTGATGGCTTTTTAAAAACTTTAACATCTCACTTTTCAGATCGGGTGGCATTCTAGACCCTATCTTGACACTTTTTCCTTCTTCTAAACAATGTGTTTCTACCTCTTCGACTGGTATTAATACTCCAGGGGCCTCTCTGGGGTCATCAATTTCACCCTCACCCCTAGAAAGCCCCTCAAATTGCTATTGCTCGTTGATACGAACTGCCCCCAACGTCCGGGGCGCCAGGGCTGTAGCATAACATTCCCTTGCAACCTTTTGACTGCTTCGGACAACTCCCACCTGTCCTTGAACAACATATTTCAAACATTGGTGGACTGTTGAAGCCACTGCATGCATCCTAGAGAGCCAAGACATCCCTAGAATAACATTATAGCAAGTGGGACAATCTACCACAATAAAGAGTATCCTGACCATCTTCTTGAAAGGGCCCTTTCCCAACAGAACTTCCTCTTCAAACTCCCCGATCACATCTGCTGAGCTGCCAGTAAAGCCCACAATTGATCTGTCTGAACTCTGAATTCCGGCTGGATTTTTCATTCTCTTGTAAGTGGTTAAGAAAAGGATATTGGCTGAGCTTCAAGTATTTACCAAAATTCGTCTTATGTCATTGCCCCCAATGGATGCTCCTATGACAACATCATCTTCATGAGGGCCAGCTATATCTCTTAAATCATCTTCATCAAAAACAATGAAGGGGAATGGAATTTGCGATTGATAGGAAGACATGCCTCCTTCTAGCTGGGTAGCTAAAGTATGAACGTGCCTCTTCCTCGAAGAAGCAGTAGGAGTTGTCATAGTATCCCCTCCGAAAATTGTAAGTGACTCAAAAAACTTAATGAGCCTAGAGACTGTCCTAGAACATTCCTCAATGGCACCCACTCTATTTCGAGTTGGATCAGGATCCAAGTATTCAGATTCCACATCAAACCTTTCGATTATAACCATGGCTCCCTCCGGAGCGGCATTACTTGGACCAACCGGGTGAGTATTGTCAGGTCTATTACCTCCTCTTCTTTTGACATAAGCCCCCAGTTTTCCCCTCTCAATCAAGTTCTGAACTTCTTGTTTTAAAGCTATACAATCATCGGTGGTATGGCCAGTATCATTGTGATATTGGCAGAAGGAGTTATTGCGATGTTCTCTAGGAGATTGCAGTGTGGCCGGTCTCCTATAGTGTACCTCTTCCTTTGTTTTATCATAAATAGTGGCCACACTTTCTTTCAATTCTGAAAACCACTCCGGTTGAACCCAGGTGCAGCTGGCTGAGATTGAGCTTTAGCCCTGCCATGCCCCTGTCCGGTCTCCTTCGCCTTGTTCCCGGACTGATTCTGATTGGGGTTTGGTGCCACCGGGGTAGACCTCACCTGCCTGTGCACCCTAGTTTTCTTTGTTTCATCAACGTTAATCTGTTTTCCAACCTGATTCAGCAACCCTCCCCAAGTCATGTCCTTCTTTCTGGTCACCGAATCAGCCAAATTCCCAGGGTTCAAGCCCTGTCTTAAGGATACTATTGTCACTTGCTCGAAGCAATCAGCCAACCCATTCTTGGTGTTCACAAAACGACTTATATATTATTTTAAGGATTCGTTCGGTTCTTGGGCACAATGGATTATTGTGTCCCCGTTGCCTTTTAATTCTTTACTCCCAACGAACTGCCTTCGAAAGGCCACCCAAAAAGTATCGAAATTCTTAATACAGCCTTGTGGTAGGCTGTTATACCATTTTAGAGCACTCCCCGTAAACGATTGGGAGAATGCTCTACAAAGTAGCTTGTCATCATCATCAAAGTTCATCATAAAGTTTTTAAATTGCTCCAAATGGTTATCCGGATCAGTACTGCCATCGTACTTTTCTATTTTGGTGCTATCAAACCTCTTAGGGAGGTTTCCGGACAGAATTTTGGAAGACAATGGAGATTGCCTCCAATTTCGGCCATGACTGAACACAGTATCTTCATTGGGAGTTGCAAAGATACCTGGTTCATCGTGGAAAGCGAAAGGATCCATCAGCATCCGGTCTACATGCCTCCGGCTGTGAGATGACCCTTTGCCTATATTCTTCTTCAACTTTCCATGTCTATCCCTTTTCCTTGAGTATTTTTTTGATCTGTTTTTTGCTTCTTTTTAGTTCGACCCTCATCGCTGCTAGAGGATAAGGATTCTTCAACTCCCTCATCATCCGAAGAGCTATCAGAAGACTCTGAGCCTGAGTCAGAACTCTCCACTGGCTTAGACCGGAAAGACTTTTTGGAGCTGACATGAGTCTTTTTGGTACTCACATGAGTCTTTGAAGGCTCATGCTCTCTAGGGTTATCGGTATGATGAGCAACTGATGCTTTCGATTTTTCTTTCATGCCCATCTTAGCATTGTCTGCCCTCAGAGCTTCTATCTCGCATTTTAACCTATCGCGCTTCTAGATGGTGTACTCATCGTTTTCACCCACCAGTTCGAGCAAAGCTGGTGGTACTTCCAGGGCGTCCGGATTCATTCGGACTGACTTTATTTGTTGGTTTCGAATGCTTGATTCAGGCACCTTCGTGCTCCCACTGTGGTCGCCAATTTGGTGTGGTTAATTTTTGTCTGACGGTAAATTTGTAATTTGTTTTAGAGTTTTTGGAGGTGTGTAGGTGTTTAATGTTTGAGTAGAGAGTAAAGGGAGAATTAAGCAGTCTGGTTGTATTTAATTTTCATTACCCATATTAAATGCATGTGGTTGGGTATTTATACCCTTATATTTTGGCTTTATGGGTTTTCGGGTCATGTTTAATGGACCCGGGTCATGTTCAAAGACCCATGAGATCTGAGTAGAAGAGCAAGCTGCTTAGTCAAGAAGTGTTTAGGTTTTTAAGTACTTTTGTTATAGTCCGAACAGTCCAATGGGCTAGGTGTTCGAATTGCCCTGTCCGGTCTGGTGATCTTGGTCCGAACTGTCCCTGTCCGGAGAGGTAGAAATATTTGGACGACTATATATATATTTCTTAGACCAGTTAATGGAGAGACACATTCTAAAAATGCTTAACACATTCTAAAAATGTATGTTTTATTTCTTGTGTTCCTCTAATTTACATAACATATTCAAGAACTCTATCGACGACTATATATATTTCTTTCAATATGTCTTATACTGCTAAATTTAACACAAGAAAACAACAACAAACATGAAAGAATTCTTCATTACAAACAAGTGCATATTTTAAATTTAGTTGAGTTATCAACTTATCAACTGAAACGGTATTAGAACCTGCATTATCTAACATAAGAGCAACTAATGTATCTTCAGTGTTTCAATCATCAAGCATAATATATAGTTTCTCATACAAACACACACCATTATGAGGATGTGACATATAACTAAAATTCAGAACATGTTTTTCTAAAACCCATTATTTATCAATAAAATACGTGATAAGGTAAATATAAATATCAACCTGATAGAGATTCCATAAATTAGATGGCAAACTAATTTTCCTCTGACTTAACCCTAAAAAATTATTCTTATTTTTTCACTATTGTAAATCTTCATTACATCACTCTTGCAATTATTAGTACCAAATAATTGAACATTATTCAACAAATACCGAAATACTTGTAGATTATCTTCATACTCAAAAAATTAAAAAAACATCTCATGAAGTAAAAATACTACAACAAGTAACTCTCTAAACTTTTCTAGATCATAAGAACGATGAGCAAGATACATACAATCACTTAATTACAAAATAGGCATTGGACCTACATCATGGCAACTAACGTTTTTGCATTTTTGTATATAACAGAGCAAATTACTCGTACCATAAGTACTGTTACACAATAAAGTGATACCATTTTTTTTCCAAACATACTATTTTTTCATATCATCTATACCAAGGAGCATATTGAAATATTACCAAATTAAAGATTTCAGGTTTCAAACCTTTTGCCTTTCATTTTTATCTACAATTGAAATGTTTTTTTTACTTTTTTGTTTCTGACATGACGAGTTTCAAAATATTAAATCTCAGTGACGTCATCCATGTGATTCATATTTATGTTTTCATTCGTAGAAGAATTAATCAACCCTGAACATAGTAAGTATACAAGAGATAAATTAGATAAACACGTAAAACATTCTCCAAGTATAAGTTATCTAGGAAGCACATGTTTATGCATATCAAAATATTTAGTACGACTGTATCAACAATTAAAACTCATACAAGAAATCTTCTAAAATAAACTAAATTAGAAGACAATCAATATCAATTTCCTAGGTCTAATCAACTAAATTTGAATATGATAAATATAAATAAAATAAAATTTAGGCTAGGTAATTTTTAAAAAAAACTTCAACAATCTCAGCACTAATGTAGTTGAGATAAAACTGTAATAAGAATTAAATATAACTACCAAATAAAAATAATACTATACTAAAAATAACAATACCAATTTTATTATACTTAATAACCTTCAGTTTAGAAAACTAAAATCCCTTTTTTGATTCCTAATAATTTTCTTCTTTAACGTCATAAACTATGAAGCAATTAATGTATTAAGATTATATATTTGTTACGAGCAATCTGTATAATGGTACATGCGTGATAGCAATAGTGAAGCCAATGTATATATGACCATTTTTCACAAATGTATTTTGAAAGATTTCAATGAGTAAAAAAAATTAAATGGCAATGAAGGGGTCTTCTGTGATATGAAGACAACACATTTTCCCTTAAGATCACAGTAAGACACAAAATTCTTAACAAAGGGAAAAGTAAAGTGTACCTACCCAAATACTAATGACAATATATAAAAGGTCTTGAAGAAACATAAAATATATTAAACAAATGATATAAATGCAGCTAATATAAATTTTTGAAGAAATTCAGACCTTTTATACCGAATAACCTCGAATTTAAAAGTTTCAAAATACAAGATAATAATTATTTTAGATTCCTGGATTTTGAAGATGCTTTCTCTAAGTTAAGTGTATTTAAAGATCATCAAGTTCCTCCAATCACCAATTTGGGACTGTCTAATTTAGCTAGTCCCTTCACTGAAAAGCACTTTTATTTGACAAACGATCCCATCATATAACCACAAACAAAAATATAAGATTTAATCTAAGTTATATCCAAAGTATGCAGACAATAAAACCAAAATGTAAGTCTAAAAACCAAAATCAATAGATTGAACCGCCACAAACTATAAAACAAAGGTTAACCTAAACGCTTAATTCTTACAAAAAAACCCAAGAGATCAAGAAGATAGATACAAACCTTTAACAAAATCATTCACTGAATAGAAAAACATCAAGCATGGAGGGAGAAAAACAAACGATAATCTTAGAAAAATGAAGAAATCAGGGATGTGTAAACTTTAAACTAACGATTTCACATAAGAAGATAAAAGAGAAGTCTAAAATATAAAAAACAAAGAGACAAGCTTATACAAACAATAACATAATAAATTTAAAAGGAGAACCTTTGAATAACAGAGTTTGAAAAAGACAAAAACAGACAATAACAGTAGAGGGAGTAAGTCGAGAAATCGAGTCTTGGACTATGAGAGTTGAGATGAAAGAAAAATAGATAGACTAAATAGAGTCTCTTAGAACGAAGATGAGAGAATAAGAGAGACACTCTGGTGGTGGGTTTGTCAGTATACGGTTAGAGAATATAAATTATTTAGATTTATGATAAAAAAAAGTATGTACCGTTAAATAGTTTTTATAAGATAAATTATGAACTTCATGTTTCGTCTTTTATTAGGGTTGACGGGTTTTGCAGGTTTATAGGTTAATTTTGGTCTTTTTGGTTGTTATAGGTCTTAGGTCTTTTCAGTTTCACGGGTTAGTTTCGGATGAAATGAACCATATCCGAACATGACCCCGTTTTTGGGGGATAAAGAGATATTTGTAATTGGTATATATCCCTTGTATTAATCTTTTAGTCGCTTATTTCAGATTAACAAAACTTACCATGCATTAATGCTTAATTTTTAAGAAACCATGTTACGTATTGCACTATAATGCTTATTCTAAAAGGTTACTTTCATAAACTACATTATATTATTTGGTGTTCTTATATTTAGGTATAGTATATACATTGGGTTCATACTATTTGGAAATTCACTTCTATTCTATTTAATACTTATATATTGTTGACTAACTCGAATATTAGGATATAAAGTATGTTTTTCTCATTTTATTACTTTATTTATTTTTACTAGCACGAAATTTATGGGAAAGTAATTGACTCTATACTCATAAATACTACACTGATGTTGATATAGTTCAAAGTTACAATTGCAAAAATAATAACTAACTAATCCAACTTTAGCAGAAAACATATAAATAGTTCGTTGAAACTCTACATCACCACCACAAAAACATTTCCTCACACCTTAAATACAATTAGCTCAAGAAGAATTAGTAAAATCTTTATTTGTGTATTAAATAACTAGCATCAATCAAACTTTCAATAATTCCACCTAATATAGAGTTTGTATCACCTAATGCATCAGAAGCAAACATACAAGAAGCTTCACTAATACAATTCAACAACATCATAGTGTTTTCAACAACCAATTTCATATAGTTGGATGTTGAGCGGTTAACCACCACAAGCATAATCTCAAAATCATACTCATAGAGTAAGCTGCAATTCTTAATTTCACTTAAAATATATAATAATTTCATATATGACATATCTAACCCCACCTACGTAAAGCAAACTCGCGAATATAGCTTAAATTTATAAAACTGGATATGGACGAAATAACAATAATCCAAATTAAAAAATAAGCATTTAAAATATGGATCCACGGTAATCTAAAAAAACAAAAAACATATAATAAAGTTAGAACAACATAGAAACTAATATAACAAATAATATTTACTAAATTAAGACAAATATATAACTTGATGTAACATATCTGTAACTATAATTACATATAAACAAGTATAAAAAATATAATATGTATAAACATTTAAATGTTACTAAATTAAGACAAATATATAGCTTAATGTAACATTCACATGTAACCATAGAAACATCTAAAACAGTTTAATTATTGACAAAAAATACAGTTCAACAAGCATAATTTTTATACGTTTAACAATTAATATTCTTATATCTAAACGGAAAATTATAACCATAATAAATATTTAGTTATTGTTATAGACTTCTACCTCGTGTTAGTAAGCATTCACATATATCTACTGTGTATTACATTTTAGATGGCTCTTTGTCTACCATTTCCTCTCAAAGGGATTACCATGCCCATGATCAAGGTTGCATGTATGCCTTCATGGAGGCAAGACGACCGTTAGAAGAGCTCATCCGTTCTCTTCCATTTATCATGTCAGAAGTCGATATGTAACTTGATAGTCACAAAGATCCATATGAGGCTGATTTGAATACAGCCAACCCCAAGCTCAACTAGGTATATGTTCTCAAATACAGCGATCTTTGCTTTTTCCATGTGGATTTTCTTGCTTTGGACCTCCATGATTGTGGTAACATATGACGTCCTCCCCCATTGGTTTTCATCAACACTCTTCTATTGTAAAAATTTATAGTTATAAATTCATTTAGAGATCAAAGTCTGATATTCACGAATGTCTCTCCCATCGTTGATAACCCCTCTATTTCGGTTAATTTTACTTCCTATTGTTGTGTCACCAACGTGATATATCCATTGGATCTCTTCCTTATCATATCGGAACATTTTAAGGCTCTCTCTAACGCTCTATCACCTCTCAGAGTGACTCCTCATTACCCAAGATTGATTATCACGACATTCGTCTAAAACAATACCAGTACCTAAGAGACTCTACTATTTGTAGCTACGCAATTCCAAATCACATATGTTAGGTCGATTGCCACATTTCTTAGACCACTTTTAAATCTTGTCATGTTGAGGACTGTTTCAATTGATTTTTCAACCAAAAAATCTTGTTTGGGCCTAGTTTGCTACTAGTGTATTCAACTTAACTCATATTTCTTACCCACCCCCTCCAGCGACTTACAAACCCTACCTAAACCACTTCAAGAACTCTAAGAATAACTCAAATTCAAAGCTTTACCTACCAAACTCCATCGACCATCATCCACATGAGTGCCTCTAGCAGCAATTCTAATCTGCATTAAAATTTTGGCATGTTTTTCATTAGAATCTAATTAACTTGGTTTGTTCTCACTCTCATATCTTGGTCGTAACACTTGTGAATGACCAAGCTCTAATCATTCACGTGGTAAATGAAGCCTTCACCCCTACTTGACCAGCTATACAAATTTTCAGGCTTTCTCGTCAAGACCCAATGTTCCTCCTACTTTTGCCATATTCATCATTCCAAGGTATTCTACAGCTTATCACTGGTCATCTCAAATATATAACATATCACCTCATCCATTCTTTGTTCATGACAACACGTTCAACCAGAGCCTCCCAACTGTGATCCCATTGTATACACCCAAACTTGAACCATTGTGGTGGTCACCCCCAAGATAATCATTCCAACATGACAATGGTAAAAACAAATTTATCCAAGTCAATAATGGAGAAATAATTGTTCCTTCTAATGCGATTAATGATGACAATTCTCACCCGGCCAAGTGAATTTATGTGTACTTTTTTGGAAAGAATCTCACGTCTAATCAATCAAAGTCAAGCTCTAGGGTATCCATGACTTGTATGAATGTAATATGACTCCATTTAATTATTTCTTCTTCTATTTATGACCGTTGATAATGTAATATTTTTTCTCAAGAATGCTTTATGGTTTTTCAACGGTCACCCGATCTTCCTTCATTATCAAGCAACATATGAAATATATTCCCTTTTAGTTCAAGCTCCATGGACTTCCTCATGAGCGTTGGATCGAGAAAAGGCTAAGTATAATTGGTAGTTGCTTGTGTACTCCTATTTATATTGATACGCATACAAAAAACAAAGTTAGACTTAGATTTGTCAGTTTACATCATCATGAATTCCTCACAAAACATCCTTTAGGTGTTTGTAATCAAATGCCTAGCCAAGATCACTTCCATTCGAATCGAGTACCAGATTATACCCCTCATATACAATAAATATGACACATTCGGTCATAGTCTATTGATTTGTACCAACCTTCCCTCATCTTCATAATCTCGATCCACACCTAATATTCCCCACTATCCGGGCACAGAACCTATGGTTGAAAACAGAGATTGTCTTATTCTGGTTTCTTTTAGTGCCAACAATAGTATCTCATCAATGATGATCATATAGTTTTAGACCCCAATTATAATGCTTACATGTTGGGCCTTGAAAAGGAAGTGGTCTACCACCACCACCCTCTAGTGACAACACTGACATCATCCAGGTTAACAATGAGTCACACGATGCAGACCATATAACTATTGACATAAACTCAATGCCTATTTGTACGCGGATGCACCCTACAACGACGAAGGATAACATGCATCAAGAGGATAATATGATCCTTGATCAGTAAGTCCAAGTAAGTTCCTTCTTTCATACTATGTTTTTATGATTATTACCGCATGGAATGTACATGGTCTCAGTGACCCAGTCCATAGAAAAGATGTTACATGATTTTTTTCCTAATTACATAACTCTTATTTTTCTGTTGGAAAACTAAAGTCTATGAAAAAAAGTTGAAAACGTTAAACGTTCTATGTTACCGTTTGGCATTTTAAGACCAACCATAATGTTAGATAAAATATGGTTTGCTTAGAACCCGAGTATTGTTAGACCATCCTTAAAAAATCCTTTTATTGGCTGATAGATTTCTCAAATACATATATCTCATCCAAATACCTCTCTTTTTTCTCTACAATTTATGGTTTCAACGATACTGAAGCTCGTTCCCCTTTGTGGAATGATATCTCATCCATCTTATCCCATCGCCACAGAACCTCTTCGGTGGTTTTTGATGATTGTAATGCTATTCGTAAGTCAGAGGATCGATCTAGAAATTTGGAACTTTGGATCTTTGGACTTCGTCTATTAACAAATTCAATAGTTGTTGTTACACAAGTGACCTTAATGACCTTAGAGCTACCGGATTTCAATTCTCTTGGTCGAACAAACAACTAAACAATCTCATCTTCTTTAAAATTGATAAAGTTCTTGTCAACAACAACTGAGATGATATTTTCCTCAAACTATTTTCTCATTATGGTTACCTGCGTACCTTTGAGAAAATACCAATTTCCTTTCTCCTAGAACTCCTAGTTATATCTCCAAAAAACCTTTTCTTTTTTTAACATGTAGAATTCTCACCCTGATTTTATTTACATTGTCACATCTAGCTGGAACCTCCCTATGGATGACTTCATTATGTCTGTTATTCATGCCAAGCTTAATCGTCTCTAACACATTCTTTCCTCCGTTAATAAGAGAGAATTCAGTAACATAATCAAATGAGTTTCTTCTGCTCAAAATTTTATTCTTCAAACCAAGCACAATCTGGCAAGTGACCCTCGCAAACCTACACTCATCGAGACTGAAATCAATGCATCCACAAACTTTATTTTGTGTAGCCGCACATACAAGTTTTTCTCTCAACAAAAGTATCGTGAAACTTGGCTTAAGCTGAAGGATCGTAACTCCAAATTATTTCATAATAATATCAAAGTACGTTTTCCCGAATCAATAATCTCTATCAATGACTCGCTTTGGAACATATATACCTCATATTGTGGAGTTTCCAACATCTGCGTCAATCATTTCACCAACCTCATTGATGTTAAAAACCTAACCAACTACCATGGCCTAAAGCCTTATCACCACAAATTTTAACAATCCTAATAAAATACAAATGATTCACCCAGTAACCGATGATGAGATAAAAAAATCCATGGTTAGTATATTGAAAATAACAAAGCTCATGGCCCTAACGGATTTAGTTCTATTTTCTTTAAGTCCTCATTAGATATTGCTGGTAATGACATTTATAAAGTGGTTCATCATTTCTTCCTTTATAGTCACATTGACCCTTCCTTCCCCCGACTTCAGATAATCCTTCCTTCCCCTCCGACTTCAGACCTATTGCATGCTTCAATTTCATTTATAAGGCCATTTGAAAACTTATCACTAGTATGATTAAAGACTTTCTCCCCTCATTAATAAATCCTGCTAAATCGGTTTTTGTTCACATGTATAGTATATTGAATAATATTCTCTTATCCCAAGAGCCGCTCCACAACTATAACATCATTATGAATGGTCCTTAAGTGGCTCTTAAGATTGACCTTATGAAATCCTTCAAAACTTTTCATTGACGTCTCCTATTGGATGTCCTTAATGTTATGGACTTCGTAATTCAAATGATTTGTTAGATCATTCAGTGTATATATACTCACTTATACTCTGTTAACATTGATATTAATTATTTTGGTTCATTCAAAGGTAAAATATGCCTCCAACAGATGACTCCTCTCCATAATTCTCTTTGTTTTCATCATGCAAGTCCTCTCAAATATTCTTAAAGATAAAAGTTGACATCTCTCTTTTAATTTATATTGTAAGTATCATAAACTCAAAATCAGTTATCTCTACTTTGCAGATATCCTAATGATTTCATGTCGTGCCAACCTAGTCAAATAGGGCCTTGAGTATTTTATCATCCTCTCGAGCCTTCATCTAAACCCCAATAAGAGTCAAATATTCCTCTATGGTCTTTGATTCGACCCATTATTCCATCATTGCCTCTTTGGGCTATGAGGAAGATTATCTCCCAGTGCATTACTTAGGTGTCTCTGTCATCACCTCACGTCTCTCCTACAACGACTGCTGAACACTATTCAATAAGGTTACTAGTCGTATCAACTCTTGCAGCTCTAAACACTAATCATATTCTGGGAGAATCCAACTTATAAAGATTGTCCTTTTTGCTGAACATGGATACTAATAGTCAATGTTTCTCCTTCATATTATATCTTTAAGGACTTTTCTCAACTTTTTTGTACATTCCTTTCTTTGTTCTCTTAAATTCTATGGATTCAAAATTGATTAGCCTAAGGTTACTTTACCCTCGCAGAAGGGCACCTTTGGGAATTTATAACTCAGGGTTCAGAATCAGGCGGCCACCCTCAAGCACTTTTGGTCCATTTTGAGTGGAAAATCATTCTCAATTTGGTATAATAGCACACTTAGTCAAAAGGTTAAAGACAACCTCTCTATTGGCTATTCTTCTAGCTAAGTATGGATAAAAATCATCAATTTAAGGTATTTTTCCGCCAAACTCTACAAGGTGGATGTTGGTAACGACTGTTCCACCTCCATCTGGTATGACTCCTGACTTTTTTCTAAAAAATTATTTAGTTGAGTATTAGGATCCCCATATCATCCGTTATGCTAGAATGCACAGTAATAACATAGCTTTTGATATCATCGACAAAAGCTCTTTGAACTGGCCAATTTAGCTCTGGGTCAATCTCATATGAAACAATCATAATATTCTCAAACACTTCTTCATTGTTTGGCTCGTCGTTGAAAGGAAGCTGACCACCAAAAATAAGCTTCTCGTTCGGGGTTATAATACGTTCACGACTATGATTTACGATCGTTTCCTTAAATCCAGCAATCACATCTTGATGGATTATCCCTTCTCCCAACTCATTAGGGAGACCTATTCTAAAAATCTTAGGTTTCATTTCTCTTACTTCCAATTGGCCCGCTTGGCTATACATTGTCAGCATTTAGACATCTTCACCTATTGGTCTTGGTCATCTTCGGCATATTGCTTTCTGTACGGTGGTCTATCATATTTTGAAAGAGATAAATGTTAGGATATTCACGGATTTCACTTGATTCTGAAATCTCTCATCGTATTTTCTAAAACCTCCATTACAAATTTCACGGTTCAAAAATCATTCAATCGAGTTAAGAACGACTAACTTCACTGTATTATTTTTTTCAGAACAGTTTCGTATTTTTTACGGTTCCAATCCCATTATGCTCCCGCGACTCTTTAAATATGAAGTTGGTAGTTTTTCCTACTCTTATATTAAACCGCTTTATCGTACTCTTATTATATCAGTTTTTGTTTTATTATCTTCACTTTTTTTATGCAATTAACGTTTTGTTTTTTATTCCATCTACATAGAAATATGTTCCAAAAATTATATATTTTGTACTTTTATTATAAAAAATAATAATTAGCGTGACCGTATAATAAATTATCTTATTTAGCTTATTGTTTATTCATATAATATAATGACTCCGCTATATAAACAATGATTTTTTATATTAAATTAATACCTCTAATGTAGTAGATTTTTGGTTTGTGGATTGTTTAACTGTTTTTTCTCTTTTTATCTCTCAAAAACTAGGTTTAAGAGAAACTTTTAGGTTTGAAGTAGATAAAAAAACGAATATAACTACTCTCTCATTAATTTATGAGTTATGCTAACGAGGGTTATAGCACTAGTTCAGATAGGTTTCTAATTATTATTTTAAAGGTTTTTTTATTAAATATTTAAATTTATTTTATTTTATTTTATAAGTTTTTAAAACAAAAACTAAAATATATCATTTTTGTAATTATTTTATCATTTCATCAAACACTCGATTTGAACTACTATGTAATATTACAATACAAATTTTATAATAAAAAATAAAACGGTCAATTATTTTATATCACTAGTAAAGAATAGATAACATTTTATTTTAAATTGAATTAACAAAACATTTTTAAAAAAAGTCACTAAAAGGATTCAAAATCAAATTATGTGGGCCTTGAGTACTTCAAATTTCACTATTGTTTAGTTGTTTCACTATTGCTTAGCTAATACTAATGTTGGGTATTTAATTCCCATTTAATTTCCAATTCTCTAAATAATATCTCAGATAGTCATGTTTCATCATCAGCCACCTAATCACTTCTCATTCTTGAACCAAAGTTTCTCATTTTTACTTTTTTAAAGGTCAGTATCTATTAAACCAAAACTCAGGAACAAAAATTAAAAGTCCCATCGGTTTTGTTTTTTAAGACGAACAAAACAGATCCATTGATGATATTTTTTGAATTTGTTTTCGCTAATAACATGCGAGACCAAACATAACCAAACATGTGAGACGAGACATAAAAAAATATGTGAGACCAAACATAAATAAACATGTGATACCATACATAAAAAAACATGTGAGATCGGACATAATCAATCAAGCGAGATCATAAATAAAAAACATGCGAGATCATGCATAAGAAATCATGCGAGACCAAACATAGTAAAGTTGAGAGCCCAAACATTATTAAATCACGCAAGAGAATGCATAATAAATCATGCGAGACCATAATTGTTTTTAAGACGAACAAAACTAACTCTATTGATGATTTTTTATGTTAGACCCATTAACTTTGGTTTCACATCTTTATCATCAAATAGTACATCTCGCATGTTTATTTATGCTTGGTCTCACAGGTTTATTTATTTATGGTCTCGCATGTTTTTATGTATGGTCTCGTATGTTTGGTTATGCTTGGTCTCGCCTGTTACTAGTGTAAAAAATTCAAAAGTTTGTCTTAAAAACAGCGATGGTATTTTTCGATTTTTTTCCCGAACTACGATTTGAAACATTCAAACTTTTTAAAATAAAATTAAAAATTAAAAAGTAAAATTTGGTTCAGAGATGTTAGGGTAGAAACCAAAGTTCCACATCCCACATAAGTTAAATATAGGAAGAATTAATGGTATATAAGTAAGAACATATCTCCATAGTGTTAGGCTGTTTGGAAGTGGACCAAAAGCAAACTCGTGCGAACCTTCGAGTCCAAAGCGGACAATAACCTAGTAGTATGAGGATCAGATTGTTCTTATTTATATACAGAGACGGACATGCGGTACCCATATTCCCAACAAATCGACGTTATCCAGTTGATAAACATTTTATGTCTTATACTTTCTGAAAGATATGTTCTAGTTAGTCTATTGTTCTTTAGCATTTTAAGCTATATTGTATTATATAAATAAAAATAATATTTTTTTAATTAAAAATGTTTTATTAATGTTCGATGTCTCCTTACGACATTCTTGCGTAACTAAGATGAAAGAGTACATCCTCATACCACCATTACATTTTCTACATGATTTGAAATTTTAATTTTCTATTTGATTTTAAATTAATATTTTGATTGTAAATTAATATTTTGATTTTGATTTAATTATTTAAATTTATAATTTTTATAAATATAAGATTAAATATTATCAATGCAATTTATATTCTTAAACTTAAAAAATTTAAATCCTAAAAATTCAAAAACAAATCCTAAATCAAGCAATAACAACCTAATCGAACGAGAGAACAATAAATTAAGTTCGGAGAATACCACACAAACCATTAATAATATATTAATCTTGTATTGAAGTCGCATATTCATTAAATATAAAAATCAATCTCAGAAAACCATATAAATCCACGAAAGTGGAGATGAGATTCTGCGACAAACTCTCAGGATCATCATTTTTTAAAAATGTTTTTTATTCTAAGGTCAAGTGGCGGAATTGGCTGTTTTTTTAACATTTGGTTCCGAAATGTGCTCTCGGAATCAGTTGTATTTAAAAAATAATAATAGTTTTTTATTATTTTGTTTGTAATAAATATACAAATGATATCACTTTTGAAATTATTTTACCATTTCATTAGAATTTTATGCACTTATAATTCAAGAGTCCGAAATTGTTTTGAGAAATATTATGTTAATGTCTTTCACTTACATTTTCACACACATGCGCATTGAACGAAAATTGAACTTACAACATGGATAACGGGTGTCAATGGAGAGATGGATTATGACTTACTGACCAATAGGTATGATGATGGGAAATAACAGAACAATCCTTGATTATGTTATATTTGCGAGAGATCTGGAAATTATAGAGAAAAACAAAGGCACCTAAGGTGAAGAGAAGAAATTCTGGCACAAAAAAATGAATGTCTTTTTAAACTTAGAGCTCATCATGTTGACGGTTATTTATGTTTTTTGAGAATGAATGCGGAAGGTATGATCATGAACTAAATAAATTTTTGGAAGGATTTTCTGCAGCGAGAAAAGTTACTACAATTGAAAATATTGGTGAAGTAATTGTCTAAATGTGGTTCTCGTCCTCTGGAAATTTTACCCGCATTAATGGAGATTAATTATCATACTATGTCCAACGTGCATAACATTTATAATATTAGATAAAATACTATAGATTAATCAAACTATGAGTGTTTGACTATTCTTGTTAGATTTCAGTTGGAGGATATTTCAGTTCACATTTATTTTAGACTCCTTGTGCGACACACTACCTTGATTTGATGTTTGATGATATTTTTAAGATCTCAAGATTCAAACAAACCATTGAGAAGTCAATTAGGGTGAATGACTACATCTTTAGTTGCTCGAGGGTCCTTAATATTGTTGAGGAGGAGAAGAGTTTTTTGCTTCTTCACCCATTACTAAGAAAGGTGATTTTTTGGCACGTTTAGCTCTGATAGCCTCGAATTGAGGAGGAAGTGTTTTGGATTGAAGGTTTTTTGTCTCTTCGACTTGAAGGACAGGTGATTTGAGTTGTGATTTGTTATCAGTGGGTGGCTTGTCTAAAGTAACTACTTTAGATTTTCGATGAGGTCTTAGCAATGAAGATTTGGCTGGATTTTGGAGATGAGAGGCTGTTGAGCTATTTTCTGGGTTAGAAGCTAGAGGTGAAGACGAAGTGGCAAGGTTAGGATTGAAGTTGCCGTATTTAAAAGTGGTGCAGGAAGAGTGAGGACCGTTATAGATCAACCCAGCAGCTTTGTATTCTTTGGCTCTTCGAGAAATACAAAGATAATCGTAGGCCCCGAATACTTGGTTACTGGAACCAGGAAAAAGATTTTTCTTTGATCTTACTGGTCTTCTGGGTTTAAATCTATTGTATCTAGGGTATCTTCTCATACAATGGGTTTTGGTATGAGAGATTGCTTGGGTAGACAAGAAAAGATGAACAGGTTGAAGATGAACAGGTTGAAGATGAACAGGTTGAAGATGAACAGGTTGAAGATGAAGAAGTTGAAGATGAAGAACAGTTTGGAGATGGTTCAAAAGGCAGATTCTCTAAAAAGTTCTTACTGAATGAATAGCTGAGTATTTATAGGGTAAAAGAATAACGTCGATAATGTGAAAGTGTGGAACAAGTAATCTGTTTTCATTGGATGGAATATGAAACGAAAAGGAGACTAGTGATGTCATAGGTCTACTACTAGAAGTCTAATCAATCCATCAGGTAGGGTTCAGAGATTTCGAAGTGTTATTAAATTATGTTTGAGGTAATAATGTTCGAAGAAAAGGCAAAGCCATTCCACAAGAAGCCAAATTCGATGAGGAGATAAATTCGAGGCAATTGAGAAATTCGTTTGCACTTACTCACAAATTCGAAGAGCTAATAGTTCTTATACATTAATGTATAAGAACTAGGGGGGCTACTGATAAGGAAAGATATTCCTTAGGGACTAAAATGATAAGTTCTGTAATTATAGGATTAAATTAGGCTTTAGGAGAAACCGAAGGGTGAAAATTGTAAATATGTCAATATGTAACCGTTTCTTTAACTAACTCACCTTGCCTATTTAAAGAGGCTGAAAGAGTTATTTTGACCTATGAAATATTCAGAAGTACTTTTCACTACTTGAAATTCTCACTGTAGACTCTCTGTTCTTAATTCACTCACTACAACTTTAATTCACACCAAATATGATGTGAAACTTCACTTATAACAAAGAAATGGGTAGGCCGACTAAGACTCGTTTGCTACAGGTTTCTTAACTTTGAAGAGATTTCATGAGCAAAAGAGAAACTTGATAAAGTTGTTTAATTCAAATGAATGTCATCAAAGTAAGTTTTCAAAAGAAACGGTTGGGAAAAAATTAAATAAACTTTGATGATGCCATCATTTTGGATAAATACTTTTGTTGTACTTAGGATTGGTTGTCCATAGTTAGGTGTGTTACGAATGGTAGATGGTGAATAAATCTTGCAATGGGGTATGTTTACGAAGAAATAGATAAGACAAAATAAGTTATTTCCAAATCATTCTCCAACAACGAAGCGAAGTACAATGATATTTTCAAAATCATTGACAAGAGATGGGAAAAAAATATATTGTATATGTCATTGCATGTTGCAGGTTACTACTTGAATACTAGTTTGTTTTACAACAATCCAGGATTTTAATGGGAAGTTTGAAATCAATAATGGTTTCAAACATGTTTTGTAAGAATGGTATCGGATCCGAAGATTCAAGCTAAGATTACAACAGAGTTGAATGCATATCGATATGAAGAATCTTTTAGTAAACCTTTGGCTATTAGATATCGAGGTTCCATGGCACAATGTACATATATTATTGTATATTTATTTTAAAACTTTTCTTTAATTTCATTATTTTGGTTAGTTATGTTAAATATTTTAGCGGAATGGTGGGTGAACTATGGTTCATGGGTGCCTAATTTGCAATTTTTTTCCATTCGAGTACTAAGTCTTGTTTGCAGCTCATCTGGATGTGAAAGAAGCTGGAGCTTCTTTGAACATGTAAGAGACTTGATGTCTAAATATTTTAATGTAATTTTATAAATTTATAATTTTTTTGACTTTTTCTTATTGATTTATATTAGCAAAAAGAGGAATAGGTTTGCCCAACGCCGCTTGGATGATTTGGTGTATATAGAGTACAATAAAGCATTGAAGCGACATCATCAATTCTGTGGAAAAATTGATCCAATTGCTTTGAGTGATATTGAAGAAAGTAATGAGTGGTTGATTGGTGAACCTGAAAACATAGATTTTGATACTGTTGTCATTGACGATGGTGTCGATGAAGATGTTTTGGTATGAGTTGATGTTGGAGCTGTTGAGGTTGATGAAGTAGACTACAATATTCAATATAGGAATTCAGCGGCTCACACAAGAGATCAGAGGCTTGTTAATGAAGACTCCGAAAATAAGAAGATAGTCCATTATGGAATATAAATAGAGAACATGGTGGAGATGAGAGATGTGAAGATGTTGTCTCGAACGATGATGTCTATTAGTCTGTGTTTGTCATTTGACTCGGATGTTTTAAGAATTATGTAATTTGATGTTTAAGTTATTATTGTTAGTTTAAATGGCTAAATAGTATTAATTAGATTACAGTCATGTGTTATAAAAATATTATTTAGGTAAAGGATCGTCGTATGCCATGTCGTCATTTTCTCGCTGTGGCTTTTTTAGCCCTCTTCGCCATGGACCGCCGCACACCACTGAAAACTATGGTAAGAACAATCGAGATGTGCGAGTTCCTTAGCCCGATGCTTCGGTAGATCTGGAGGTGTGCTTCATTAGTATCATAAGTTATATCGTCATCCGATAAAAATGAACTTTCATACTTACGGCGACGCATGCTTTAAACTCTGTGGTGCGATTGAAAAAGAATCAGTTTTTATTTCATCGTTACGCTTCCTTTTTAGAAGTTTTTTCCCACCTCATTCGGTCTAGCATCCTCATGTCGGGCCTTCGACCGTACCCCCACCTTACCGGTCTATTTCTTATCAGAGGCGCTTCATTAGTATCCAAAGTTGTATCGTCATCCGACAAAGATGAACTTTCATACTTACGGTGGCGCACAAACAACGACAGGTGTGCTCTAAATTCTGTGGTGCGGCAAAAAAATAACCGGTTTTTATTTCATCGTTACGCCTCTTTTTTGAAAAAAAAATCTCGCCTCATTCGGTCTAGCATCCTCATGTCGGGCCTTCGATTGTACCTCCATCTTGTCGGTTTGTTTCATATTGGAGGTGCTTCATTAGTATCTGAAGTTGTATCATCATCCGACAAAGATGAACTTCGTACTTACAGTGGCGTACAGAGAACGACGAGTGCTTTAAACTCTATGGTGTGGCCAAAATGGAACCGATTTTTATTTTATCGTTACGCCTCTTTTTTGGAAGATTTTTCCCACCTCGTTCGGTCGAGCATCCTCATGTCACGCCTTCGACCGTACCTCAATATTTATCGGTGTGTTTCTTGCGATCAAAATCCATTTAAGAAATATATATACCAAACAGCTTACAATGCTGTTTGTGTGATGCAGTTACGCTACTGGCGTAAATGCATTACACCGGTAACGTCAAAGAGCAGGAGCTGACGTTGATGCATTACACCGGCAGCGCCGAAGAGGATGAGCCAACCCAGACTTTTGTTCTTCGACAAAACACTGTAAAACCTCAAAAATCAACAGCTACACCGATGTTAAACCACAAATTGAACACAAGAACACTAATATATCGTACCAAATTCAATTATAACACTACAACTAACTAATTTCAATACCTAAATGAAAATCTACCAACAATCAACCAAAAATTAAAAAATTAAATCTTTAAACACAAGAAAACTTACTCTTTTCCCTTTTCAATTGATTGATTAAGATATTAGTTTGTTGTTTGGAGAAGAAATGATAAACTTTAAGTAAAAATAAAAGTTTTGGATTTCTCATAAAATTTGTTTGTTTTTAACAAAATTGAAGATAATGTGTGGATTGAAGGGTAGACGATGAATTTGAATTTAGGATGACTTCAAAGAAAATGTGTAAACTTAGAGTTTTCACCAAAAGCATTATTGAAATAATTTGAAAAAACTTATAACTATTTTTTGATAAATTTAATTCGGATAAATTATAGTTTTGATAAAACAAATTGGTATAAAAATGCTTTAAATAAAATAAACATGGTTGTTACTGATATACTCCCAAACAAAATGAGTTAAAAACCATAAAAATAATCAGAGGCGAAAAAAAATAAATAAATATCGAAAGGAGGTTTCGCTCCAAGAAAGCTTAGTCTCCGTTCTTCGGTTCTCCGCCGGATTTGATTCGATTGTCTCCGATCTTGGTGGTTCTCAATCTTCCTCTTCTGTATAGTCTAGCTTTGTTCTTCAGAGTTTGTTTCATCGCCCAATTCCTTCTAGCTTCTCTGTGTTTTCATAAACAGAGTTTGTTCTCTGTGTTTGTTCTGTGATTTTGGAGGTTGTGTTTGGCCGTTTTTTATCGTCGCCGGTCTGGACTGGTTTGGTCAAATCCACCATTAGTCTGGTTTCTCTTAGAATCTTTTACTCTGTTCTTCAGAGTTGAATTGATTTCACTTTGTTCTTTAATGAAAACCAGAAGAACAGGGTCTTTTTCTTCATCATGGATCTTCACTCTATTGAAGAATTCCCCGCTCTTAATCCTGGTTTAAGTGTGGCCAAGCAGCCTAGTAAGAAGTTTACGGAGATATTTAAATCAGTGGAAGACTCATCTTCGTTAAAGCCGGAATTCGTGAAAGAAATAGAGCATCATCTTACGGTGCAATTTAGTGATCAAGATAAGCAGTCTCTGATTTCGAAGTCGAAAACTACTCTAATAGGTAAGTTTAGTACTGGGATTCCGAAAAAACAAAAGTTTGATGCCTTTTTGGATACTTTGAAATTCAGAGGATCCTTCTGTTACAAAGTCTGGGACTCTCACCATGTCTTCTTCGAGTTTGACTTGAAGGAGGATGTGGCGAGGCTGTGGTCTCGAAATATATGGAGGTTCGATGACATGGTGATGCGCATATTACGGTGGAGGCAAAATTTTAACAAAAAGGTGGAAGACCCTACTGTGTTGGTCTGGGTCAGGTTTGAGAATTTACCGGAATGTCTGTATAACTCTTCTTTGATTAATGGCATTGCCTCTGCTATTGGGCCTGTATATAAGGTTGTTGTGCCTAATGAAAATCGTGCTCATGCAAATGCATGCTATGCTCAGGTGGAAGTTGATATTTCGAAGAAATTGCAAAGGAAAATGTGGATCAGATTTGGTGTTAATGATGGATACTGGATATCTGTTAGTTACAAGAATCTTCCTCTGTATTGTTTCAGCTGTTATCATATAGGTCATTCTCAATTGATGTGTAAAAAAGCTGCTAAGGAAAATGTTGTTGTTCTTGATGATGCTAAGATGGTTGAGGAAAACATGGTTGAGAAGAAAGAGGAGATTAAAGATCCTCCAGTTGACATGAATATCTCAAGAAATACTATAAAAGTATATAGGCGTAAGCTTAAATCAATTGTGACGCAAAAAGATACTGATAAAGGAAATAAAGATGGAATTCAATTAAGTGATTCTCATATTCAGAAGGATAAAATTTTAATACAAGATTCTGACAATGTTAAGGTTGGCTCTCAGGGTATTACACTTGATACAAGTAATGAAGTGATTGAAGCCATTAACAGGGTTGATGATATTACATATAGTGAAGATGTTTCTCAAGATACTAGTAATAAGGAAATTGGCAAGAGAGATGTGGTTCAATGTCGTTCTCCAGATCCCAATACAGGAAGCTGCTCTCCTACTCCAAGGCATTCTCCACAACATGGTTTCAGTGAAGTCCTCTCTTCTAGATTAAAGGCTGCAAATAAAAGAAGATCAAAAGACAGGTTATCAATTAAGTCTCTTAGTTTAAGAGATAAAGTTTACAAATCTTTCTCTGAAAATGATCAGAGTGATTAATTGGAATGCTCGAGGTGTGACTAACAAGCCCACCTTGAGAAGACTTTAATCAATGAAGTGTTCTGAAAATATTAAAGTGCTTGTGATTCAGGAGCCTATGTCTAAAGGGGATAAGATTAAGGTTATGGCTGAGGTGCTGGGTTTTGATAATTATGTTGCTAATAGGTCTGATAAGTTGTGGGTCTTTTAGGTTACTGAGGTTAACATTAATATTGTTCTTGATGTTGATCAATGCATTCATATGGAGTTAAGTTATCCTGGTATAAATGAAAAGTTTTGATATAAGTGTTGTGTATGCTAAATGTAGTAGAATTATAAGGTTGGAGCTGTGGAGTTGTCTTAAGGCTATTTGTGATATTGATAGGCCTTGGTTGTGTGTTGGGGACTTTAATACTATTTCTGCTCATGATGAGCAGTTGGGTTGTTTATCTTCTTGTTAATACTCACATTTCTGATAAGGATGATATCATATCCTGGACTCTTTCTGATAGGGGTCAGTTCAATTTGAAGGACACCTGGGAGCATTTAAGAGATAAGTATGATAGTTCGAGTCTTTACACTAAAATCTGGAATTCTAAAGTGCCTAGAAAGTTCTCTTTCCTAACATGGAAGCTCCTACAGAATTTCATTTCTGTTGATTCTATTATGATTAAAAAGCATTTCAGTATGGCTTCAAAATGTGTTTTTTGTGAAAACTGTGAGGATGTGAATCACTTGTTTGTAAGGTGTTCATTTGCTTGGCAGTTATGGAACTGGTTTGCTAGCATTTTTAAAATAAGAATCAAAAGAAATATGGTCCTCACTCATATTCTTAGGTGCTGGTTTGGATTTTCTAAAGCTAAGTTTCATGTTTCCTATCTCATTCCTCAAGTAATCTGTTGGATGATTTGGAAGGCTAGGAATTATTTTAGACATAAAGGGGTTCTCTTTAGTGTTTCTAGAACGATTGATAACATAATAAGTATTGTTAAGGGCTTAGACACTAATGGTGGCCTCTGTTTTAAGCACTGGTCAAGTGTTCATAATGCAGGGACTATTTTAGGATGCAAATCTTCTATTAGAAAGAGTAAGCCTACTTACGTGAGATGGAGTCGTCCTGACAATGATCGTCTGAAGATGAATGTTGATGCCTCCCGCATTTACAGTGGGGAGGCTGTTGCTGGTATAGTCTTCAGAAACTCAGATGAGGACATCTCTGCGGCGTATGGGTTTCTTCTGGGTAAAGCTTCTCCTCTTCAGGCTGAAACTTTAGCCTTGCTCTATGGTCTATCTGTTTGTTACCAGAATCGTTGGTCTTCTGTTGATGTCGAGACGGACTCTCTTGTCCTTGTCAATCAGCTCTCTGCTTTCAGGTCTGACTTTGAGGACCTGAATCTGAGTAGCTATAGAGATCTTCTGGTCAGGGGTATGTCTCTGAAGCACATTTCAAGGGTCCAAAATCAGGCTGCCGATTGGCTAGCCAAATGGACCCTTAAGTGCAAGCAGAAATTCTACTATTAGCTCAACAATGCCCCTCCTGCTTTGCTCGCCATTGCGTTTCTCGAAAGTCTTGATTTGGGTTATCTTAACTGGTAATAGGTACTGCTAGTTTGTGTTTTCTTTTTTCAGATCTGGCGTGATGGTGGCTGTTTGTTTTCGAAGAGGTTTTGTGGATTTGTGGTGAGATCTGGGAGCTGAAAAGTTAGATCGAAGGGTGCTGTTTTGCTCAAAGCTGGAATGCTGGTGGTCGGAGTTTCCCCGGAGCCTTCGGTGGAGCACTCATTCTCCTCTGGTGGCGTCGACCTCGAAGATCTGGTTATTTCAATGGTTTTAGGGTTTGTATGATTTGGTTTTGGTTTAGAAGAAGAGATGGAGAGTGAAGTCGACGAAGTGGTTTAGATCTGTAATTGTTTTAGGGTTATGGCTCAGATTGACTCTCCTGTCAATTTGGATCCCTAATCTCTAATTTGGGCTCATTTACTCTATGGGTCTGTATTTTGTAATTTGTTATTTTTGGGCTTCCCATCAATAAAATTTGTTCTTTTGATTAAAAAAAAAAACCATAAAAATAATCAGAAAAAATAATCTAATTTTAACTAAACAAGTTCGACAAAGCAAAGTATTTGAGGGATTTAATTTAGCTCGTGCTCAATTTCGTATCTACAAATTTGATCATAAATTTTATGAAACGCGATGGTTTATATTTGATTCTCAGTATGCAAATGGTCTGACTCGTGATCTTTATGATCAGAATATATTCTTTATTATAGTTGAGAGCACACTTTTACCTGTAAGAAAATGAATACAAGAAAAAATAACTTTTACTAAAAACTTTAAAAACATAAACAAAAAGTTCTCCAAACAAAGCTTTACAATTTATAGTGACACAAACATGACACACCGGAAATGTTTTATTGTTTTTTGTTGTGCCCAAAATGGCAAGACGAACACAACTCACAATTATCGTAAAGACTGAGGGTGATCATCCAGAAATGGTGGTGAGATATATCATGCCATGTTCTCCATTCAAGGTAATATTACATTGACAAACGGATCACATCGTTGTGATCTTTCTTAACAAACTCCTTTTCGAAGATTGAGGATCCGTCATTCTTCTTACGCTTGAGCTGGATTCATCTGGCAGATACGGAGGTAAAAGCTTGCTGTTAAACGAAATATCACGCCTCCAAACAATTTTACCCTTGCTGGCCATTTCCGAATCATCCTACCAAGCAACCAGAGGAGTATGAAGTATAACAAGCCGCAATAAATTCAATATCTCGCGTAGTTCAACAATAAAATTTAAGCTACAAACCTAAAGATTGAGTTAGTAACAATTGTGCCTACTACAACAGCTAGTGTCATACCGTTTTAAAACACGAAGTAATACTAGTTCTTAGTCACGTGGATGCGTACCTTAGTTTCGGCGTGCACCGATCCGTCCGAAGAAGCAAAAGTGAAACTTGTTGCACATTCACTGACACACAGATCATTTAAATGCGGCATTACAAAATGGTGCCCGGAGGGGGAGAAGCTTCTAAACTTTGGGGATGCAGGAAGTGACAATTTCGCAAGTAGAGGGAGCACAATCTTTGTGTCATCAATCTCCTTCTCAATCTTTATTTCATCAATCTCCTCCTCATCACTCTCAAATACTCGCTCCAGTTCAGCACGCCGATTCAAAGCAACTTCTAGAGATGACAATCTTTGAAGACCATTACGAGCAACAGAAACCGGAAAGATATATTTCAATTTTAAGCAGCCCCTAATCCAAATTTTCTCAAGATTAGGAAAAGCTAATGTTTTGAGATGATCTGGATCGCCTTCACTAATTATTGTCTCCAATTGATCACATCCAATTATCTTTAGTACCTTTAAGAGTGGCAGATTTCCGGCTAAAGCCGGTGAGAATATATATCTCAAGCTATGGCATTTCTCTATCTCAAGGTGGGTAAGATTAGGGGTATAGATGCACCCGCTCCATACATTTCTCACATGAGGAACATCCAACAGTGTCAATGATTCTATTGAAACAATCAAAAGAGGTTTTCCCACATGATTGTCAAGATGAAACATTTGGTTCAGTTCCCCAACAACATTATGTAGCACTATTTCTTTTAGAGTGGGCAAGCTTTGTCCAAGCATCTCAGATAAAACTAAAGACCACGTCTCCGCTCTTCTCAACTTGATACGTTCTAATCGCTGCAAATAAGAAATTGCTGTTTTTATGAGTAACTATGTTATAAGTCTGAACCCAATGTATTGGTTTTGTAAACATCATCCATTTTAAACATTTATTACATCTATAATCATGCTATATAAATTCCGGTATTTAATTGTTTGTTTTGTGGTCATCTTTTAAGGCAAAACAACATATATCTTCTACGAGCCATAATATACCTTTCCTTGTACAATACGAGACAGATCTCCTTTGGGGCAGGGCCCAACCTCTAGTTCCCGCAAAGATGGGCATGAAATATCCTTACAACAATCTGGTCCTGCAGAACACAAAACTGTTAAATGGGGGAGCACAATCTCCAGTGAACATCCTTCTTTTTTGCGGGGACCAAATATTTGCCTTAGTTCATTGTTATCAGTTTCTATAAGATATTCTATTTTTTCAAGATGTGGGGCTATGGGAATCGGCATGATATATTTCAGTTTGGGGCAAGATGATATCTCTAGCATTTCTAGTTTCCCAAGGCAAAGAGGTTGGTTATGATCCCATGTAATGACATCGTCATCTTCTTCCATAATGATATTCTCCAAGACACTGCAGTACTGTATCTTCAAGTTCTGTAGCTGTACCAGACTGTGAGCAAGAGATTGAGAGAAAAGAGATGTCAGCTTGTTGCAGGAAACGACAGACATATGTGTGAGATTTTTGAAGCCAACATGCGGCTGTGGCCCTCGCCACAGACATGTCAATTCAAGCAAGGACATGAGTTCCAACTTTGCTAAACTTGAAAAGGCAGTGGCATGGTTTTCCGCATTTGTATCAACAAGACATATCAATTCCGCAAAATTCTTGAGCACGAGAGATTTCAACATGTTGAATCCTTCCTGATGCACGTCCGGGATGATGCATATAATGACTCCAGCAGTATCTACTAATTCATGATCATTCTCTCCAGAAGAATCTACTAATTCAAGATCATTTACGGTTGGCAACAAGTTTCTGAATGCATTCAGCCAGGTAGAATCAACTTTCTTAATTCTCACGGCATTAGAACTTAAGTCTCCAGCAATAGACGTATCTCTAGAAAAATCTGTGGCCGTGGATATGTCATACCATTTCAACTTTGGAAAAACAAAACCTTGTGGAAGATTTTGGCTTTCGAAATCCAACGATAATATGTTCAACCGTGTCAAAGCTTTCAACTCTGACAGTGCAGCTTTCCCCGTTTCTTCTCCCCACAGATTGAACTGTGAGCCATGAGTATATAGCTCTTCCAGATTCAGCAATTTCTGTATCAGACCATATGGTATCTTTTCCAGAAATCGACATTTTGACACATCCAGCAATTTCAAACCTGTCAGTTCCCTTATTCCATCAGGTAGCTGAGAGAAATAAGAACCGCGGAAGCTAAGAATCTCAATTTTCTTCAAATATTTAAGTGAAGGTATGTCACTGAGTTTGCACTTTTCCAAGTGCAGCGCTCGCAGACTTATCAAAAATTCAGGCAATGCTTTTATCGTCGTATATGGACCAGAGATAAACAGAGTCTCGAGAGCATTCATTCCTTTGAAAAAATCATCTGAAATGGGCTTGAAACCTTCAATGTGTACAAGCAATACTCTTAGCTTTTCACAAATCAACCCAGTCGGCAGTTCGTTGTCTTCCTTTGTCATAATGGAAACTGCCATAAATGCAGCAAGCACACTATTAGTTGGAAAACTGCCTGACGTACCAATATATTTTGCTGTGAAGAAATTATCTGACTTCAATAGTGTCCATAGTGCAAAATGACGGACCATGTCGTGCAGCTTAACCTTATGTCCACCTCTTCCAGTTCTTAGTAACAAACATCTAGCTATGAGTGTGTCGATAGATGCTTCCACCAAAATTCTTCTATCATCAATTGAGCGGTTTCCACCATCACCCTCCAATTCAATTATTGCTAGTCTAGTTAATTCTTCTCTAGAAATTTCATAATCTTCGGGATACAGAGAACACAACAAGAAACATAAATTGATATCGTTATTGTCCAACTTATCATAACTCAATCCAATACACGTATAAGCATTGTTCGCATTTATGTTGAAGATATCTGTGAGTTCTGAGTCATTTAATCTCTTCAATGCAGCTTCCCACTGGTTTTCAGAGTTGCCTTTCAAAGCACATGCTAGTGTTACAATAGCGATAGGTAAACCACCGCACTTTTTTGCTACTTCAAACGCAATATCTGCCAAAGGAGAATCATCATCAAGACCAGCATCTACTTTAAATAGAGCCCATGCTTCAGATGGAGTCATCATTTCTAACTTTAACGTCGTTTGACATCTCATGGTATTGCAAATATGAGAGTCACGTGTAGTTATAATGTATTTGCATCTTTTCGCGCTTATATCATATTCAATACCAATTAGTCTCAAATCAATAGCCTTCCATATATCATCTAGTACAATAAGTATATTTTTTTCTTGTTTCAACCGGTTGAGCAATCGACCTGCTCTAGATGTTTCATTCTTTCCAGCATCAAATCTCAAATTCAATTGAAGTGCAATTTTATCTTGAATTGCTTCAATGTTTGGTGTGTCGGAAAACACAACCATCAATACTTTATCAAAAAGCTTATCTTGTATGGCTGTTCTTCCGATTTGTTGCACCAAGGTTGTCTTTCCTATTCCTCCCATACCATACAACCCGATCATGTTGACCTCATCATTTTTTAGCAAATCCATAATAGTATTAAAAGCTGCTTTTGAAGCCTGAGGAAGGTTGAAATCGTCCCTCTGAGAAAGTTCAAAGGGTATAATATCAGCACGGCGACCGGGCCGATCCCGATGTCCAAGACTGCTACCTTCGGTTTGAAACTTCAAAACTTCCCTCGTCGTGTCTTTAAGCTTCTTGCTTAACTGGTACATGTAACATCCTTTCCTTTCAAATATTTCTATTTCAAGAATATTTATTTCACCCAAGATTTTCTCCGCTTTTTCTAGCCACATTTGCAAATCTTGGTCAATTACTTCATCGTTACTCAGGGCCATCTTGACCAAATTCAGCAGGTGCTTTTGAACAGTTTCCAAACTCGCGGTAGCCTCCTTAAATTCGTCTACGAAAGTGGTGAGACAAAAGAAATAAGCCAAATGTTCTTGTGCTGGCTCCCTTAGCAATCCTACAGCCTTATTCAAAAGACTTTCTCCCACGCTGATCAAACACCATCCCATCGGAACCAGCGGTAGAACAGCAGCACACTTGTTGTTTATCCTGAATCTGAAATTATGAAAAAGTTGTTACAAATGGTAACAAATACGGAATCAATTCGAAAATAGTCTTCCTTTACACACAGCTCCATAAATAAGGACTAAATAAGGGGATGTTTTCACCATATACTCAAACATGTCATTTTTCAATGTTATATGAGATCTAATTGCAATTGTTAGGTCTAATACCCACTTCTAACCAGAATGAACATCAATTATACAGGGTGGACTATGAAAATAAACAAGAATGAACATCCAAGAATGTGTATAAGTTTCTTTGAAGTATTGTGATGATTAGATGTTTGTAAACAGAATAGAAAACAGGACATCCATATCCTGAACTTAGTGAGGAACTGCTGCTAGCTTATTCCGTCCACTCATAACACGCTGAAGCAGGATGAATTGCGTTCGCAATCGAAAGGAAATTGAATGTGCTCATCTATCAGGACGCCGCCGTAGGAGAACAAGACCGTACTGCCGGCCGCACTAACAAATGATATACGGCCGAACCTGATTTTGGAGAAGAGAGACTCATGGTGAGGGAGGAAGATGTAAAACCCCTGGTGACATACGAATCACCAACTAATGAAATAAGTCCAGGTTCATGCAAACACCTACTTCCCCAAGGGGGAAGTTGATTGACGAACATGGCTTGAGAAAGAGAGAGGGAGCCTCCTTTAACAATCCGATGACTGAGTGACGACCGGCAGCAGCGGGTAGGATTTAGTTTGAGCGGCTCAATTTTGAATTCTTTAAGATTAAGTAGAATGAAAGCCATTTATTAACTATCCATATCAAAAATAGAAGGGCTAGGACAAATATATTTTTTATATATAAAATCCATTTTTTTTAAAAAAAAATCTTCTTCTTTTTTTAAAGCTTTCTCTTTCTAACATACCAAAAATTCTAAAAGAAAATTAAAATTTATGGATTTGAACGACTTGAATGATGATTTTAGCTGTAATATCGATGAAATTGGTTCGTGGACCATCTCGAAACCCAAACTCAATTACTTTTTGAGATTTTTCTACTTTAAGTGCGATTCTTGATCTCATTACGCTAGAAAAGTGACGAACTGTGAACCAGAATTTGCAAAATTGCATGTTCTTTTTTCAAAATCGCGAATAGTCACTTCGTGATTTTGTCCAAATCACGATTTCGCAATTTTGACATTTAATGGGTAGTAAATATAATTAAGTATATTACAATTAAATATATTTTGATATAATTATTACCTAGTCTAAAATTAAAAAAATCATTAAATACTAAATATATATCCAGCATTTTTATTAAAATTAAATATATTTGCTGTTTTTATTATATAATGAATATATCACTATCATTTTCATTAAAGAGTGACTATCTTTTTCTTTTTATATTGTTTATTTTTTATGTAATATTTAGTTTAAATTAGTCAAATAAATATAATGCATATTTATTATATAATATTTATTTATTTATTTTTAAATATTTAAAGAAATATATTACATAATAATATTTTTTTTATTTTTTTTATTCTAGTTTAAAATAGTCAAAGAAATATATTATATATTTATTATTTGATATTTATTTTTTAAATCTTTTATTATAGTTTAAGTTAGTCAAAAATATATATTACATTTTTATTATTTTTATTATGTAATATTTATTTTTAAAATATTTTCATTCTAGTTTAAGAGAGTCAAATAAATATATTGCATGTTTATTATATGATATTTTAAGTTTTTTATTCTACTTTAAGAGAGTCAAACATATATATTTATTTTCGAAGTCTTTTTATTATAATTTAAGAAACTCAAATAGATATATTGTATATTTAAGCTAGTAAAAAAATAGTAATAAATATATGGAAATATTATATAATATTTAATTTCTAAATCTTTTCATTTTAATTTAAATTAGTCAAAGAATATATCTAGTTTATTAAGTAATAAAGAAAAAAACTAAACTTTATCGATAGAACAACGAAATAGGTAAAATTAAAAATAATGTTTTTAATAAAACATCCGTTTAATATAGTAATTAATAAACTAGTACAAATTACACGGATAAGTAACGAAATTATAAATTATAACTATATATTCACATTTAATTAAAAAATAATTAATGGCTAAATCGCACTCTGGGTGCCCAATTTGGGCTAAATCGCGCACCCAGAATTGGCGAATTTGCTCGACATAGAAATCCTACCCATCGAATCCAAATCCTTCAAAACTCAACGAAATTAAAAAAAACAACATACCAAAACATAGAAAAACATCTAACTAAACATATACCTATAAGTAAACATACCAAAACATAGAAAAACATCTAACTAAACATATACCTATAAGTATCTTACCAAACAACAAGAAGAATTGTAGGAAAATTAAAAAATTTAGGCGAAAGCTATAACTCTAAATATCACTAAAAATACCTAACTAAATTGCAAAATAATTACACAAATAAGTATAGAATTCATATCTTAGTGTGTTTGCAAGTTTGGATTTGAGGTTTTAGGTTAGAGAAGAGAGAAAAGAAGAACTTTGGTGAAATGAAGCTTTTACATCAAAGGTAAATTGGTCATTTTTTTTATCTCATTATAGCCAAAATAGGTCTCATTATAAAAATGTCTAGCCAAATTGGGTCTCTATTTAGCCTTGCCCAAAATAGAAAACATTTTTTTCATACGAAATAATAAAAATATTTTATTTCTCATTTATTTTTTATTTGGCTTTATTATTTTATTTCTCGTTTATTTTTTATTTGGCTTCTTAATATTTTCATTTTAGATTTGCATTTACCGCATAATATTTAAGTTTTATTTAGTATATAATTATAAAGTATTTATAATCTATTATTTTTCTTTTACCATGGTCTCGTATCTAGCATTTAATATGTAGATTTTACATTAAATATATGGATACATTTATCATTTAAGTTTTGCATCTAAGTTTCCATTTATATTAGTCTCGCATCTAGCAAAACACTTGATGCGAGACACGGAACACAGATTTCATATTTCTCAAAAAAAATATAGTAAAATTTCTCTAAAAGCACACAATGGTTTTTTTTCTCTGAACAATCCATAATGCTAAACCTATAAATACATTCCAGTTCTAATTACACTTAAAATGTTGATTTCAAATTTAAATATTGATTTCAACGACTTCGTTTGGACACAAAATGAATATCGTCGAGCGACAAAAGTTGGTACTAAAAAATCATAGGTAATAACAGTTATAAATCAGACAGGCAGCGCACCCAAATTCACGTGTTAGGGTTCTCTAAAAAAACTAAACAAAAACTAAAAAAACCTTTATATACTTACTTAAGGGTATTTGAGATATTAGGAAAAAGTTGGATAATAGATCGTAAATAAGAAAGTTAACTATGTTTTTAGTAGGAATAAATGATAATTAAAGTAATAAGTAACGAATAAATTTGTTATGGGTAGTTATTGATATTTTACTCTAAAATTAAAACTTAAATTTTAATTGAGTTAAATTTAAATTTTACTAATACAGTAATTTAAAACTAAAATATAAATATATGCTTCCTATATTGTATTTAAAAATTATTTATAAATACTAAATAAAAATTATTCAAAAAAAATATAAGAGGGAGGTACAAAGATTTTTATAGTCTATCAATAATTTGGTCATGAATTCGTAAAAATCCTCTAAATTCATAAACTTTGAGTCATAGCTAATAAGCTTGTGTAATTAAAAGTCAACTTTTCCAGAATTTGGAAATTATAAAATTATAGCAAATTTTAAAATATTTATGGAATATGCTGCAAATGTTATAAAAACTTAATAAACAACTAAAGGAACCAAATTACAGAAGATGAAGGTATGAGATACAAAACCTAAATTGTACTAGCTAAATAATAGTGAGTGATGAAATAAACGATCGAAATAAGTAATGTAACTGGACAAACTAAATAATGAACGGTGAGGAAATTAAAAGATAAACAACTTAGATAAATAAAGTGGTTAGACAAACTATATAATTCAAGACTAAATAATATGCAAACAAAATCAAAAGACGATATACCTTTTGTGTACAATCTCCCATGTCATTATTACGTTTAAAATGATTAAAATCCATATAATAGCTTTGAAATTGCACAAAACCATTAGACTTAATATACATCAATTTATTTTAGTTAAATTATATTTTAAATAATATTTTTAACTTACATAGATGACTACTAGAGGTACACTTATGTGTACCTACTCATATATAAAAATGATACACTTAATACGTTTAATATTCTCAAAGTATGAGTTGAAAACTAACTAGATCCAATGGTCAAACTATTACATATTGATAATGATGAAGAGTACTTCTCAAATTATTTTTTCTAGTTTCTTGCACAAAACACAAGATAATTCATCAATATGTAACGTTCATTATCCCACTAAAAATTAGATAGTTGAGCGTAAAAATGGAATCTTAGCTGGGATGAGTAATGACATGTTAGTTAATTATAAATAGCATATAATTTTTTTAAGTAAATGTATATTAACAACAATGCCATATCACGTTCTTTTTTAAAATCTTAAATATCTCAAAACAAGTTATGAAAATGAAATAAACCACATTTTGGTGTTTTCAAAGTGTAGTTGTGTTTTGAATTTTCCAAAGAAAATGCAACTAGGTCTAAAATTTATAAGATGTGATTTTACTTATAAATAACAAATAACAAGGTATATACATTGTTACAATCGGAGTCTAACATTATTTGTGAATGCAAATAATCAAAATCATTGAGTCAAAGTTATAAAAATAATAAGATTCAAAATGTTGTCAAACACAACGATTAGATTTTGTACGAAGCATATTCGTTTGAAAAACAACCACGTGAGCCTCATAACCCCCAAAGAGAGAAACTTCTTAAAGTATAATTATCAGATGAGATAAAATCTTAATGTTTTGTTTCACTTAATAGATGAAAGTTGTGCTTAATTAGCTTAAAATTTTAATTTTAATTTATTTAGTATATGACCACAATCTTACAATGAGATAATTTCTTTTAAAGATTATATGTTTGATTAGAGACCATATATAATGAAATATATTATATCATATCGAATCTATTTAAGAATTGTTTGCTTTAAATCTGGGTTCAAAACCAATAGATTGTAGGCGAATGTATCAAAATAAATATCAGAGATTGAACGATTCAAAAAAATATTAGGCTTGTTTTTAAAAAAATAACAAAAATGAAAGAACATATTAATTTAGCATGATTCTCAAGTTACGAGAACCGCAAACATCAAAATATTATTTATGATTGTATTAGGGGTAAAAAAACACAAGTTGTCCTTCATGTTTACCACTTGTAAGAAGTTGTTCCCTTTCTTTTGAGACTGTAATAAAGCGGTCCCTTATGTTTCGGAAACCAGAACAAAACCATCCTTTTTTTACCTAAGCCCAACTTTTGTACCCTTAATACCCTTTGACCAGCCACATTAGCGATCCACGTAGGACGCAGATGTGGTAACAGTAAAAAAAAAGTAAAAACAAAATTTACTTTTACCCAGATCTTTTACTCTATTTTGAAACATAAACTCGACCCAATTAAATAAAATAACCCAGTTTGCCCAAATCCTTATCTTATCCTTCTCGTTTACAAATTAAATAATAGAAAAAATAAATAAAAATATATAGTATGATATTATTTATGATTGTATTAGTATATAATCTTAGTTTTAAAAAATAGATGTTAAAATAATATTTTTATATGAAATTATTTACGAAGAGGTCTACATGGAAAAGCCCAAAAGATTTGTGTTTCCTGATAATAGATATATGATATGTATTGTTTTAAAATCATCATATTATTTAAAACAAACGTCTAAGAAAAGTGTTTATACACTAAAATTGTGGTTATGTAATGGTCGGTGTGTATTTATGTAGATGTTCAACTTATTTTAAGTAAGGAAGAGAGGAAATTTAGAAACAAAATATTTATATTTTTTACTTTCAAAATGAAAAATCTTGAAGAAGTAGATATTATAAGAAGTAGATATTTATATTCTAAGTAACGACTTATCATTTCCTAGTATGACATTGCTACCTTTAAATTCCTTTAGTTCTTCAAACTAGTGTTTGTTGGATGTCATGAGAAGTGATGCTCATGAGCCCATTACCTTGATATGTTTTTTAAAAAATAAGCCATTACTACATCAATAACGTCATAACGATCAAAGTGGTTGATGTATGTCCAATTTCAAACTTCATTTGATTATCTATTTTCTTTATGGTTGTATGGTTTCTTCTGATACAACTTTCTTTCTTGTAGAACTAGTATTTCACTTTAGGATTAGTAGATGATCGTTTTGATTTGGATCTTGAGTTCTCTATATTTTTGTTTAAATCTCATTATGAGGCTTCCCTCTCACACCCAATCAAGAGTCACTATTTAAACTAATATTTCTTTTAATATCTTTTGAGTTGAGTGCACTCTTTACTTCGACACGATGGTAGATTGTTTTCCATAGAATATAGTGTAAAAAAATGTTAATAACTTTTTGGTAACGAGCTCAGTAGGATAATTTTTTATCCTTATATTTTAGCATCAATTGCATTCAAACAAAGAACGATCGTTTTAAAATCATTCAAGTGTTTCTCGATATCTTTGTTACCATCCATAATTAGAGTATACAGTTGTTTCTTGAGGTGTGGTTTGTTTGTCAAAGATTTATTCATGTAAATAACTTCAAGCTTATTTTGAATCCTTATGTTAGTATGTTCTTCAGATATCTCCCTAAATACTTCATCTTCTAAACTCAAGAGCAAGTCACTATGAGTTTTAGATAACATTTGTATCTATCTCTATGGTAGCTTTTTCGATGGCGACAAACAAACCATTATTACACGAAAAGCTTTAATCTTAATTAGAAGATCCGACTTCATTGAACTCATATTGGTGACATTTTATAATTGTATGGTAATATATAGATCTCTACACTTTCAGACTAAATATTATTATAAATTTAAATCAAATTGAATAACAATATAAATATATTATGCAGTAGGGATTGAAAATAAAATCTTAATATATAAAAATAGCCAAAAATATGAAAAAAAATGCTATTCTTTTAGCCGATATCTATTATAACTCCTTAGTCTACTAAAAGCCTATTTCAACAATTATTTTACATTATTTCGGACACTTATCTGAGGGATTGATTTTGGATACAGGCATTGACTCTTCGTGCCTAAATTTACTTTTGGGCTTTTTTGTTATCCAGTAAAAATAGTTAAAAGATAAACAAAAAGATAAGAACTTAAACTTTTACTAACATATTTTAATGTTTAATTTTAATTACCATTATACTTACCATAATGCAGGAGTGAATTTAATTGTAGTCGCGTTTAAAACCATGCATATAAAAGGTTCATCTATGGGTTTGGCAAGACTTATTGTATCATTTACATCTGATCTAGAAATTCAACCTAATTTATTCAACCTTTCTACATTCACCATCGTAACAAAATGAATATGAGGTTCACAGAAAAAATAAGAGATCTGACCCTGTCGTGCTATGTATATCAATATCATGACAGAGAGAAAACAAAAGACATAAGATAGAGATAATACGTACCCCAAAGCAGCGTGAAATGCAGAATAATGAATATGGCTGGTAGTTGTTGATGCTGGAGCACTTCTGGTTCTGGAAGGTGTATAAGATTGAAAGGTGTGAAGAATGTTAAGATTGAAAGGTGTGAAGAATAATGAACATGGAAGTTCCTATAGAAGAAGGTGTGGTGTGGTGTCATGTCATCATCCCAACTAGGCAACTACTGATATTTGACAATTACATCTTGTCTTATTTTAGTCTCCTCCTCATATGTATAATTAAAATTCATCAAATTGTGTTGCCTGTTGCCCACCCATCCACTATATAATATATGTATTATTAGATGTAGTAATGTTTTATTTATATTAGGTGGATTTTTCAGACTAACCAACCACTTACTGAATGTCTTTAAAAAAATGTAACATGGTTGGATTCCATTTAAACAAAATACAATCTGGAGCTGCAAGTTGAAATTTTAAAAGGTTATAATTATTTAAGTGTTTTGAAATCGTACAGAAAAGGACTCGTAATTCGAGAATGAATCGTCTTAAATTTTCCGACAATGAAATAAGTTTTCTAAAACAAGATAAAGTTTGTAAAAGAAAAATCGAGAAGTCGTGGTTAACAACAACTTTAGAAATACAGGTTGAGGTGAGAAAATTCGATACGCTCACAATATGCACAAATCTTATAATTTAGTCAACTGATTATCGCTAGAAGTGTTTTCGAGTAGATCATGGTTTGGTTTTGAATGAGTGAGTAATCTTACTTTTTCTTTTGCTCATATTCTCTTAGAATCGCAGATCTATACGATAGAGGACAGTAATAATTTCTTTTCCTATTCAACTTAAAAATATTTTAAATTGAATTGTTCATTCATTTAGGTATAAAATATTTGAATTATTATAAAATTTAATCCAATTAATAAAATGGGTGGTTAACAAATAATAAATTAGACTATAATAGTAAAGTAGTATTAGGAAATAAATTATATAATATTCAGACAAATATGTATGGTGAAAAATGTTTTCTCATTCAACATCAGAATTATTAGTTTAGGTAACTCTAATGTAAATTATTCACAAAAAAACTATAATGTAAATTATAGTCATTGAAAAACACATGATCGTCATACAGTAATGTAACCAATTTAGACGATAATATAATTAATTTTATTTGATATACGTTGAAAAATGCCTAAGCTTCCTAGATAATCGGGTTGCTAAGGTCAAATTCGAATTTATTAGCTTCCACAAAATGTTTCTGAATCTTAGTCTTTGATTTTTTTAGATTTTGTATCCAGAGGAGAACGACCTTCTGACCTTTCATTCGCAAATAAACTGAAAACTACCTTAGATACGGAGGGTGAAGATGACACTTTTGAGAATGTGAATGAAGACAATAACTCTGAATGTGGAAGTCTTGAGGGAGATCAACAGCCAGAAAATCCTAAGGATAAAGATAACACAATGCGTCAAACAGATGAAAAGTCCACACATATGCGTCATTTCTCATTCTTCTTCTTGATGAGTATTGGGTTTGTTGTCTACAACAGGTATTAAAATTTTCAGATATGCCTTTTTTTAATCAGTCTACCTCTATTATAACGGATTTGGCCTTTTTAATAGAGAAATCTCTTCGTTTAAGAATAATGGGATGTACTGTAATTTTATAACAAGTAACACTAGCATGGACACCTGTTATGCCCATCGTATACCAACCAAACATATGTAAAATATTTGATAAAAAGGATATCAATTGTTTCCTTATAACTGATGGTGATCGCGCTCCAATCTTCAAACATATTTTGCTTACGAAGGTATAAACTTCAATATCCTCCTCAGGTGTTACCGAAGTGGGAGTTTTCCTCGGATTATCTACAACAACTGGCTCTGAAATGGACTCCAATAACTGGTATTATATCTTCATTTAAGCAATTTTGATTATCTTAGGAGCCAGAGTAGTATCGCAGTTTTTTTTAACTACATCTTGGTTGTTACGGACAACTCCCACATGGTCACCGATAACATGTTTTCAACATTGATGGACAACTAAGGCAACAACATGCATTCTTGACAATCACGACCTGCCAATGATTGCATTGTATGAGGTTGGTCCATCCACCACTCTAAAATGCACTCTTACGTTTTATTAAAAGATCCTCGACCTAATAACACATCCCCTTCAAATTCTTCGATTATGTCGGAAATAATACGAGTAAATACCATAATTGTTTATCTGATTGTAGTCTGATAGAAGGGTTTTCCATTTGCTTGTAAGTATACGTGAACAAGATGTTTACCGAACTGCTCGTATCAATTATGATTTTTTTTTTTATTTCATTCGTTCAATACCTTCTTCGATTACCACGACATCCTCATGAGGTCTAACAACATCTCTTAAATCATCATCATGAAAAACAATAAACGGAATCTAATCTTGGTAAATGTGGGTTGAAAATCTCCCTTCTAACTGAGTTACCAAACTTAAAATATGCCTCCTGAGCGAATAGACAGAAGCCCCTATTATAGTATTCCCACCTAAAATAGTCAGTGATTCAAAGAATTCTCACAAACTATTAACCATCCCCTCATTGGTGGGTTCATCACCATAATACTCTTATGGTTAGGATCATGGTCTAGATAATCAGAATCCACATCAAACTCATTGTAAGGTCTGACTATGACCATTGCATTTTCTTACTTTGGTGCAACCTCGATTGCCTCCATTTGGACCGATTGGTTTCCCACTGAAGCCCACTACCGACCCTCAGATTATGATTTAACAAAAGTGGTCAGCTTCCCATTATCAATTAAGGTTTGAATTTCCTACTTCAAAGATATGCAATATCTTATATCATGGCCTATATCGTTATGATACTTACAAAACTGGTTAATTCATACAACCTCAGGACTTTAAAGTGGAAGTGGTTTTCTAAACTGAACAAAATTGTGCATCTTATCAAAACTAGTAGCGATGCTTTCTTTCAGTTCAATAGAGTTATCGGGTCAGACCCATTAATTTGTTTTGGGTCTATATTGCTGACATTGTGGGTGTTAATTTACCACATGTCAAGGCAGGGTCTGACTTGTGCCCTTCAGACGGAAAATACTAGTTATCTAAGGCTAAACATTTTGGGCATGTTATTGTTGATAACCTGAGGCAGAAAATTGTAAAGCCTGTCTTTATACAGGATTCGTTTTAATGTTTTTCGACTCCTCCACTTTTATTTGCTTTTCAACCCGAGCTAGTAGAGCCCTGAATGTTAAGGCTTTTTTCTGGTTACCTCATTAGCCAAATCTTCGGGGAGCCATTGCCTGAAAGAAGCAAAAACCACTTGCCTATAACAATAATCCATATTATTTTTTGTAAGAACGAAGTGTTTAGTGTAGTCTTTTAAACTTTCCTCACCCAACTGGCGGTACTAGATTATTTAGTCTCTATTCCCCTGCATCTATGTGAGAGAAATCTCACACAATGATTTATCATTATCGTTGTAATCAATCATAATTTTTTTAAACTTCTCTAGATGGTTATCCAGATCTTTTTTTCCATCGTACTTTTGTATTTTGGATATATCAAACTGTTTTGGTAGATTTCTGGAGAGAATTTATGAATATAAAGAAGATTATCTTCAATTATGTCCTTGACTACACTGGTGGCCATCATTATCTATTGCATAAAGACCCTACTCAGAATGAACCGCAAATAGACTATCTATTTGGTAACCGAAACTCTGGTTATCGGACCCCCCTGTAACAAAGCTAGACTTTCCCGGATTGGTACCATAGTTTAATGTTGTCGGACCCTTCCCTCAACTACCACTCTATCCATTGCCCTTTAGAGGCCCTTATTTATCCAAAAATATTCATTTCATTTTTTGAATCTTGCTCCCCCTCCAGGTTTTGGTATCGATGGTGTGTCTCTCCGAATAATGCTTACCACAGTAATTATTTTTATGATGGTGATCCTTATTCGAAGAAGGAGAAAATCCCACAAAATCGGACATATGATACTTACTAAACTTTAAGGAACTATATCAATACCTTGCTCTTTGTTATTTTTTCAAGGAATAATGACTAACCTTTGATCAACCTCTTTGGAATTTTCCCGATTTCACAAAAAATCAGAATTAATAGCTTATCCCTCAGAACTCTTCTTCTCCAAGCTTTTGGATTTCCGAGCAAACTTTTCCTGGTTGAATCATCATTGCTTTTTTTTTTTTATTTCAATGCATCGATTTCCTCCTTCAATCGGTTAAGATGCTCTTTTATGATCAACCATTCATGCTTCTTTTCATTTATATGCCATGGTTGAGCTTCTCATGCCAATTGACCAGACCATTCCCCAAGCGTGACTCTTTCAATAATTATCACAAGATCCACTTGCATTGCAAAATCCATCCCTTAGTAGATTCTGAAAAGTTACTTTAAATATATAAGTTTTTTTTACGTTTGTATATGAGTACCTATCTAGACTCCCACTATGGTCGCTACCGATGTTTCCAGAGAAGTCCGATGTTTATTTACGTAAACTGATAATAAATCAATTCAAGACCATAATTAGAGAGACGATTGGGCTTCTTAGGTATTAACTGTAGTGAGGGAAAGTCAATGAAAAGTATTTGAAGAGCAAAATCCGTCTTAACTCTTCTAAAGCTTTAAAAGGGCTTTATATAAGGATATTGGGTGCAAGTGGGCTTCTATTGTTAATGAGTCCATTTGGATAACCCAAGCCGATAACTATAATTTGTTACATGAAGTATCCTTAATAATACATGTTTATTACACTGTACCACAAAGTAAAATCCGGTCCAATTGTTTATCGGTCGAAATTACGGGTCCGATCATCCGATCCAATAACTTATCAGTCAAAATTATGGGTTGGAATATCTGATCCTTATCACAAATATATATATATTTCACATCGATGAATGGTATATTGAACTCCTCGTTTCAATAAAATTAATTAAACCTGCACAGAATTCGAAAAACGTCAAATATTTAGCTAAGCATCGTGATATAAGCCGAGAGTGTTGGAATATGGGGGGACACATATTCACCTTCCTTATATAAGTATGAACAACCCAAGTTTCGCACTAGTATGATATTGTCAGCTTTAGACTCCAAGGAATTTATAGATATGAATGACATTTTGGGTGTTGTTCGGCCCAACACGACCCAATCCGATCCTGCCCGACCGACTTTTATCTTGCCCGAACATAGAACGGGTCGGGTTCGGATTAAGAAATTATAACCCGCAATCAGGTTGGGCCAGACTCTGGTATCTAAATTGTCTTGCTCGTTCCGGCCCGAAAGATCTTTCATCTTGAGCATGACTAGCCTCATCTCAATTGACTTTCCTTTGGTCACTCTAACCAGGTTGTGCCAGAGTTTAGACCTGAGCCATAAAGTTTTACAATATATTTATCTTGCTCACTATAATCAGACTATACTATATGATTCATAGAGCTTTAAAACAAATCTTTCATCTTGAGCATGGCTAGCCTCTTTTTAATTGACTTACATATGATCATTGTAATCAGGTTGTGCCAGAGTTCTCACCCGAGTTATAGAGCTTTACAATGAATCTATATGCTCACTCTAATCAGATTTAATTGTCTGTGAATTTTACAACAAATTTTTCACCTTGAATCTCGTTGGTCTATCATGTTCATAACTCGAGAATTTTATCCACATGATACTCGTTCTGGTCCTAGAGTTTTAATACCGATCGTTGGAAGTAAAAAAAGATGTATATCATATTTTATACATAAATATGAACAATTCAAACTCCACGCTAATACCATATTTTTTTGTTTTGAATCCAAAAATCCATATGAATTTTCTTTTTATATATTTTTAAAATATACTAATTAAATATACTTTTACTTTTATACTATTAACCAATTTTTTTATCTAATCCGTGTAAAATTTTGGTGGCACCTAAAAGGTGAACAAACCAACCTATAATAGTTTAGGCTTTATCGATCAACAATACCGTTATTTCAACCGGCACTCCTAACCAGTGGCGGATCTAGGAATTGAAGTAAGGGGGGCTAAACAAAATTTTATTAAATTCATTCAATTTTTTAGTAACTGATTTATGACAATTGACTACGAAGACTCCTTATATCTTGGAAACGTCGTAAAAATGATTCGTTATCATTTTTTCAAAAAATTTCTCTCTCATTGTATACAACTAAAAGATCATTCATCCAAATGTCTCCCATCTTATTCCGCAAGTCCATTTTCATAAGCTTCATTGCAGAAAATACTTTTTCAACTGATGTTGTAGCAACCAGAAGGATTAATGTCAATTCAATTAAGCGATACACCAACATGAAACTTTGATGTCTTTCAGTAGCAACTAATATCTTAGCTAAATCTCTCAAATCTTCAATATTGGAGAACTTGTCCTTGTCCTTTTTATCACGGATTTATGTTTTAAGTTTGAATATAAGCATCGTACGTTCGAAATAAGAAAATTCATTTGGATAATGTTCTGCTAAACGAACCAACTTGTCAACATTGAAATTATCAAATGATTTTTTTGGACTAAAGAAATTCATGCAAGTAAGCAACTCCGTATTTTCTTCTGGAAAACGATGTTAATCTCTTGAATAAGTGAATCTAGAAGTATGGAATTTATGAAAATAAGAATTAGAATTATATGTATAGACATATTATAATCCTAAATTACAATCAAATAGATAGTAAATTTACTTGGCAATAAATCTCCACCTTACAATAATGGTAATTTGTTACACGCCCATCTCGCTTCACATATACACGAGTCTTGATTGTATCTTCCATATTAACAATGTCAATGGAATTAGACACACAAAACGTCTTGACTTGGTAAAAAAATGCATCACAACCATCATCTCTATAAGTATGTAATGTCCTTTTAGTTGTATCAATCAAAGAAATAGCTTACACAATGTTTTGGTCCCTCTGTTGTAAACATCCTGATAAACTATCTCTTGATCCAAACAACTCAATCATCAAATGCAAAATAAAAATAAAGTCATAACTTTCCATTCTCATAATCAATGTTTTTTACATGCCTTTATTATCTAGATTAGAACCATCTTCATATACATGCTCAAGCACTTTAATTATTAAAGAACACATATTCTGCAACCGTAGTAAAATATTATAATATGATCCCCATCGAGTGTCACCTGGTCGTTTCAAAATCATTTCTTGGTTTTTCGCGCTCCCACTTGAAATTTCTCCACTTTCAAGAGATTCAACAATTCTTTTGTACTCAACCTGTCGTAGTTTATCCCTCATTTTACAAGATGTTCCACATGTGTTTACAATCATAGCAATAATGCTAAAAAATCAGTAATATCACCATGGTCTTTCGCAACAACGACAACAACTAGTTGGAGTTAGTGCACAAAACAATGAACATATTTGGCAGATTGATTTTAATTTAATACAAGTGTCTTCAAACCATTGAATTCACCATGCACCTTAGATGCACCATCATAACCTTGACCCCTTAACCATGACAAATATAACTTATGTTAAGCAAATATTGAGTCTATTAAAGATTTTGCAGTTGTATCGGTACCATGAACCAATCTTAAAAATCATTTACAATGACCTCTCCGTTATTATTGACATATCTAAGCACTAAAGCCATTTGTTCTTTAATTGACACGTCACATGCTTCATCAACCAAAAGAGAGAAATTACGATCCCTAATGTCTTCCAATATGGATTTTGTAGTTTCAATAGTGATGAGACAATAAATCGTCGGGCTCGCGTTTAAAGATGACAATGAATAAATAAAATAAATGTATTCAACCTACTATTAATTTGTAACAATAATTGGAGGAAAATATATCCCCAAATATTGGAAAGTAAGGGACTAAGATGTGAAAGTAAATAGTAAAAATAGGGCCACAAAGGAAAAATGGGTGGGGACCACCTCACCCACTATATAAGGGAACCCCATTTTTCTGGGTAGGTGAGTATTATTAAATACTTTTTCTTTCTACTTTCTCTCTCTACACTTTATCCTTTAGTCACATCAAACCCTAAAATCCAAGATACCTACTTCATTCACTTTTAGTCTCATCAAACAACACAACAATTTGTCAAATCTTTTTGGACTACTAGATAAATCATCTGATTATTGCTAGGTGCATTCTCTGATGTAACCATTTTTACCTCTGTTTTACGCTCACGATACCATTTAAGTATTTCTATAAAATTTCCTTTGTTTAATGATTGTGATAATTTATCATGTCCACGAAAAGCCAATCACTGATACAAAAGCAATCTCATCACATCTAAAGATGCAATTAAGCGTAGACGATAGTTTACTTCTTCTTCTTTCTCATATTCTCTCAAACTGTACTCAATATTTTGTCTCTGATTTTTAAACGAATTATATTTTGTCTAGCTTGATTATGTGTGCTATTCACATCACCTTCATGTTCTTTAAGTTTTTCAAGTGTTTTTTTCCAATTCCTAAAACCATGTGTAACAAACACCTCATCTCTAGAACGAATAACATGAATTGGTTTTAAAAAGGTAACACCAAAAACAAAATGCCACATCTTTGTGCACACAATATTCCAATCATTGATATTTTTCGAACCATGTAACTTGAAAACTCCGGTTATTTTTCCCAAATTTCGTTTTGAGGAAAATATGATTTTTTGACTGACAAGGTCCTTTTGATACGAATTCTTATCGAATTTTATCTCTAACATTACTATCAGAATTTTAAATAAGTTGATGTAGTCCCGGATCACTTACTATATATTCATTTGAATGAAATTCTACACTATCAGCATTAGGTCTTGATATAGAGGCAATCAGATTAGGATGAATCATAGCATTAGGTCTTGATATAGAGGCAATGAGTTTAGGATGAATCATATTATTATTACTCGAGATACTTGAAGAACCAATATTATTCCTTGGTTTTTTTAGCAAAAGAGCGCTCCATTATAAGTCTACAAGTAAAAATATCTTATTATAATATTATATTATTACATATAAAAATTTATTTAACAACAAATCTTAATGTATTTTAATATATTATTTTTTAAAAAGATATTTAAAATAAATTAAAATATAACAAAATCAAATTTAATATTTAAAGATATTTTAAAAGTTACATAAAATTATATAAAATTTGTTATAAAAAATATATTTTTGAAAAATAGATGAAAATAAATAAAATTTGTTACATAAAAAGATATTTTTAACACATAGATGAAAACATTAATATATTATTGTTAAAAGATATTTAAAAAATAAAATATAACAAAATCATTTAATATATAAAAGATATTTCAAAAGATACATTAAAAAAAAGCGTATAAAAGATATTTTTAGAAAATAGATGGAAATAAATTCAAATTTTTATATAAAAAATATTTTTTAAATAAATATAGATAAAATCAAAAACTTTATGTAAAAAATATATAAAATTAAAATCAAATTTGTACTAAACATAATTTATAATATAAATATATTATTTTATTTTTGAAAAAACTAACAAATATTTCAATATATATCGTCTGTAAAAAGATTCAAAATTAAAATCAAGTATTTTATAAAAACAAATCTTAACATATTAGTAATTAAAAATTATTTTAAAAAATATAAACAAATAAAATTAGTAATTAAAAGTTATTTAAAAAAATATAAACAAATAAAATAAAAATGGTTATTTAAAATATACTTTAGAAAATAATTAAAAAATATGATTTGAGTAAATTAAACTTTGCTAAACTAAGTAAATGTATTTTCACTTTTCTAAGTAACCACAAATCAGATCAGAAAAAAGGTATTATCAGGCGTTTTAAAATCAAAATAACAAGACAATATCCACAAGAAAAGTTTTAAGTTCATTAACGGTATGATGCCAATTTCTTAAACATTGTTGAGGAAAACTGGAACTTACAGGTTAAAAGCAGCAACAATAATATCTTCTGGGTCAAGCTTAGAAGGCTTAAGCATTGTGTAAAAGCTTGGAATAATAATTACTTTGGCAACATTTTCAGCAAAGTTAAAGTCTCTGGGACTGGAAAGTCTTCTCAGCATCAATAACAACCCTAACACTAAAGCTCTTTATCTAAAGCCAATAACATCTACATCAAAGCGCTTAGAGATGAGGAAACATACTAGAGACAGAAGTGTTTCAATAGCTGGCTCAAAGATGGAGATGGTAACACCAAGTTATATCGTTCCTATGTTTCCAAGAAGAGGAGAAAGAATATCATAAAGGGTATTAAAGAGGGTAGTACTTGGATTCATAACTCTGAAAAAGTGGGTAAATCTGCTGAGCTTTTCTTTAAGAACTCTCTTGCTACTAACTCTTATCATAACAAGGATGATGAGATCAATCTCATGAAAGATCCTATCTTTGACAATATTCCTAATTTGGTGACTAATGAAGACAATGAAAGTTTGCTCAAGCCTACTAATAAAGCTGAAGTCTAGAGTATCATCAAATCTATGACTAATGATAGTGCTGCGGGTATAGATGGTTTTAATATTTTCTTTTTTAAAACCTGTTGGAATATCATTAATGAAGACCCGTGCAAGGCCTTAAACTCTTATTTTTTAGGCAATAGCATCCCCACTGGTGTGTTTGCTATTGAGATTTGTTTAATCCCTAAGAGTTCTAACCTTTCTACTTGGAAAAACTTCAGACCCATAAGTCTGTGCTCTATGTTCAACATAATTTTCTCCAATCTTATTAACACTAGACTAGCTTGTATCCTTCCTAATCTTATCTCTAGCTCTCAAGGTGCCTTTGTAGAGGGCAGGCTTATTCATGAAAACATATTGACTGCAAAATAATTGATTCATGATAGTAATAGGAAACCTAAAACTGGTAATACCATAATTCAATTTGACATGTCTAAGGCATTCGATAGGACGGCTCATTCATTTATCCTTAATGTTCTCTCAAGATTTGGTTTTTCTAATAATTTTATTAACTTAATTAGGAAGATGATCACTGACGTGAACTCTTCTATTCTGATCAATGGCTCCAGTGTAGATTACTTCCATCAGAAGAAAGGCTTAAGGCAATGAGATCCTTTATCTCATAGCATTTTCATTCTTGCAAGGAAGTTCTCATAAGATACCTCCACGACTTGTATAACTGTAACAAGAGTTTGCATTATGCCTTAAGATCTAGTGTTGTTGTTCCCTGTCTCATTTTTGCAGATGACATCTTAGTTTTTACAAATAGTCAGAACTTCAATTGGAAGCAGAAGAAAGAAACTTCTTTACCTTAAATGGACACCTCCGGTGAAGAACAGAATCAAGTTAAACGTTATTGGAGCTTGCTTGTTAAACGGTGAATCAAGTGGATGAATGATTTTCAGAAACTGGGATGGAGATATGATTGGATGCTTAGGCATTATTCTTAGAAAGTTTTACCCTCTAACTGCAGAAATTATAGCTCTATTAGAAGGCTTACTCATCTGCAGAAAAAACAACTGGTCTGCAGTTGATATCGAATCAGATAGCCTCCTCCTTATCAATATTTTAGCTGATTTCAACTCTGATTGGCGAATCGACTCTCTGTTAGATATATGCAGAAAGCTCATTTATCCTAAGATGACTCTGAGGCATGTTTCCAGAGTCCAAAACCAAACATCTGACTGGTTTGCGAAATGGACTCTGTCCTGCAAGCAGAGCTTAAAGTTCAACCAATTTTCGGCTCCTTCAGGCTTAATGTCGATTGTTCTTTTGGAAAGTCTTGGATTGGGCTATATTGCTAGGTTTAATTATCTGATAGAGCCTCGTTTGTCATATTGAAGCTGCTGGTTCTTGAGCTTCAAGCTCCCTGTTTCTTAGAAAATTCAGGAGTCTCAAGTCGGGATCAAAACTTTCGTTTGGCGTCTTGTCAACCTTTGTTTTGATATTTACTCCTTACTGTTTTTATATTTTATAAATTGTCCGTTCAATTTTGTAGAACTTCAATTTTTTCCCTTATTAATAGAAATTTCTTCGTTTTAAAAAATAAAATCTAAATAACAATAAAATCTAAAAAAAACAAAGAGAATATACAAACCTTGAAAAAATAAATCGGTGAAACTCGTGTTCTTCTTTTTCCCCTCTTCTTTAATTTAAATATAGTCTCGTTCATAAGCAACAACTCATTATCTTTTTCTAAATCAAACGGATAGATAAAACATAATTAATTAAAAGATTAAACCAATATAAAATCAAAACATATTATAACAAAAAAATTGAGAAAATTGAGAAAATCAATTGAGTTCTAATCTTCTAGAGATTGAGATGCTCGAGACTACATTCAACCATTTATAAATATCAATTTTAAATTTTCTTTTAAAATATTTAAGATTTTTAACTTACTTTTTTTTAAAATATTTAAGATTTTTAACTTACTTTTTTTTAAAATAATCATAATCCAAAAAAAAATTCAGTGTTATTTAAAGCTTTTAATTTAAAAAATTTCTTAAAAATAGTCATCATCCTAATTTTTAAATAAAAGTTTTATACCATTATTTCAAAGTTTAAATTTAAAACATTCTTAAAGAACAATAATTATCTTAAATTTTATTTTAATATTATTTAAATAATTATTACCTTAATTATATTTATAAAATATATATTTTAGAGAAAGGGCCTGCTCCTACCTGAATTAGTTGGGTTTTAATTTACTTCTATTAAAACGTTTGATTTTACCCTTAAATTTCTCCAATGAGCGTTTGTATAGATTCAGCGTCATAGATGTTGAAATCTTTCGGATGAACCTTTAAATTAGGGTCCAATTTTTTTTTAAAAGTTATCAAAAATACTTTTTAATCTCCGTCGGTTGAATCAGCGGAAAGCCCTTCGTCGGTTGAATACACGTAGTCTGGCGGGTGAGAAGATTTCATCCGCCGGGAAGTTTCCCGGCCGGTTGAGAAGGTCTCTGTTAGTTTGTATAAATCGTAAAAGTTTAAAAACACTGTGATTTTAAGAATGGTTAACATTTTTTTGCCCTAATTTAACCATACCCAACCTTTAATGTGTTGTTTGTCTCTGTTAGTTTGTATAAACATATAATCCATAGACCGGTCATAGATACATCCATATTTCTTACCAGTTGACTACTGAAATAACTAATTATCTTACTGAAAATGCAAACTGGATTTTGATATGATAACGGTGGCATAGATAGAATAAATAATATTTAATCGCTTCCAAAGAGACCTAAGAATAATTCTTTAACAAATATGTCAACTTATAAATTTAATTTTGCATCTAAGCAAACAATAATGCTACAATAGTTTTTTTCTCGCCAGAAGGAATCAAATAAATGAATAGATTCAATCAACATGTAACATGTCTTTTTTTATTAATTTTAATATTTTTTTTAAATGAAAAAAAATACCAACAAATAACATATTCAATTTCTTTATTGCCAACTGATATTTAAAAATTGATATTTTGAATAACCATTTCCACCGTGCTAAAAAATTATAAGTAACCTTTTCTTTGGATTAAATAATATTTTTTATTTTGTTTTAAAAAATCGAACTGTAGTTCGGAAAAAAAAATACCATCGGTTTTGTTTTTTAGACGAACAAAAGTAGATCTAATGATATTTCTTTTAATTTTTTTTATTTGTTGTTCAAAGAACTCTCATAATTGAATTTTTTTAAAGAACTCGCATGATTGATTTTTCAAACAACTTTCATAGTTAATTTTTCAAACAAATAATAACATTTTTCAAAGAACTCGCATGCTTAATTTTTCAAAGAACTCTCATGATTGATTTTTTAAAGAATCCACATGTTTAATTTTTCAAAGAACTCGCATGGTTGATTTTTCAAACAAAAATAGCAATGTTAATTTTTTTTAAAGAACTCGCATGTTTAATTTTTCAAAGAACTCTTATGATTGATTTTTCAAAGAACTCACATTGTTGTTTTTAACCCAAAATAACATTGTTAATTTTTCAAATAACTCACATGTTTAATTTTTCAAAGAACTCGCATGTTTAATTTTTCAAAGAACTTGTATGATTGATTTTTCAAACATAAATAGCATTGTTAATTTTTCAAAGAACTCGCATGTTTATTTTTTCAAACAATTCACATGATTGATTTTTCAAAGAACTCGCATGGTTGATTTTTCAAACAAAAATAACATTGTTGATTTTTCAAAAAACTTGCATGTTTGATTTTTCAAAGAACTCCCATGATTGATTTTTCAAAGAACTCGCATGATTAATTTCTTAAATAACTCACATGATTGATTTTCAAAGAACTCCCATTGTTAATTTTTAAAGAACTCGCATGGTACTCGTAAAATTTTATTCTTTTAAAAAATTCAAAAAAAATTACCAATGGATCTAGTTTTATTCATCTTTAAAAAAATGATGGTACTTTTGGATACTTTTCCGAGCTCCGGTTTGTAAGATATAGACATTTTAAAAAATAAAATAAAATAAAAAGGTAGAAAGAGAAAATTTGGTTCAAGAATTAGAAGTGGTTACGTGGTTGGTGATAAATAGTGGATATTTGAAGTATTATTAAAGAAGGGAAATGTCACACTAAGTACCTTCTCACCAAACTTATTATCATCTAGTACCCGAACTTTCTTTTATGCCTACTAAATACCTATCTCAGCAAACTAATTCCTTTTTAATACCCAACTAATATTTTCATTCTTGAAATACCCTCCACATTTGACTATGACGCTAGACGAGTTGTACTTATGATGTTAGACGAGTTGTACTTGCCTAAATAATATGACGCTAGACAAGTTGCACTTATGACGCTAGACGAGTTGTATTTGCCTAAATAACGCGAGATGTTCCTTGACTATGACGCTAGATGAGTTGCACTTGCCAACATCACGCGAGATGTTCGTGTAATATGACGCTATATGATTTGCACTTGCCTAAATCACGCGAGATGTTCGTGTAATATAACGCTAGATGAGTTGAACTTGTCCAAAGCACGCGAGATTTACGTGTGCACTTGCCTAAATCACGCGAGATGTTCGTGTAATATGACGCTAGACGAGTTGAACTTGTCCAAAGCACGTGAGATTTACGTGTACTACAACGCTAGATGAGTTGAACTTGCCAACATCACGGGAGATGTAAGTGTAATATGACGCTAGACGAGTTGTACTTGCCTAAATAACGCGAGATGTTCCTTGACTATGACGCTAGATGAGTTGCACTTGCCAAGATCACGCGAGATGTTCGTGTAATAGGACGCTAGATTAGTTGCACTTGCATAAATCATGCGAGATATTCGTGTAATATGACGTTAGATGAGTTGAACTTGTCCAAAGCACGCGAGATTTACGTGTACTACGACGCTAGATGAGTTGAACTTGCCAACATCACGGGAGATGTAAGTGTAATATGATGCTAGACGAGTTGAAAAGGGTAATTTGATAAAAAAATTGGCTTCTTAGTAGTAGTCTAAAGGGTCTCATATTTGGGTACTTATTAGGGATTTCATACTTGAAAAGGTATTTTCTGGTACTATTCTCATTAAAGTATTAGGTATTGGTTGTGTATTAAATAAGCATAAATAATAGTTTGGATATTAGATGACAATATAGTTTGTGAGTAAGTATCTCTACTACCATTACCCATAAAACAATTGACTAGATAGAAAGATAATCAAGTTCCAAAAGGACTACTATGACAACCGTTTATATATATATATAAAGTTTCATTGATATTAGTAATTATAATTATATCTTTTAACAATTCAATATTTTATCTGGTTTATTCGTCGTTTTTATTCATAAATATCATATCTATCTTTTAAATTTAAATAGTTTATCATGAATGTTTTTTAATTTTAAACTTAGGATAGTTAATTTTAATTTGTAGATTGTATATGGATCCAAATCTATTTGTTTTTGACATAAAATTTTAACCAACACAAAAAACATGTTCGATATGAACCTGATATGGAGAATATGAAACACTTGTTTGACTAACTCGATTTGTTTGACACAAAATTTTAACCGAACTAAAACACGAACTCGACATGTTAGAAACAAAAATATGAAAAATAAAAAAATCACATAAATGTATAACGTTATAATGTTAACATGAGATATACCTAGTATTAAATTTTAATCTTACATAAATCACATTTTAAATATATTTTCTCTTATTTATTATTCATTTTTCACTCATAAATAGCATATCATCGATATCTTTTAAGCTTATATAGCATTTCATCGTTGTCTTTTAATTTTAAATTTAAGGCCGTTAATTCCAAAATTTGGATCATATTTGTATCGGATTTGATCAATCCAAAACTTTAAAACACGTTACATGAATTCAATATGAATTCGATATTCGTGTCAGATTAAAAGATACGAACCGGATCTGTTAAAAACCTATTGTGTCCAAATCCACCTGTTTGACGTGAAATTTTAACCAATACGGAAAACATGTTCGACATGAACCAGATATGGAGGACACGAAACACTTATGTGACACACCCGACCTATTTGATACAAAATTTTAACCAACCAAATACATGAACCTGACATGTTTGACACACAATTTTAATCAACCTGAAACACATGTTTTACACGATCCCGACATGTTAGATTAGAAAAATATGAAAAGCAGAAAATTCACATGAATAAATGTTAAACATGAAATATGCATTGTATTAAATTCCAATCTTACAAAAAAAATTACATTGCACAAACTTTATCTTGAACAATAAAATGATTGAACTTAAAAAATGTGAGTTTTGAAGTCGACTTTAGTGTTTCACGAATTTGAAGCTCATATAAAAACAAACTAAATTAAATTAAAAATTAAAATATATATTATATTTGATAACATATTTATTCAGTTATATCCTAAATTACGTTAAACGAAATCAACTAATCGATCCATCATCCGTGTTGTGATCCGGGTCCAAACTCAAACAATCTTTTGTGAGTTTGTTCATTTTCTCTTTCTGTAATGCTAGAACATATTATCATACTAGATATATTAAAATCATATATAATAGATAAAACTTTCATATTTAAGCATTAAAATTCAGGAAACTTTCAAATTTTTATGAATAACAAATCCTTTGTACAATTAATGCCTCAACAATATCTGGTTAAGACGAACTACAAAATTTGTCAAGAACTCGACCGTCGGTGCTGAATGTCAACTCCGATGCAACCCTAGCTATAGAAATTTACAGCACATCACGAGTCATGGTGGTGAGTTCTGAATGTTTACATTGATTTATTTCTAATATACGAGGATACCAATTTTTTTTTATCTCCCTACACATTTCCTTCATCTAAATATATGATACAGAGTAAACGCAGAGAAGCCAATATAGGGGAAACCCTAATTTTCTTTATCAAAATTCAACTCCCTTACATTGTAAACAAAGTCTGTTTAAATAAGAGTTCGAACGAAAACCCTGATACGAAAATACCAAAAATGCCCTAAAGTTATAAAAACTCGAAATAAGATAGTAAATGACTATGAATGCCCAAAAAACGACGCATGTCACGAGCATAGCGGTGACTTGTAATCATGGCATCGTTCCCTTCGAAATAAGGTGTTGTGGGTCAAAATCGGACACCGGGAGCTCCGAAACTGTCACGCTGCATTCTTCGGGTGATCGCTTGTCTGTATAAATTCTAGCGCTAATCTATCTGCATCATCCCCTCCGGGGTAGAGAAGATTCGCCCTCGAATCAGAACTAGTCTCCTCATCAGAAGAGTCACCTGCATAAGGAATCAGATGCTTAACATTAAAGACATCAGATGTACGGACATGGCTAGGCAAGCGCAACCGACAAACATTCAGGTTGATATGCTCCACAATCTCCACATGGCCAATCTTCCGGGCGACCAGTTTGTTGTACTCACTGGCAGGGTACCGAGCCTTGGTTAGAACGACCCACACATAGTCACCAACTTTGAACTGTACAGGACGACGATGAGAATCCGCCTGCGCCTTACACTTGGCAGTGCTCAAGACAAGCTGATCGTATGTCTTCTGGTGGGTTTGACAAATCTGCGAGACAAGCTCCTCAGCAGTTATGTGAACACGAATTTTACTGGGCAGGACAAGCAAGTCCACCGGACCCCGGGGCACAACACCATATATCACATGGAAAGGACAAAAACCCGTCGAGCGGTTAAGGGCATGGTTGTGGGCAAACTCTGTCTGCGGTAGGCGCTGATCCCACGCCTTCAGGTGATCTTCCACCAGGCTGCGCAACAAGTAACCGATGGAACAGTTAACCACTTCTGTCTGACCATCAGTCTGGGAGTGGTAGGCACTACTGAAACTGAGCTGCGTATTCACCATGCGCCATAACCTACGCCAGAAATGACTCACAAATCTGGTGTCACGGTCAGAAACAATGGCACTAGGGAGGCCATGAATGAGGTAAATCTCTCGAAAGAAAATTTGCGCGACACACACTGCATTAGATGTCTTTCTACATGGGATGAAGTGTACCATCTTAGAAAAAAGATCAACCACCACAAAAATAAAGTCGAATCCACGCTGAGTACGGGGTAATCCAAGAACAAAGTCCATACTGATGTCGGTCTAGGGCTGAGTAGGAATCGGCAACGGAAAATAAAGACCCGCATTCGTTGATGTTCCCTTTGGCCAACTTACAAACTCGACAACGGGATACATAACGACCAACTTCCTTACGCATCGAAGGCCAAACATATGATGCGGACACCAACTTGTATGTCCTATCACGGCCCACATGACCCTCGGTATGCAGCTCCTTGATCAACTGAAGACGCAAGCTACAGTCAGGGATACATAACTGTACCCCGCGAAAGAGAAATCCATCCTCTATTAAGAAATCAGATCGTGTCCCCTGCTGAATCAATTCAATAACCCGCGAGAAGAACAAGTCAGTAGCATAAAGACCAACAAAAGAATCAAAACCAGGAACCTGAACTCGCATTTTTGTTAGCAGATTGTAATGACGGCTCAGAGCATCAGCAACCCGATTCGTAATACCAGCCTTGTGCTTGATGACAAAAGTGAACTGCTGCAAGTAAGCTATCCAAGAAGCGTGTCTATGAGAGACCTTGTCCTGGTTTCCAAGATACTTTAAAGATTCATGTTTAGTATATAGCACAAATTCATGCTGAAACAAATAATGGCGCCAATGCTTGATAGCCTGAACCACAACATAAAATTCAATGTCATATGTACTAAATCGCAGCTTAGTACTCGCCAATTTCTCAATGAAGAAAGCCACAGGACGCCCTGACTGGGAAAGAACTGCCCAATACCAAATTTAGACGCATCACAGTGAAGCTCAAATGGCTGGGAAAAGTCGGGCAGCACCAGAATAGGTGCAGTGGTGAGACGTCGTTTAATCTCTGCAATCACCGCATCAGCATCCTCGAACGATTCAAATTTCGTGCCCTTTATGGAGTCCGTATTCGGGGCCATAACACTGCTGAAATGGGGAATGAAACGCCGATAAAAAGAAGCTAAACCATGAAAACTGCGAACCTCGGTATAGATGTTGACAAACTATCCCAACAAAAATATAAGATTTAATCTAAGCTATATCCAAACTATGTAGACAATAAAACCAAAATGTAAGTCTAAAAACCAAAATAAATAGATTGAGCCGACACAAACTATAAGACAAAGGTTAACCTAAACGCTTAACTCTTAAAAAAACCCAAGAGACCAAGAAGATAGATACAAACCCTTGACAAAAGCATTCATTGAATAGAAAAAATCAAGCATGGAGGAAGAAAACTAAACGATAATCTTATAAAAATTAAGAAATCAGGGATGTGTAAACTTTAAACTAACGATTTCACATAAGAAGATAAATAAGAAGTCTAAAATATAAAAATCGTATAAAAAATAAAGAGATAAGCTTTTACAAACAATAATTTAAAGGAGAACCCCTGAATAACAGAGTTTGAAAAAGACAATAACAGTCGATGGAGTAAGTGGAGAAATCGAATCTCTGACTATGAGAGTTGAGACGAAAGAGAAATAAAAAAACTAAATAGAGTCTCTTAGAACGAAGATGAGAGAATAAGAGAGACACTCTCGTGGTGGGTTTGTCAATATACGGTTAAAGAATATAAATTATTTATATTTATGGCAAATGTTTTTGTACGATTACATATTTTAAATTTAAGTATTTTTTATAAGATAAAATTATGTACTTCATTTTTCGTGTTTTATTAGGTTGACGGGTTTTACAGGTTTATAGGTTAATTTTTCTTGTTATAGGTCTCGAGTCTTTTTGGGTTTCACAGGTTAGTTTTGGATTAGACGAATCCAATCCGAACATGACACCGTTTTTTGGGATATTATGGCCTGATTCTTTGTGATGAAGAGATATTTGTAAATTGGTAAAAAAATCTAAAACGAAGACCTGATTTCTATTGTTATATATATATATATATATATATATATATATATATATATATATATATCCTTTATATTAATCTTTTAGTTACTTATTTCAAACATACAAATTTTACCATGCATTAATGCTTAATTCTCAAGAAACCATGTTATGTATTGCACTATAATGCTTGTCCTAAAAGGGTACTTTCATAAACTACATTATATTATTTAGTGTTATTACATTTAAGGTATAGTATATACATTGGATTCATCCTATTTGGAAATTCACTTTTATTCTATTTGTTGACTGCCTGGAATATATGATATAAACTATGTTTTTCTCATTTCACTACTTTATTTATTTGTACTAATATGAAATTTACAGGAAAGTAACTGACTCTATGCTCGTAAATAATACACTAATGTTGATATATTTCGAAGTTTTTCGGGTGGAAGGCTGGTTACTAGAATATTATAGATATTACGCACGATTGAGGTTTGTATGGTATATGTTCCACCTTTTTTGTTATTGCTTTCTCAAAAATGACAATTAACAACCTTGAATCAATTGTCATTACTACGAGTGTACCTTCTGGTATTATGGGTTTTTATGTTGTTGTGCATATGTGGATTGGTCGGTATAACAAAAAATATCCATTGCATTAACTTTTATACTCTTGGTATACTTGTCTTATGTTTTGGGGTTTTGTTTTTTTATGGTCATCAGGAACTTACAAGCCCTATTGCATATACTCAGTTATTCTACTTTGTTAGTGGGTGGAATGAATAGAGACTGTATGACCACCAAACCTGACATGCTATAAGTCTCGATTATGTATATCTATATATTTTATTTCTTTTTAGATTTATATTGATAAATAAAATGGCTCACAAACCTTATATACAAATATAAGGTTTTTTTGGATATTTGAATGTTATTTTTTATGTATTAAAGTATTTTGTTTTTACTTTAAATGTTATAGATTATTTTATATTTAATAGTTAACTATGAACAAGATTCATCTTATTCGTGTTAATCTGACATGAAAAATATTAATAATTTTCAAACCAGATTAGTATATGATAATATGAAACAAAATGCTTAAGAAACTAAGTTAGACACCATATCTTTTTCATTACAGGAATTACAAAATACTCTTATGAAAAATAACATGAATACTTTTATTTCTATCATTTCAGATGATAACTTAAAAATTAAAAATATTTTTAATATTAATACATCTTATTATAAAAAATGACGAAATTCTTTTTCTTTGGCGCCGTCTGTGGGAATCCGTGATACCAAAAAGGAATCTTTTTCTTTGAAAATTGCGATCTGATCTTTAAGAATGAATGACAATGTTGTCGGAGAGAGGGTCGGTAGAGAAATGGCCCGAGCCGTTTCGTTATCTGAAGGCGAAGAAGCCCCGGGTCAGGAGTACTACGCCCAGGGTCAGGACAAGCGTTCGACTCTTATCATGACTAGGAGACAGCTCCTAGAAGACATTGCCCGATTAGACGCCGAAAAAGAGCGGGCATTAGATGAAAAAAGGCTCGGGAAGGAAAATGTAAAGAACCACTCGTGGATAACCTTGAAGAAGGCAACTTGACTGCGGGACATCGTATCGAGGCCCGACCCGTTAGGTATTATCGAGAGCCTCTCTCGGAGGATAGACAGAATACCAGAAAGGAGCGATACCCGGAGGATAACCGCTGCGCCGCCGACGATTACACCTCGGATGATTCGTCGGGAAGGGAGTACCGACGTCAGGAAAGGTTAAACAAACGCGCGCAGAAAAACCGTTCCCGACGCGACAGAGCACCCCGATCAGACTCTTTTAAGTATAAGAAAGGTAGCACTGAAAAGAGAACACCGATATCATTTGAGAAAGAAGAAATGCCAGCGGGCAGCAGAGAAAATCGGGTAGCCCTGCCCCAGGTCCAGTGGCAACCTTTGAACAGCCAGAATCAGGGATACCAAATCAGTAGCCAATTTATCAACCCCGGGATGAGGGTCTCTACGGGGCATCTCCCCAAGAGAGTTGATATCTCTAAGTTGGAAAAGTATGATGGAAAAAGAGACCCGGATAATCACCTAGAGGCTTTCAAAAACTTCATGTTGAGTTTCGACATCGACGATAAACTTCTATGTCGGGCGTTTTCAATGACTTTCAAAGATCGGGTGTCCAAATGGTACAACCGGTTACCACAGGGTTGTATCCGAAACTTTGGAATGTTCTGGAAAATGTTCCGACAGCACTTCGTCGGGAGCAAGAGTTTCCGAGCTAATGGTGATACCATCATGAATTGTAAGCAGAGGTTGGGAGAGAGCCTCAGGGAATACACCAGGCGCTTCATCGACGCTAAGACCGACCTTGACCATTGCAAAGAAAATATGGCGCTGACCGCGTATCGCTTGGGTTTTCTCCAAGGACCGATGAAGCAAGTGGTAACTAAAAACCAAACATTTACCTTCTCCGCCCTTCTGGCTCAAATAGAGAAACGGATATTGATCAAAGAAACCGAGGCGTCCGAGCTGGCGTCGCAAATTCAGCAGAGCGCGCAAGCGTCGGTTGTGATAAAACAATGGGCTCAATTCAGTTACGCCACCAAGCCCAGCCGGTCAACACGATACCCCCGACTCAACCCCTGCCAGCCAAGCCTTCGGCTCCCCCGAGCCAAAAAACAAAACAAACGAATCAAACGGCTTCGCGACCCATGTCTAACAAATGGATCAGACCCGCTTACTTCGCCGACTTGACAGAATGCGTGTCTTCAATCTACGAAAAGACTAAGAAGAGCGGAAGGAATGTATCGAAGGCCTTTCCCTATACCAACGCCTCGGGAGCAGAGGAACAACCGGTATTGTCGCTACCATGAGGACGTCGGACACGACACTAAGGATTGTATTGCTCTCAAAAAGGAAATACATATGCTGATAGAGCACGGGAACCTCCTAGAATACGTGAAAAATAAGGTTCAGCAGAATACACCATTTTGAGGGACCTCGTCTCGGTACCGAATTCTGAAACCACCATGACCATTTCAGAGGTTACCGATCCGTTTGATGTCTCAGTCGAATATCTCGATCCAGAAGCAAATCGCAACATCATCGGAATCATTGAAGAAGGAGCTGCGGGGAGCACTGGGAATGTGAGAAACCTTTGTAAAGTTTTTGAATCATTGACTATTTTTTGGTGGAGATTCTATGGCAGGTACTATGCATTCCTCTAGGAAGCGGCACATCGTGAATCTGGCTGCGCAGCTGGAAGCCAGGACTTATCCTACTTCAAAGGGTATCCCTTCACCGATCCTATATTTCGACGATGACGATATGAGGGATATAGCCGGCCCTTATGAAGACGCCATCATTATCGGAGCGGCCATTGCGGGGGAAGAGGTCCGGCGCATTCTGGTGGATACCGGTAGCTCAGCCAATATAATCTTTGCATCCACCTACGCTAAATTCAGAACGCCTCCGATCATTACGCGATCAGACCGAACTATCGTAGGATTTACGGGTTCAGCATCGGACGTAGTGGGGGAGTTTGAGGGTATTGTTCAGCTAGGCCGCAAACCGTTTAAGAAAGAGGTCACAATCTTATTTGTGGTAGTGGACGCCCCGGCTTCTCACAATGCTATCTTTGGTAGATTATGGTTATCATGAATGCACGCGGTATCATCCACAGTCCATGAATGTTTGAAATACGTGGTCGGGAACAACGTGGGCATAGTCCGCAGCAGCCATAAAGTAGCGCAGGAGTGTTACAGAGTGGCCTTGGCACCCAGAAAGGATCAAGAGATGACGCAAGCGCAGGACTAGCAATTAAAGGGGCTCCCCTCGGGGTCGTTACCAGTTGATGATCCTAGGGAAGCTCCCGGTTTCTTAACCACCGACGAAGAATGTGAGAAACATGCATTCACCGAAGGAAGGTCCTGCAGATCGGAATCCGGCTATCGCCGACTTTCAGAGGACGGTTGTTATCTTTACTGCAGGAGAACCTAGATTTGTTCGCTTGGTGTTCAAAGGATGTGACAGGAGTGCCGGGGGACTACGTGGTTCACAAACTAACGGTCAACAAGAACGTCAGGCCCGTTTCGCAGAAGCGTCGGGCCTTTAGCCTAGAGAAGGAAGAAATCATTCTGCGAGAAGTCGAAAGGAGGATCAGTGTCGGACACATTAAGGAGTCGAGTTACCCGCTCTTGACATCCAACCTGGTCCTGGTAAAGAAGAAAAACGGGAAATGGAGGATGTGGGTGGACTTTACCGACCTCAACCGGGCGTGCCCAAAGGACCCTTTCCCTATGCCAAGGATCGACCAACTTGTGGATTCAACGTCGGGAAAAAGACTGCTATCATTTATGGATGCGTACGCGGGCTACAACCACATCAAGTTACACCCAGCTGACGAAGAAAGCACGACATTTATCACGGGCCGAGGCTTATATTGCTACAAAGTCATGCCGTTCGGTCTAAAAAATGCTGGAGCGACTTATCATAGGTTGGTTAACAAGACCTTCGATTCTCAGATAGGGCGGAACATGGAAGTCTACATCAATGACATGCTGGTAAAGAGCAGCACGGACGAAGAGCACCTCGCAGATTTGAAAGAAACTTTTGACAACCTCAGGAGAATAAATCTCAAGCTCAATCCGGAGAAATGTTCTTTCGGGGTAAGGTCGGGAAAATTCTTGGGTTTCTTTGTTAGCGAAAAATAAATTGAGGCTCATCCGACTCAGCTCCAAGCTCTAACTGACATGACTCAGCCTAAGAATATCAAAGAAGTCCAAATATTAACATGGCGTCTGGCGGCTTTAAATCGGTTTATCTCTCGTTCGTCTGACAAATGTGCTCCATTTTTTCAGGTCTTGAGAAATGCCAAGAATTTTGTTTGGACAACAGATTGTGATGCGACCTTTCTGGGCATCAAGACTTACCTGTCGTCTCCACCTTCTCACAAAGCCTCTGACATGAGATACTCTTTTCCTTTACATTGCAGTTTCAGATTCAGCGGTGAGTGCGGCGTTGATCAGCGAGTCAGGAGCAGCCCCTAAAGCCGTATATTTTGTTAGTAAAAGTTTATTGGACGCAGAACCATGGTATCCAAGGCTGGAAAAGATGGCCTTAGCATTAGTGACCGCAGCTCGGAAAATGCGGCCATACTTTCAAGCGCACCCTATTGTTGTCCGCACCTCGTTCCCACTCAAATACGTTCTTCAACGCCCGGACATGTCCGGGAGAATGTCTAAATGGTCGGTCGAGTTGGGAGATTTCGACATCAATTTTGAGCCTCGGGCGGCCATCAAAGGCCAAGTTCTGGTTGATTTCATGGTGGAATTTCATTCTGACCGCCCAGATCAAGATGTACCATCGAGATCAGCCGAACCAAATGAATGGATCATCTGCACCGATGGGGGATCAAACGTAAATGGCTGCGGGGCGGGTGTACAGATAGTCACCCCACGGGCATAAGTATGCATCAAGAAATTGGGTTTGGCTTTCCCACTTCTAACAACGAAGCCGAGTATGAGGACGCCCTGGGTGACATGCAATTAGCACATGTATGTGGAGCTATGCACGTACGTCTCATTAGTGATTCTTAATTTTTGATAAATCAAGCCTCGGGAGCCTCAGAAGCCAGAAAAGAGCATCTGGTCCAGTACTTAGCCGCACTCAGGGTGTTAGCCGTGTCATTCGCCAAGGTGACATATGAGCATGTCCCAAGAGCCGAGAACGTGGTAGCTGACTCTCTAGCGTCGGTCTCGTGTTCGAACAATTACCCATGGATAACCGATCAAGAGCACCCGTCGATCATCAAGAGGAAATAGTTGGATAACCGGCCCGAAATCGCTTGTCAGGTATCTACGGTAACCGCGTCGGATTGGCGGCGGGATATTATTGCTTTCTTAGCAGAGGGTTTACTGCCGAACGATGGCGCATCAGCCCGAAATGCGCAACAAAGCCCGAGGCTACATCCTATTAGGCGACGTACTATAAAAAAAAATCATTCAGCCGCCCCTTACTGAGGTGCTTGGGGGTGAATGAGTCGCAGATCACTGTGTCCGAGTTACACGACGGAGAAGGCGAGACACATTGTGGGTACAAGGCCTTAATTAGAAGAATTTTTCGCGCCGAATTTTATTGGCCAACGATAACGACGGACGCACAACAGATAGTAAAAACTTGCGATACTTGTCAAAGATTCGCAAACGCGATAAATGTACCAGCGACTCCTTTAGAGTCTATATCAGAAGGAATACCCTTCGACCGATGGGGAATCGACCTTGTGGGGCCGTTATCGATGGCGTCTGGTGGGAGACATACAATTGTGGTGGCGGTGGATTACCTTTCCAAATGGGTTGAAGCCGAGCCATTATCCCCCACTAAAACTAAAGACATTATCAAGTTTATCTGGTCAATATCTGTTGTCGGTTCGGGGTGCCGCAGAGGCTCACCATGGATAACGGGCCCCAATTCGACAGCAGAGAGATGAAATCTTTTTGCACAACTCACAAGATTAGGCAATGTTTCTCTGCTCCATTCCACCCTCAAGCTAACGGGTAAGTCGAAGTCATTAACCAAACCATTTTGGACGGGATCAAAAAGAACCTCGAAGGGAGGCTCGCAAATGGCCAGACTATCTACAAGAAGTGTTATGGGCTTACCGAACCACTCCTCGAACGGCAACTCGGGAGTCACCTTATGCTCTGGTATATGGTATGGATGCGGTCACTCCGGCAAAATCTATTTTTCCGTCCTTTAGAATCGGAACCTATGATGAAAACACAAATCAAGGCGACAGACAGTTAGCTCTCGACCTTATAGAAGAAAAACGGAATCGCGCTCAGCTAAATTCTTTATATTATCAGACCCTAATGAGGAGCCGATATGCGTCTAAAGTACGACGTCGGGAATTCGAAGTTGGTGATAAGGTTTTGAGGCGCGTTTTTCTGCACACCAAAGACAAAAGCCTCGGCAAGCTCGCCCCAAACTGGGAAGGACCATACGAAGTGATAGACAGAATTAAGAGCGGGACATATCGTTTGCAAGACAAGCTCGGCCGATCATTAAGGCTACCATGGAACATCGAACATTTGAAATTGTATTTAGAGTAATTTTACATTTTTGTAACTCTCTGAGAATTGTGTGTAAGAACCCCTTGGTCGGGGATGCACTCTTTCCTACCTCGGTGGCGCGAGAAGGTTTTAACGAGGCATCGACACCCGACCCTCACCTTTTTAATCAAAACATTTTTGCCTTCCAATCTTTGAAGTATTATAAACTTTGTCAGCTGACGAGCTGATCGGAGGTTTTTCTTACTAATCTTGATTGATCTACAGAACCTTAATTGGTTTTTCAGTGTTCAAACTGATCTACATCTTAAATTTCCCGACCCTACGGGAAAACTTTCAATTTTACATTGATCTACTGAACATTCATTGGTTTTTCAGTGTTCAAACTGATCTACATCTTAAGTTTCCCGACCCTACGAGAAAACTTTCAATTTTATATTGATCTACAGGACCTTCATTGGTTTTTCAGTGTTCAAACTGATCTACATCCTAAATTTCCCGACCCTACAAGAAATTTTTAAATGTTACATTGATCTACAGAACCTTCATTGGTTTTTCAGTTCCCGAACTGATCTACATCGATCTACAGAACCTTCATTAGGTTCTGACCCTCACAAAGCCATCACGATATGTAACATTCACAAAAATATAAAGTACGAATGCAATAATCGGATATCGGGAAATTCTGTTTACAAAAGAAGCTTATAGGGGACTCCGCAGTCCCCAAAATCCACATGTCTTAAAACAATAAAATACAAAAACAGAAAATAAAACTAAGGACGTTGGGAATCAAGCCTCTTCTTCCTCTGACTCGGGGTCGTCCGATTCATCGTCCTCAAGACTAACACCAGTGGGGTGGTCATCTTCTGGCACGTCCAACCACATTGACCCAAGGGAAAGGTTAGGGAAGCGGTGGTGAAAAGACAACACATATGCGGCCTTGGCCTCAGCCGTCTCTTTCTCCATCCACTTCTTGCATTTTTCAGCAAAAAATGTATTGGCTGCCTTCAGATCGATGATCTCCCGCACGAGGGCCACGACACGATCCTCCCCGGCCTTCCTGACCTGCTCCAAAGCACCCTCGGACTCCTTGAGCTTTTCCTCTGCCAAGTCCTGAGCCGCTTTAGCGTTCCGCACTTCCTATTGCAGACCGGTAACTTTCACCTCCGCGCCCGAATGCTGTCGGCTCAATTCCCCTGCCCGACGTTCTTTCAGAGCCAATGGCACGAGCATGTTGTATAGGGAAAGGGCCAGCCCATCGGTAATTTGCAACGGAAACGCATGCAGACTCTCAGGCACCGACAGCCCCGAAAGCTTTGTGCCACTCGATGACGCCGCAGTATATGAAGGAGCCTTTGGGGGTTAGCATCATCAGGGATCACCACTACGGGATCAATCATCGAGCCACCCTTAGCCCCCCCCCCCCCCCCATATTGGTCGAAAAGCTCCGGCACGGTAGCATTGTCAACACCAACAACCGACCCACATTCCTTCTTGGAGCACTTCGACTTCTTCGCCTGAACTCCCTCTGCATCAGCCCAACCTTTCCTTTTCTGCGCCAGCCCCTGGGCCTGATTGACCTCACCGCCCTCAGCTGCGTTTTCTTCTTGATGCGCCTCCGCCCCCGCGTCATCAGCACCGGCATTGTTCTCCCCGGCCTCATCGTCTGATTTTGGGCACTTGCTAGGCGCCTTGTTGCGCTTCGGGAGATATAGTTGGGATCCCGACGCATCTGTCTTTGCGATCAAGTCCTCCATGCTCGGGGGCTGACGCAACCGCTCGATAGTGAGCACCTCTGACGAGCAGCGCCAGAGGTTGCTCATGATCATGTTGGTGTCTTTGAAGGCCCGATGCATTGCCCGAACCTAGTGCTTCTTGGCATAGTCCTTCAGCATTTGGAAGGTGACTTTGCCCGGTTTGAAGTAGTCCTTCTTCATCACCTGTAAGAACTCCTTCGACACTACACAAAAGATCGGTACAATGTAAAAAAAAAGAAAAAAAAAAGAAAAAGGGGCTTACCATCGGGAACCCAGGTCCAGAGCAGTTGCCTCTGGTTCTCCTTGCTGTAAGGGTGACCATTTTTCTAGCAGCCGCTAAGAAAGATGAAGCGATGCTTCCATCCATTGTCTCCCTCGAGGAAGTCATTGACTATCTTCCATGTGTTTACCAGAGAAGAGTAGAAAAATGGGGACTTAGGGGATTTCGACAACCCGGACATGACGATGTACTCTTCCATGGGCATGACCCGACCCGACAGACGCGAGGCCATTATGCAAGACATCAGTGTGTACCATGCGTTGGGCGTCAGCTGAGAGGGGCAGATTTGGAGGGTTTGGAAGTACAGAGCAATCTCAGGGTCCAGGGGGAACCTGAGGCCCCAGTTGAACAGTTCGGTGAAAACCACAATCTCTTGCAACCAAACGTGTATAGGAGTCTCTCCGGGAACGATGAACCGAACGGTGACACACTCCGGAATGCCCCAACGGATCAACAGCTCTTTTTGCTCAGCAACAGGAAAGTAAAGATATTTGCCTTCAAAAAGAGAGACGACGTTGCTCGCGGGTAGCCAGCGGAAATATGTGGTGGTTATGACCGCCGCTATCTCCTCGGGAAGCGGCTCCTCGGGAGGGGCAGCAGCATTGCCAGCAGCGGCAATACTGACCTCTGATTACTCGGTATTTACTACCGGAACTTGGTCAGAGCTAAGGGCGGTGGCGGCGCCCGGGTCGGATGGTCGAACGCAGGGGTCTGTAGGGCCAGAACTGCTGCCGGTTTGTGCCAGATGAGCCTCGTCTTGTTGCCGACGAGCCTGTTTGGGATCCAACTCCACTGGCGTTAGTGGCCGTCGATTAAGACCTAAAAAAGTCACAGCTGTGTTAGTACCGGTTTGCCACCCTCGTATGGAGGGAGTAAGCGGAACCATCTCAGGCGAATTACCTCCTGTGGGAGATGTTGGAGAGCTGGTTTCCCCCATAGATAGAAATTTTGGTTTGCCGAGGCGCCGGGGCGGAAAAGGATGCGAAGCAGCGTAAGAATTAACTGATGAAGGCGTCGGGCGGTCTAAACGAGCAATAGGGGAGCGAGGAGAGCTACTGCTAGAAGTGATGACGACGAGTTCTGGGGTCAGAACGCCGAGTGGTTCAGGCAGGGTAAAGGACTCGGTGGGGATCGGGTCAGCAAGAACAGGGTCGTGGGGTTGCGGTATAGGCGTGAGTGGCTTGGAATCAGAACTCCAAATCAATCCGGCACGTCGGTATTCTTCAGCGCGGTCGCCAATACTAGCTCAATCTTCAAAACCGAACACTGGTCTTTTCTTCTTCACTTTTGGTGTCTGCTTCGGGTATCTGGGTTTCATAAAACAACCATTCCCTCTCTAGAAAAATCTGGACAACACTTTCTCTCTCTAGAATACCTCTGAGAGAGATCTGAATTTGTGATATACTTATAGGTAACATCACCTAGCAGTTACATGACCGGAGAATGCCAAGCGACGAAAACCAGCGGGAAGACGAAAGGACTCCTCAAGAGACTGTGCTGGCAAGCACGCGTCGAGTTAGCAGTCAACACGTGTCACTCCTCTTCTGACACGAGCGAACCCTATACTAGCCAACTCAGATGAAGATACTAGATGGGCCATCACAACCCAATTCACCACTCAAAACCGGCTTACCATCCTAAGCCCATGAAGAGACCACCAGGAAGGTGCGGGAGCCAACCCGATGTGAATTATGAACCAAGTCGGGTCAAAGTTTAAATGGAAGAAAACGTCCGGACTTAGTCCCCTAACAAGACTTAGAAGGTTGAACAGCAGTTGGGAGAGAGTCTCCACGCCCGACCGTTTGATAGGTATCTCAAGGGTCGGACACGCTGGAAAGAAGGGATCTGACCTAGGCAGACCAGCCATCAGCCCATAGGATAAGGGACAGCGACAACCTAACTTGACTCCTGTACAAGTCTTCACTCCCGCTGCTCTCGAAGACTGGGGGGCTACTGATAAGGGAATAATTCGCCAGAATAAATAATAAAGAGTTAATTATGAATGTAAAATAGTTGACGTGACTGTAATAGCATTTACGGCTTATTAGAGGCTAATTTGCAAACAATGTATTTGATGAAGGACCAAAATAGAAATAAAACAAGCCCACCAAGGACATTAATGGGTCCACCCTTCTTTACTATAAAAGGAGACCCATTATTCTTGGTAGGTGGGACATTCCACAATATAATATTCTCTTCCACTTTCTCTCTCTTTATTTTCTCTCTCTAGTCACATCAGGTCCAAAATCCAACATTCTATAAGTCATTTATTCTCTCATCAGCTTTGAAACAATTCATATCATAAGAATTTAGTGTGAGTTACTATGAGAAAAAAAGATTCATACATCCAACAATGATATATTTGACAAAAATGCTCCATATAGGTAACAAGCCATCACTAATCTTGTATGAATACAATATATCAGCTAAGCTATGGGTAAGCTGTTGATCAAGAATACTACAATGATAATAGGTCTTTGTAACCTCCTCCAAGTCGAAAGGGTTGTCTATGCACGTGGCAGGTATAAAAAATGTTCTTAAACCTTCTATTAAATACTTGGGTAGCATATTGCACCGTTTCCCCAGTCAACACCCATAAATATTGTCTATAAAATCGTCTTATTGATAAACTATACAACTACATAAAATTAGTTCATGTGATCATCTTATTAGATGGTCATTACGATAAAAAAAATCAACATAATAACTTATAACTGACAGGTTTTTAATATTGACCAAAAATTCATTTTTCAACTTAACGAACGTAAGTTAAAAATATATTGACTAAACTTTGTGATAAATTAAAACGAAGGCTATAACATTATAACTCATAACAAACATTTGGTTATAACCATAAAGCATTTAGCTCTAACATTCATTATTTATTTATCAATTCAAATAACCAAAATAAAACATATATAAACCGCAAACATTAGCGTATTACATAGATTAATAATAAAAATAATATTTAATTATAGTAAAAAAATATTTAAGACCAAACATTTAGCTGTAAAAGAAATATACATCAACTATTGATGTTTTAAACAAAATTCTAAGTCACAATTTAATTATAACAACAAGAACAAAAAAACAAAAAATTAGCTATACCACATTATGTCTGCCTGTTAGAATAAACAATAGTTTCAATTCAGTTGTTTAAAAATAATAATAAAAATATCGTGATTCTCATCTTTAAAGTTATAATAAGTAATTGAATTTTATAATTTCCTTGTAAATAATTACCATCCAAAAACAACAAAGGTCGACAATGTTACAAAACGTATAAACAACAACCGATCCCAATAAAACATCGTGTAAAATCTTTACTTCCTGGATCATAATGTAAACTAAGTGAAACTTATAATCAAAATGCTTAAGTTGATCAAAGTACTTAGTCAAATGACTATAAGACAATGCAACATCCCTAAACACTTCTTTTTAGCTTTATTTATATTATTCTTGGTTAGTTGATAAGTAATTGAAAATTCATATCTAACTTTAAAAAAAAATATAATAGCTAAAGAGGTTGTATAAGGTTTTGATCTCCACTCTCTAAGAATTTCAATAACAATAATATCAAACGAAAAAATACCATTATTGTGCTTCTTAAAAGCATAAACACTAGTGTGCTGATCTACATACTTACATGTAAATATATCAATTAGTAGTCTCTTCGACTTTATTTATATTGCAAGTACAACTTATATTACTTTTCAATTTACACACAACCACAATACGTTGTTACGATTGAAAAAATAAAAACTAACTAATCCAACTTTAGCAAAAAACATACAAATAGTCCGTTGAAACTCTATATCACCACCACATTTACATTGCCTCATACCTATAATAAAATTAGCCCAATAAGAACTAGTAAAAAATTTATTTGTGTATTAATAACTAACATCAATCCAACTTTCAATAATTCCACCTATATAGAGTTTGTATCACCAAATGCATCAGAAGCAAATATACAAGAAGCTTCACTAATACAATCCAACAACATCATAGTGTTTTCATCAACCGATTCCATAAAGTTGGATGTAGAGCGGTTAACCACCACAAGAATACTCTCAAAATCATACTCATATAGTAAGTTGCAATTCTTAATTTCACTTAAAATATATAATAATTTCATATATGACATATCTAACCCCACCTATGTAATAAACTCGCGAATAGAACTTAAATTTATAATCTGGATCTGAGGAAATAACAATAATCCAAATGTTAAAAATAACCATTTAAAATATGGATCTATGGTAATCTAAAAAAACAAAAAACAAAAAACAATAAATATATAATAAAGTTAGAACAACATAAAAACTAACATAACAAATAACATCTACTAAATTAAGACAAATATATAACTTAATGTAATAGTTAGCTTTAACTATAATTACATATAAAGAAATATAAAAAATATAAATGTATACACATTTAAATGTTACTAAATTAAGAAAAATATATAGCTTAATGTAACATTCACATGTAACTATAGAAAAATCTAAAATAGTTTAATTATTGACAAAAAAAACAGGTCAACAAGCATAATTTTTATACGTTTAGCAAGTAACACTCTTATATCTAAACGGAAAATTATAACAATAATAAAATTTAGTTATTTTTATAGACTTCTGTTAGTAAGCATTCACATATAACCACTTTGTAACCAAATGAACCAATCGACAAAATACAAAGTAATATAATTTTTGTTAGGTGCAACCAAAGTCCCACATCCTACATGAGTTAAACAAGAGAAAAAAGCAGTATACAAGTTAAGAATATATCTCCATTAGTATGAGGCCTTTTGAAAGTGGATCAAAAGCAAACTTTTGCGAGCCTTGGTTGTTCTTACTTATATACGGAGATGGAATATGTGGTACTCATATTCCCAACAAGTGGTATATGTGGTGGGTGTGATGTGCGTAAAATTCTTAGATGGTCGAACATCTTACCAGAAGCCAAGATTCATACTCAAGGTGACTGATCTACTGTATAGATGGAGCGCCTGATGGCTCATCAAGCACATGGCTTGATCAAGGAACGGTGCACTGTTATAGATGGAGTGCGTGATGGCTCATCAAGCTGGTGGCTTGACCAAGGAGCGGTACAGTGTCATCTGATAGTGAGCAGATAGATCCCCGCCATAACTCTAGAGGGCATGCATCTTTTCACCTGACTAGAATTAGGCGGATGGTAGTCAATTGAGAGGAGGCTAGATTGGTACTTTGTTCAAGAGGAGGATTGTTAGGTGCAACCAAAATCCCACATCCCACATCGATTAAACATGAGAAAAAAGATCAGTATATAAATTAAGAATATATCTCCTTTAGCATGAGACCTTTTGGGAATGGACCAAAAGCAAACTTTTGTGGGTATTTCTTATTAAATAATCATATTTCCAAACAAAAACAATTAAATCAATAAATAACACATAAGAAAATAAAATAAAAAAACATTGAGAAAATAAAATAAAAAAACATTACAAATTATCAAAACTATTAAAATGAACGATTTATTGATCAAATAGTTTTATTCATGACTCAAAATATCGCCAACTCTTAAAAACTAACACAAATTATCATATTTTATAAAATTAAATGTTTTATTTATTTTTATTTCAAATTTAATTATACTTTTGAATTAAGGGTCCTTAATTTATTGGAATATTTCTTGTGGTTTAATATAACATCCAAAATTTTAAAAATAAATTAAAATTAAAATAATATGATTTATTATATATTTTTTTATTTATATAATTTTCATTGATAGTGCAAAGGTCGGATATTTTTGACATGCATTTTGCTTTTATCCGAAAGAAAATTCGGACCAAACCACCACTATGAAAAATCGAACAGGACGAATGTTGTGGAAAATACTAAGCTAGGTGCTGGTCATTTCACATCTTGGGCTAATGGATTTTTAAACTTGACCCGACTGCACAATCCGATCCGAAAGGTCCATGGGTCATTAATTAAGTATAAATACCTCAACCACTTTCATTAATGAGGATGATCAGAATTTAATACAAGCACACACCTTAATTATCTCACTACACTCTACTTTAAACATTAAATTCCCAAAACGCTTTACTAAATTACCTTCAATCAGAAATAATCCACACCATATTGGTGACCACAGTGGGAGCGCAACGGTGCCTGAATTTCATATTCAAAACCAGCATACAAAGTAGTTCGGATGAATCCAAACACCCAGAAAGTTCCACCCCCTAAGGTGGAATTATTAAAAGAATACAATACACTATCAAGGAGCGCAATAAATTAAGGGCTGGAATAGAGGCATTGAGAGCGCTAAAACAAGAAAAAAAATGGGTTAAAGAGAAGTCTGGTGCGTCGGTACTTCACCATACTGACAATCCTGGAGAAAATGAATAGTCTCTAAAGACCCATCTCAGCTCCAAGAAAATACACCGATCTGAACATGTGGAGAGTTCTACATCGGAGTCCTCCAGCAGTTCATCTAATGAGGCAGAACTTGAAGAATCAGTGTCTTCAAGTAGTGATGAAGGGCGGTCAAAAAAGAAAATGAGTTTAACTAAAAAGCATTCAAGAAAAATGTATATGCATGACAGGATTAAGAAGCACCACGAGAAGGGAAATGGTTCAACTGATCAGCATATTGACTGTTTGTTGGTTGTCCCTTTTGCTTTTCAATCTGAACCATGTATTTTTGTTACACCAAACGAAGATACTGTTTTTAGCCGCAACAGGAACTAGAGACAATCGCTTTTGTGTGTGAAAATACTATCTGGACACCTTCCCAAGAGGTTTGACAGCTATATGATGGAGAAATATGATGGGAACAAAGATTTGGACAACCATCTGGAGCAGTTTAAGAACTTTATAATGAACTTCGATGATGATAATAGACTGTTGTGCAGGGTGTTCTCCGAAACTTTCACAGGAAGTGCCCTCAAATGATATAATCGTCTCCCTCGGGGAGCTATTAATTTTTTTGATATATTTTGGGTTGCCTTTCGTAGGAAGTTTGTTGGAAGAAAAGAGCTTAAGGGTAATGAGGATACCATTATTCATTGTGCTCAGGAGCCAAATGAGTCACTGAAGGAGTACATCAGCATATTTGTGAATACCAAGAATGGGCTAGCAGATTGCTTCGAACAAGTTGAAATTTCTTCCCTTAGACAAGGGTTAAATCTGGGAAACTTGGCTGATTCAGTCACTCGGAAGAAAGCCATGACTTTTGGGAGTTGTTGAATCAGGTGGGGAAACAAATCAATGTGGAAGAAACTAAGAAAACCAGGGTGCCTCGTCAAATAAGGTCCACTACTACATCATTAACACCTCAGGGTGCAAATCAGTCTGGGTACAGGTCAAAGGAGACCGGACATGGATCTAATCGATCAAGGCAGAATCAGTCTAACCAAAATCAAACCAACAAGTCAGAAACAAGAGGGGACCATGGGTTCAACCTGAGTGGTTTGCTGCATTGGGGGAAAGTGTGGCTACAATTTATAAAAAAACTAAGAACAAAATACACTATAGAAAGCCAGCAGCGTTGCAGTCCCCCAGAGAAAACCGGAGTACCCGTTTCTGCAAATACCATAATGACATAGGGCATGATACCCATATCTATAGCATTGAAGCAGGAGGTCCAGAACATCATTGAAAGGGGTAAGTTAGGGGCCTATGTCAAAAAACGAGGGGGAGCAGACCGAATAATTCACAAGCCAATGCCAATACTCCCCAAACCACTCCTTCAAGCAATCCTGGAACGTCTACATAGGAAGATGCTATGGTGATAACTGAAAGGTTTGATATAGACTCTAAGTACCTTGATCCGGATCCAATTCGGAATCAGGTAGGCGTAATAACAGACAAGACTAAAACTGTCTCTGGTTTGTTTAAATTCTTTAAATCTCTAACCATCTTTGGGGGAGACACTATGAATAAACCTTCTAGTTCATCAAGGAAGAGACATGTCTACAGTTTAACCACCCAGTTGGATGGAAAAATCTCCACACACTTGTATCAAACCCCATCTCCTTTTATAGTGTTCGATGAGGATGACCTACGAGATGTTGTAGGGCCTCATGAAGACAATGTGGTAATAGGGGCATCAATAGGGGGAACTGATATATGCGAAATCCTGATTGACACAGGCAGTTCGACAAATATCTTATTTTTGAGATCCTACAACAGATGAGGAACCCTTCAGTTATACAGCGTTCAAACAGAATCATCGTGGGCTTCACATGAAGTTCTGCAGATGTGATTGGGGAATTTGGAGAAGAGGTATTTCTGGGCAAAAGACCTTTTAAGAAAATGGTGAGAGTACTGTTTGTTGTGGTGGATTGCCCAACATCTTACAATGCAATATTTGGGAGGTCTTGGCTCTCCAGAATGCATGTTGTAGCCTCTACGGTCCACCAATGTTTAAAATATATTGTCCAAGGGTAAATAGGTGTTGTCTAGAGGAGTCAAAAGATATCCAAGGAATGTTATGCAACGACACTCGCCTCTAAGTCTTAAGAGGCAGTCAAGATTAACAGATATTAGCAGCTACTGGAGCCTTCCACCGATGAGAATGAAATTGATGATCCCAGGGAGGCTCCCAGTGTCATGATCCCCGTATAGGAGGTTGAAACCTATTCCCTAGTTGAGGGAAAAATATTAAAATTGGTACCAAGTTGGCACCAAGTGTGAAACACAGGTTGTTGTCTTTTTAATGATTAATTAACATGTATTTTCTTGGTGCAATGACGATGTTACCGAGGTTCCAGCTGATATAATTTTTCACAAGTTATCTGTACAAACTGATGTTGCACCAGTTTTACAATGAAGAAGGTCTTTTTCTAAATGAAAAAACAGATGTGATTGTTCAAGAAGTTGATCGTCTGACCAAGATGGGCTACATAAAAGAGTCTCAGTACCCTTTATGGACTACCAACCCTGTCCTGGTCAAGAAAAAGAATGGCAAATGGCGCATGTGCATTGAATTTACTAATCTTAATAGGGCATGCCCTAAGGATCTTTATCTTGTTCCTCTGATAGATCAGTTGGTGGATTCTACTTCTGGGAATAAACTTTTATCTTTCATGGATGCATTTTCGGGGTACAACCAGATACAATTAGATCTGATGGATCAAGATCATACCACTTTTATTACAGACGAGGGGCTTCATTGTTATAAGGTGATGCTGTTTGGATTAAAAAAATGTTCGGGCCACCTATCAAAGGTTAGTAAATAAAGCTTTTGCTAATTAGATTGGCAGAAACATGGAAGTTTATATAGATGACATGATGGTAAAAATCTTGGAGGAAGATTCACATATATCAGACCTTTGAGAAACATGTTTTTAACTTACACGATGTGAACTTGAAGCTAAATCCTGAAAAGAGTGTTTTTGGGGTCCGATCTGGAAAGTTCTTGGGTTATATAATAAGTGAAAAATGAATTCAACCTGATCTGGATCAACTCAATGCCCTATTAGTTATGGACCCTCCGCGGAACATCAAAGAAGTTCAAAGGCTGACCGGACGATTGGCTGTTTTGAACAGGTTTATTTCAAGATCATCAGACAAATGTGCTCTATATTTCCAGTTATTAAGGAATGCCAAAGATTTTAATTGGTCTCCCCAGTGTGATCAGGAATTTCTTGAAATCAAGAAGCATTTCTTGAAATCAAGAAGCATCTGTCTTTACCCAAGACTCTCTTTAAACATGTTCAGGTGGGAGAACTCTACGTATATCTAGCTGTATCAGAGTATGCAATAAGTGTTGTACTAGTAAGAGAGGTAGAGAATTACACTCGTCAGGTGTATTACATTAGAAAAGGTCTAATGGATGCTGAAAGAAGATATTTGAAGTTGTAAAAACTAGCATTGGCTTTGGTAATCGCAACAAGAAAGATGAGATCATACTTTCAAGCTCATTCCGTTGTCCTTCGAACATCTTTTCTACTGAAGAGTGTTCTTCAGAAAGCTGATGTGTCAAGTAGAATGACCAAGTGGTCAATTGAGCTGGGTGATTATGATATTGATGTTGTGGCCGAACGACGATTAAAGCCCAGTCAGTGGCTGATTTCTTGGTAGACTTTCATGCTGATAGATCCTCCGGAAAAACAGTTCTTGGTAGACTTTAAAAGAATAGATTTTCAGTTGTAGGACAAAGTCTTAAGAAAAATCTTTTTACACACCAAGGAAAAACAGTTCGGCAAGTTGGCTCTGAATTGGGAAGACTTTAAAAGAATAGATTTTCAGTTGTAGGACAAAGTCTTAAGAAAAATCTTTTTACACACCAAGGAAAAACAGTTCGGCAAGTTGGCTCTGAATTGGGAAGGCCCTTATATGGTGTGTGGGAAACTCAAACCAGGAACATACAAACTTCAAGACAAGGAAGGGAGAGCACTAAAACACTCTGGAATGTTGAACATCTCAGGTTATACTTAGAATAAAACTCTCTTGTAAATATTTACTTTTTAAGTATCAATGTAAATATTAGGGAGGCATGCTCTTTCCTACCCTGGTGGCACGGGGAGGTTTTAACGAGGTGTCCAACTTTTTCAATAGTCTTCTTCAAAAGTCTGGTGCAACGTTTTTCTTGACTTAGCCATAGTGTGAGGTGGTGGGATATTAAATACTTATTAAACACCCCGACTCTCAAATATATTTGAGTTGATCGGACATATTAAAAACTTGGTCACATTTATTAAATACATATCATTGAAATTATTTAATACCCTTATGTAAAACCTTTGAAATATTGAAGGCTATTTAAGCATTGGACATAAAGAGTTAAACAAAATTCAAATGAAGGGAAATATGATATTAGAGTCTGATCGGACTAAAACCAATCCATGATTCACAGATGTCTTGACCATTCAAGGGCTTTAAGTTTTAAAGGACATTAATTAAACAAACAATGCAACAAGATGCCTTAGCCATCCAAGGACTTTAGTTTTTTAACAAAAAACACACAACATAACAATACAACCTTAGGGCTTGTTCCCTTTGGTTTTTTCCTCACCACCATATTTTTTCAGACTTTTGAGTTCAGCACTTGAACTCTCACCAATTCATTCGTTGTCCTCAGAATCTTCCCCACTTGATTAGTTGTGCTTGTCACCATCAGCCATTGTATGAAAAGGAAGGTCATCATACTCCACAAATTTCCACAAAAGACTAAGAGTACTCTTAGGAAAGGTCTCATGAAACAGTAAGACCATATCGGATTTGATGTCATCATCTCTTTTCTCCAATGAGTCTACCACTCTAGAGGCATACTTCTCTATTCCAGCAGCTATCTCTTCGGCTTGGTTTTGTACTAGAGATGTATTCTCCTCTATTTTCTTCTTAACAAGATCCTCAAAGTTGACCTTGTCCTTGGATAGAGTCTTGATGGTTTTGTCTCTAGTTTCTAGCTGCCCCTTCAAAGCTTTGATCTGATCTGAAAAATAAGTTTCCAGTCTGGAATACTTGGTCTGGAGATCTCTTAAAGTCTCTTCTGACTTAAGTAGTTTGGCAGCCAAATCCTATTTTTCCTTCTTCAGGGACTCTATGCTTTGCTGAGCGGTAGAGAGGCTATTCGTTAAACCTTGGTTTGCTGTGGTCAGGGAAGCGATAGTATTTGTTTGTTCCTTCACTTGTCTTTCCATATCAACTACTGGACGGGTGTAACCTAAGAGGGCATGACTCAGGATGTCTTGCTCGCTTGATATCACATAAGTCTCAACATTATAGGTTACAACATAGGACGAGTTGGCACGACGATAAGGCCCCGATAAGTCATCCTTGTCCAGTTCATTGAAATATATGTTAATTTTCTGAAAGGCATCAAAATTTACCTCTCCATCAACAGTCGCTTGCTCGGAATAAATTTTGGGTGGAATTTATTCTTGCAGAGTAGGATCAGCAAGAGCCGGAGGAGGAGTTTCAGAAGGACATAGAATTATCTCTGATCCCATAGTGACTTTTTTCTTCTTTGCAGCTTTTTCATCACTTCTTGCCTTGCATTTCTTATTCTTCTTTGTAATATTTAGTGGGTTGTCTGATCCACCAGCCTCCTTAATGGTAACTTCAACTGTTTCCAACAGAATAACAGTGATCCCTCATTGATTCCCCGAACCGGTCCCTTCAGTAGTTGGTTGAGGTGGGTCTGTGGTGGTTTTCTTCTTTCTCTTGTTCTTCATCTTGTCCAGATGGCTAGGGTATTTGACCCTGGAAGGCAAGTAAATCTTGGCGTCCTTAGCCTCAGTTCTTCTCAAGATAATGTGTGCAGGATGAGGGGTGGTTAGTTTTTCCCAAGTGAGCTCTCTTCTCCTTGTAGTATTCCACAGATGAGACCTCACAAAATCCCTGAGGTGAAACAGTTGTGGAAACCATTCCCCCATTTCTCCAAGGTCTATGCGTTTAGTTTAGCGCAAATGTTTTGACCTGCCTCTACGTGATCTGAAAACTTCTTCGGAAAAACTGAAAAGAGACACAAGTCAGTTTGGAATAACCACATAGTGTTTAAAGACTAAGGGAAACATAAATAAAACGTACTTATAATCTTCTAGCGGCTAGTCAGTTGGCTTGGATTATAGTCAGCTTTTATCTTCTTCCCATTCTCCCAGGCTCTGTTAATGAACATGAACTGGGTCCTCGATGGTGTTTTGGACTCCAGTAGTTCATTCACTAGCTTGTAATCATCCCCCATATTGTAGTGGTAGAAGGTAATGTGGTGGTTCTTGCACAAATTCTCCACATCAGCAAATTGCTCCATTGGTAGTGGGATCTTGGATAGTCTGGAAGCCATTATGCCAGCAATCAGAGTGTACCACACATTTGGACTCAACTGACTCGGATATAGCTTTATCAGTTCAAATTACATGAGTATCTCCGGATATAAAGGAAACTGGACCCCCCCCCCCCCAACTCAGCACCTCTGTGTAGACCACTAGCTCGTTAGACTTGCAATCCATCGGAGTTTCCGGGGTGATCGGGATTCTCACCTTGACGGAATCAGGGAACCCCCACTTTGTACGAATACGACCCAATTCAGATGTATGGTGTATACATAAGAGATATTCTGGAGGGATATCAGTTACTTCACGTTGACTTTCTGGAAATTCGGCCCTACCTTCCCTTCCAGACACGCCGGAAGTGCATCCAGATGGGACATACTAACTTTAGTTTTTCCCTTTCGATCTGCTACGGTATCCTCCATTTGTACGGACGCCTCAAAAGGAGTATCTTCAATACTATCCTCTATATTTTCTTCCATTACGATGAACTATTGTTCGGATGGCTTGGTTTCTGTTAGGGGCTGCTGTTCGGATGTCTTGGTTTCTGCCAAGGGCTGCTGTTCAGATGGCTTGGTTTCCACTAGGGGCTGTTGTTCGGATGGCTTGGTTTCTGCCATGGGCTTTATTGTCTCCGAACTAGTATGTTTCGAAGAGCTAGAGTGGACTTAGCCTTGGATTGGCGAGTTATTCGGCGAGGGGTGTTCTTCTCAGGAGACTTCTCAGCGTCCAAACCCATGACAATGAAATGTGAAGGCTTCCTAACACTAGAGACAACTTTCGATTTACGGAGGGGGTTTTGAGACTCTTGGACAGAGGACCCTGATTAAAGAGGAGAAATGGTTGGAACAAAGGGTACTTTTCTGACCTTAGATGTCTTTGAGGATGATAAAACTTGATCTGTGTTTATTGTTGGTAGATTGATTTCTTCACCAGGAGAAACGGGAAGACCAGCTGCAATTCTCTCGTATCTTGCAACTTTTCTCGCTCTCTCCAACTCAGACAGATATAGCCAACCTCCTTTTACCAGTGCGTTTCTGGCTGTGAACATAAATTACTTATGCAGAATTTGAAAAATTACTAAGATTTCTCTCTCTAGAAGTGTTTGCGTTCTTGAAGACAATAGAACAGTAAAATCGATTTAAATAACTGTGAAAATGCAAGAGGTTACCTAGGGGAAGATACACCGATCATAGCCATAATTAAAGGCTATAAAGCATAAATATTACATCCTAAGTAACTTTCTAGCCTCGTAGGTACGAGGATCTAGGAGAAAAACGGTTGAGAGGTCAAACCAGAGTCTGACATGTGTCCCACATTAAAAAAAGACTCTTGAACACATTGGAAATGCAATGAATTCTATTTTTATGGGTTAGCTCTTCCAAAGATTCTTTGCAAGACCTAAAGGGGCTACTGATAAGGTCAGATATTTTTGACACTACAACTTGCTTTTATCCGAAGGGCAATTCGGACCGAACCACCACTATGAGAAACCGAACAGGACAAATGTTGTGGAAAGTGACTAAGCTAAATGCTGGTCATTTCACATCTTAGGCTAATGGGTTCTTAAACTTGACCCGACTCCACAATCCGACCCGAAAGGCCGGTGGGTCATTAATTAAGTATAAATACCCCGACCACTTTCTCTTAGAGATCAAAGTCTGATCCCCTCTCTCCCATCGTTGGTAACCCCTATATTTTGGTTAATTTTACTCGCTATGGTTATGTCACTAACGTGATACATCCCCTGGAGCTTTTCCTTATCATATCAGAACTTTTTAGGGCTCTCTCTAACGCTCTATCACCTCTCAGAGTGACTCTTCATTCCCCAAGATTAATTGCCACGTCAGTCATCTAAAACATTACCAGTACCCAAGATACTCGAATCTTTTCAGCTACACAATCCCAAATCACATATGTTAGGTCGATTTCCACGTCCTATAGGCCACTTCTAAATCCTATCATGTTGAGGACTGTTTCAAACAATTATTTAACCAATAAAACTTATTTGGGCCTTGCTACCAGTGAATTCGACTTAACTCATATTGCTCACCGCCCCTCTGCCGACTTACAAACCCTACTTAACCCACTTCATAAAACTCTAGAAATAACTCAAATTCAAAGCTTTACCTACGAAATTCCATCGACCATCATCTACACGAGTGCCTCTAGTAGCACTTCTAATCTACATGAAAACTTTGGCATGTTTCTCATTAGAATCTAATCAACTTGGTTTGTTCACACTCTCATATTTTGGTCGTAACACTCGTGGATGATCAAGCTCCAATCACTCACGTGGTCAACGAAGCCTGCACCCCTACTTCACCAGCTATACAAATTTTCAAGCTTTCTCGTCAAGACCCAATGCTCCTCCTACTTTCATCATATTCATCACTCCAAGGTATTCTGCAGCTTATCACTGATCATCTCAAGTATGTAACACATCTCCCCATCTATTATATTTCCATGATAGCACGTTCCATCAAAGCCTCCCAATTGTGATTCCATTGCATGAACCCAAACTTGAGCCATTGTGGTGGTCAACCTCCAGGATAATTGTTCCAACATGACAGTGGTAAAAACCAATTTATCCAAGTCAAGAATGGGGAAATAATTGTTCCTTCTCATGCCATTAATAACGACAAGTCTCACCGGGCCAAGTGAATTTATGTGTACTTCTTTGGAAAGAACCTCACGTCCAATCAATCAACGTCAAGCTCTAGAGTATCCATAACTTGCATGAATGTAATGTGACTCCATCTAATTATTATTTTTTCTATTTTATGACCGTTGATAGTGTAATAATTACTCTTAAAAATGCTTTATGGTTTTTCAACGGTCACCCGATCTTCCTCTAATGTGAAGCATCATATGAAATATATTCCCTTTTAGTTCAAGCTCCACGACCTTCCTCATGAGCGTTGGACCGAAAGGGGGCTAAATATCATTGGTAGTTACTTGTGTACTCCTATTTACATCAATACACATACTGGAAAAAAAAGTTAGACTTAGATTCATCAGTTTACATCATCATAAGTTCCTCATAAAACATCATTTAGGTGTTTGGAATCAAATGCCTAGCCAAGATCACTTCTATTCGAATCGAGTATCAGGTTCCACCCCTCATATGCAACAAATATGATACATTTGGTCATAGTCCATGGATTTGTACCTACCTTCCCTCATCTTCATAATCTCGATCCACACCTAATATTCCCCACCATCCGGGCAAGGAATCCATGGTTGAAAACAAAGATTGTCTTATTTTGGTTTCTTTTAGTGCCAACAATATTATCCTATCAATGATGATCATATATTTTTAGACCCCAATTACAATGCTTACATGATGGGCCTTGAGAAGGAAGTGGTCTACCACCACCACCCTCTGGTGACAACACTGACATCATCTAGGTTAACAATGAGCCACACTATGCATACCAGATAACTATTGACCTCAAATCCATACCTATTCGTACACGGATGCACCCTACAACGACGAAAGATAACATGCATCAAGACGATAATATAATCCTTGATCACTAAGTCCAAGTAAGTTCATTCTTTCATACTATATTTTTATGATTATTATCGCATGGAATGTACATGGTCTCAATGACCCAGTCCATGTTACATGAGTATTTTTTTTAATTACATAACTCTTATTTTTTTATTAGAAACTAAAGTCTATGAAAAAAAGTTGAAAACTTCACACATTCTATGTTCTCGTTATGGCATTTTACGACCAACCATAATGTTAGGTAAATATGGCTTGCTTAGAACCCGATTATTGTTAGAGCATCTATAGAAAATTCCTTTCATTGGCTGATAGATTTCTCAAATACATATATCTTGTCCAATACCTCTTTTTTTCTACAATCTATGGTTTCAACAATACTGAAGATCATTCCCATTTGTGGAATGATATCTCATCCATCTCCTCCCATCGCCACAGAACATCTTCGTTGGTGCTTGATGATTGTAATGCTATTCGTAAGTCAGAGGATCGATCTATAAATTTGGAACTTTGGATCTTTGGACTTCATCTATTAACGAATTTAATAATTGTTGTTACGCAAGTGACCTTAATGACCTTAGAGCTACTAGATTTCAATATTCTTGGTCGAATAAACAGTTAAACAATCTCATCTTATTTAAAATTGATAAGGTTCTTGTTAACAATAATTGAGATGATATTTCCTTAAATTATTTTCTCATTATGGTTACCTGCGTACCTTTGACCAAACACTAATTTCCTTTCTTCTCAGCACTCCTAGTTATATCGCCAAAAAACCTTTTCATTTTTTTAAAAATGTATAACTCTCACCGTGATTCTATTTACATGGCACATCTAGTTGGAACCTCCTTATATATGACTTTATTATGTCTATTATTCATGCCAAGCTTAAGTGTCTCCAACGAATTTTATCCTCTGTTAATAAGAGAGAATTCAGTATCATAAGCAAATGAGCTTCTTCTGCCCAGAATTTTCTTCTTCAAACCAAGCACAATCTGGCAAGTGAGCCTCTCAAACCTACACTCATCGAGACTGAAAATTAATGCATCTACAAACTTTATCTTATGTAGCCACACATACGAGTTCTTCTTTCAACAAAAGTCTCGTGAAACTTGGCTTAAGCCGGAGGATCGTAACTCCAAATTATTCCATAAATAGTATCAAATTACTTTTTCCAAAATTAATAATTTTTATCAATGACTCACTTTGGAACATATATATGTTTTTATTATGGAGTTTCCAACATATTTTTCAATCATTTCACCAACCTCATTGATGTAAAAAACCTAACCAACCACCATGGCCTGAATTAATTTAATAACCTTATAACCAAAAATTTTAACAATCCTAATAAAACACATATGATTTGCCCAGTAACCGATGATGATATGAAAAAAATCCAATGGTTAGCATATTGACAGTAACAAAGCTCATGGCCATAAAAAATTTAGTTCTAGTGTTCTTTAAGTCCTCCTCAGCTATCGTTGGTAATGACATTTGTAAAGTGGTTTATCATTTTTTCCTTTATAGTCAAATCGACCATAGTTGGAATAAAAATCTCATTGTCCTTATCCCAAATTCAGATAATCCTTCATTCCCCTCCGACTTCAGACCTATTGCACGCTTCAATGTCATTTATAAGGCCATTTAAAAACTTATCACTAGTATGATTAAACACTTTATCCCCTCGTTAATAAATCCTTCTCAATCGATTTTTATTCATATGTGTAGTATTTTGAATAATATTCTTTTATCCCAAGATCCGGTCCACAATATAGTATCATTATGAATGGTCCTCAAGTGGCTTTTATGATTGACCTTATGAAATCCTTCGAAAATTTTCATTGACGTCTCCTATTGGATGTCCTTAATATTATGAAATTCCTCATTCAAATAATTTTCTAGATCATTCAGTGTATATATACTCCCTTATACTCTATTAACATCAACAATAATTATTTTGGTTTATTCAAAGGTAAAATATGCCTCCAACAGATGACCCCTCTCCATATTTCTCTTTGTCTTCATCATGCAAGTCCTCTCAAATATTCTTAAAGATAAAAGTCGACATCCCTATTTTAATTTCTATTGTAAGTATCATAATCTCAAAATTAGTTATCTCTACTTTACAGATATCCTAATGATTTCATGTCGTGTAAACCTAGTCAAATAGGGTCTTGAGTATTTTCTCATCCTCTCGAGCCTCCATCTCAACCCCAATAAGAGTCAAATATTCCTCTATGGTCTTTGACTCGACCCATTATTCCATCATCTCCTCTTTGGTCTTTGAGGACGATTATCTCCCAGTGCATTACTTAGGCGTCCCTGTCATCACCTCACGTCTCTCCTACAACAAATGCCGACCACTATTCAATAAGGTTACTAGTCGTATCAAATCTTGGAGCTCTAAACACCTATCATATTCCGGGAGAATCTAATTTATAAAAATTGTCCTTTTTGCTGGACATGGATACTAATAGTCAACGTTTCTCCTTCATATTATATCTTTAAGGACTTTTCTCAACTTTTTCATACATTCCTTTCGTTGGGCTCTTAAAATCTATGGATTCAAAATTGATTAGTCTACAAACTTTGGGACTTTACACCTCAGGGTCTGCAATCAGGCGGCCACCCTCAAGCAATTTTGGTCCATTTTGAATGGCAAATCATCCTCAATTTGGTGTATCTACGTACTTAGTCAGAAGGTTAAAGACAACCTCTCTATTGGCTCTTCTTCTAGCTAAGTATTGATAAAAATCGTCAATTTAAGGTATTTTTTCGTCAAACTCTACAAGGTGGATGTTGGTAACAACCTTTCCACCTCTCTCTAGTATGACTCCTACTTTTTTCTAACTCTTTAGTTGAGCGTTAGGGTCTCTTTATCATCCGTTATGCTAGAATGCCCAGTAATAGTATAGCTTTGGATATCATTGACAAAAGCTCTTTAAACTAGCCCACTTAGCTCTGATTTTGGATAAAATCTCATTAAGCCCATAAGCAGGAAATTGATAAAGCTATTAGTCTTCTCCATGCCCCCTTAAGAAATGATGATGTTAAAATCTGGATCCCAAGATAAATTAGTAAAAAAAAAGTAGTAGTACTTATCATCACATTCAGAACTCTACCCCTCGGGTTCCCTGGGCCAATCTCGTATGGAACAATGATAATATTCTCAAACACTTCTTCATTATTTGGCTTGTCGTTGAAAGGAAGTTGACCACCAAAAACAAACTTCTCGTTTGAGGTTATAATACGTTCACAACTATGCTTTACAATCATTTCCTTAAATCCACCAATCACATCTTGATGGATTGTCCCTTCTCCTAGCTCAATAGGGAGACCTATTCTAAAAATCTTAGGTTTCATTCCTCTTACTTCCAATTGGCTTGTTTGGCTATAAATTTTATGTATTTGGACTTCTTCACCTAACGGTCTGGGTCATCTTCAGCATATTTATTTTTGTGTGGTGGTCTATCATATTTGGCGAGAGATAAATGTTAGGATATTCACGGATTCTCTCTCACTTGCTTCTGAAATCTCTCATCGTGTTCTCTAAAACCTCCGTTACAAATTTCACGGTTCAAAAATTATTGGGTCGAGTTAAGAACTACTAACTTTACTGTATTATTTTTTCAAAACTATTTCGTAATTTTTACGGTTCCGATCCTATTTTGCTTTCCGTAACTCTTGAAATATGGTACTTTATTTTATCATACTCTTGTTATGTTAGTTTCATGTTCTACTATCTTCACTCATTTTCTTTTATATAATTAACGTTTTGCTTTTGTATTCCCTCTATACAGGAATATGTTCCAAAATTATATATTTTTATAAAAAACAATAATCAGCGTGACCATATAAACAATTACCTTGTTTAGCTTATTATTTATTCGCAAAATATATTGACTCCGCTATATGAACAATGATTTTTTATATTGAATTAATACCTCTAATGTATGTAGTGGATCGTACATTTTTGGTTTGTAGATTTTCCAACCATTTTTGTTCTTTTTATTTCTCAAAAACTAGGTTTAAGAGAAACTTTTGGTGTTGAAGTAGATAAAAAACGGATATAACTACTCCTTTATTAATTTATGTGTTATGCTAATGAGGGTTTTTTTTGGTATAAAAAGATTTTAAATTAATAATAAAAATTTACAATGGTGTCTGGTGGCACTAAGGCCATTGTATATTAAGAGTCGAGTTCTATCCTAAGAGAGTTGATACATTGTTGGAAGTGGAGATTACAAAGGGAGATTATAAAGGGAGAGAGATATGAGCGTTGTAGAATATGTATCTAAGGTCCGAGAGGATCCTATAAGCTATGCTTAAGCTCATGGATGAATTATTGTTGAAGATTCTTGCATTACGCTCTTGCTAGATGTGATAGATGGTAGTACAGCAAGATGGATTAGCTAGTATCAATAGTTTGTTGCAGATGTTTTCCTAGATGGAGGCTGCGAAAGGGAAATTGACCATAATGTGATCGAGGGTTTCCGACGACGCTGAGCAGAGGACACAGTCAGAGGGGGAGTCTAATCCCCAACTAATGAGCTTGTCTCGGGTGGACAACTTGTCTTGGATGGCCAACCACGAGATGAAAGAGTGACTCGGGATTGAGAACTTGTTCCAGATAAGGGAGCTCTATATTACCTTTGCCCTGGAGGGGCGAATAGCCGTGTAAGTGCTGCTGATGGTAAACTAGGGTTTAGATTTATTGGGGATCCATAGAAAGGTGTCCTCCTCAGAGGAATGAGGGAGTCCTGTGAGGGCATTTCTAATTTCCTTTAATTGAGTGAGCAAGTGACGGTTTTGGGCCCTGGCTTGGGAGGGCCAATGCCAACTGCCGTTGAGGTTGAGGTCTGAGACTAAGGAGAGGTTCTGAAGACGGGATAGCTGCTGATGATGTGTCCGAAGCAGTTGACAATGGAGGAAGGGGATGGCCAAGGGTCGAACCATATAGAGGTTTTTGAGCCGTTTCCTATTGCCACCTTATAAAGGCCCGATGCGAGAGGTCTCAGTTTTAGGATTTTTCTCCAACCCCAGATTGAATTAGCCGGGATTGGGATTGTCCAAAGGGTTTTTGTTTTTTAGCTTTTCCGCAATGGTCGATTGAGTCCACAAAGAGTTAGGATTCTTTGTAAGGATGGACCAAAAAAAATTTAGGACGGTCGCCAGATTCCAAATTTTTAGATTTGGGATCCCAAGGTTGCCCTCTGATCTGGGCAAGATGATTTTTCCCCGAGACCTTAATTTCTGATCCGGACCATAGGAACCATCTTAAGAGCTGCGATAGTTCCTTAATCACTCGGACCAGGAGGATGAAGATTGAAGACCAGTAGACTTGGCTGGCAAAGAGAACAGATTTGATAAGCTGAAGGCAACCCGCGTAAGAGAGGTGCTTTGTAGTCCAAGAGTTGATGCGGTTGGTAATCATGGTGAAAAGAGGCCTGTAATATTTGTAGGTGAGCCTGGTGGTGATTATGGGGACTCTAGATAACGGACTGGGAGGGAACCTTCATCAAATCCAAGAAGTTGGAGGATGGCGAGTCTCTCATTTATAGAGGCTCCAGAGAGAAAGACTTGGCTTTTGGTCGGGTTTAGGTGGAGACCCGAAAGCAATGCAAACTCTTGAAGGCCCTCATGGATGAGCTTGACCGATTTGATGTTGGCCCTACAGAAGATCATGAGGTCGTCGGTAAAGCAAAGGTTGATGATTTTGAGAGAGTGACATTTCCAATTAAAGCCAAAGTCGGGGTCTTGACTCTTATGCTGGAGGATGCAAGAGAGAACCTGCATAACAATTACAAAAATATATGGGGATATGGGGTCTCCTTGGCAGAGGCTTCTTTTCATAATAAAGGAAGTAATAGTGTTTTCGTTCATGCTAACTGCGTAAGAGGGGGTGGTAATGTAGTGGATAATCCAACCTATCATTTTGATGGGAAATTCTATCCCATAGAGAACGTCCAGGATCAGCTCCCAGCGGACATTATCGAAAGCTTTCATAAGGTCGATTCTTAACGTGCATTTAGGGCCTTTGCGGTTAGTATGGTAGTCATGCAGGAGGTATTGGGTAAGGAGAATGTTGTCCGCTATGGAGCGGCCCGGGATGAAAGCGGATTGGGATGGGTTGATTAGGTACGGGAGGGTGGGTTCTCAACTTGTTGGCAATTATTTTAGATATAATCTTGTAAATAACATTACAACAGGAGATGGGGCGATAGTTTGAGGGTGAGGATGGGGTGTCAGATTTCGGGATTAGAGCGATCAGGGTTTTATTCCAGTCAGGGTCCAAATGCTCGTAAATAAAAAAGTTCTCTACGGCGGAGCAAATGTCATGGCCCACAATATCCCAGCAGGTTTTGAAGAAGCCTGCACTAAAGCCGTCCGGGCCAAGGGTTTTGTCATTCTCGATGTCATAAAGGGCTGCCTTAATTTCGGGGTCAACAACAGGCTTAATCATATTGGTCTTATCCGAGGGGGAAATGACTTTGTTAAGGAGGTATCAGGCTTTCAGGAATCTGGGGTATCCAGGCGGGCTAGCAGAGCCGATGAGGTTTTTGAAGTGAGAGAGAAATGTGGACGAGATTACCCTAGGGTTGGAGCTGAATTGAACCTCAGGAGTGGTGAGCGAGAGAATTTTGATCTTGGCCCGGCGGGCCTCAATGCTGTTATGGAAGAATTTCGTGTTTTTGTCACCTAACTTTAGCCATGTTTCTCTAGATTTTTTCTTGAGGAAGGATTCCTCCGCACGGCTATAGAAAATATAGTTTTTGGCGGCTTCTCTCTCGGAGAGGATGAGGGAGCGGTCAGAGGGGTTGGAGGATAGGTCAATCTGGGCTTGGGCTAAAACAGACTCGGCGGAGTCTACTCTAAGGCTGATATCGCTAAACTCTCTTTTGTTAATGGAGTCCAGGATGGGGGCAAGACGGGCGAGCTTCATATCGCAAACAATATTAATACTATTAGAAAATACAAGATCCCGGACGTTCTTTTAACTGACGGGATCATTGAGGCCACGAATGTTCCAACATGCAACTTTCATAGTCAAACATTCAAAAAATATAGATAAAGGATGGAATAAGAACTTAAATATTTTGGAGGGCTGCCCCATACATACTCGGCGCAACTTTCGCAGGTCCTTGGTTGGCATGAGGGGAGGTGATTTCTGCTGGCGAGGCTTCTCTGTCTAGTGGTCCTAGTTGGCCGGCTGCTGAGCTGTTGCTAGCTATAACTTGGCTTTTTGTCCAGGTTCGTCCAGTAGCCATTTGGTGAAGGTTGGTATAGTTGGCCAGGGGTATGATTCACTTCCACTAGAGTCCGAAAGAGTGATTACTGGGCTGTCTATCATTGGTTCCTTGCCTGGTCGTCTAGAAGGCTGGGAGTGGTGGTCAAAGAGGCTAGGACAGCCTACTGCCGCATGGCCAAAGGAGATGCATTTCGTGCAGATCGTGGGGAGGCCCTGGAACTCGATCTGTATGATGTGTTTCTTACCCAGGCAGCCTATTGTGATGGATGACGGATAGGAGGCCGAAGCTTGCATGATGATGCATATTCTAGCGTAGCTGAGGCGAGTACGGTTGGCAGTTTGGTTGTCGACATAAATTGGGGTTCCCAAAGCTCTACCCCGGATGCTCAGCCCTTTTACGGTCCAAAGCTTGTGAGCCATGCCATGGAATTTAACCTAGATAAGGATCGTCTTAATGGCTTCACGTTCCAGGGTTTCCATAGGAGCCCAACGCTTGAGGAAGACAATGTGGCAGCTGAAGAACCATGGGCACGTTTCAGAACCTTGATGGCGTTGTCCGCAGGGGAGAATCGGAAGAAATAGTGGCCAAATGGCATAGGTTTACATTCTTAGGGCCCGAGGGAGCCCCAAATTTGACTGGCAAAGGACAGGATGTGCGAAGTCGCTCTTCTCTTGGAGAGGAAATAACCAGAGAGGTATTTGTTCCACTCATCTTGGTCTCCAGAGAGGGCATCCTCAGGGAATATGAGGGTGTCGTTGTCAAAGGTTAGATCTTCAGTCTTTTTCAGGCCTATGTGAGGCTTAGGGTCTGATTCAGTAGCAACCACGTTGGCCCAGAACTTGAAGACTGGGGTAGGGTGGTGCACGTTCACGAGGGGGACAGATTCATTGCCAAGGTGGGGAGGGATGAAAGGGTTTTTGGCTTGGCGAGCATAAGGGTGGTTTTGGATAGAGGAGGTTGGTCTTATACCCAGGGGTCTAAAGGCTTTGGAGGGTCTAGAGATGGCATACCCCTTGCTATTCCGTCCAGCAAATGATTCAGGGAAGCTCGAAGACAGAGGGATAAGGTTGAGACGTGGTTAGGCATTGTCTGCATGGCTAGACGTGTGGATCACGGTAGAAGAAGACTGGTTAAGTAAGGGGAGGGCGAGCGCAGTCTGGTGGAATGGGTAGTTTTTCAAGGTCTGGATAGTTGTGGTAAGGCTTCTAGTTGGGGTTAGGGACTCGGGGAGGTGCTGGGTAGGGTTATCAGGGTTGAAGATGTATTTTCTTGAGGCCGGGGCTGGTGTGGGTAGGGTTTGATTGTGAAGGCTAGGGTTTACATGCATGGGGGGGGGGGGGGGTCTTTTGTGATATTGAGTGAAGGACAGTGGTGGTAGTAAAGGTTTCAGTTTGCATGGGTGAGGGGAGGTTAGGGATAGTTGGGATAGCGGTTTCAGGGGGAGCGATAGTATTTTGGGAAGTTGGGATAAAGGAGGTTGATGGAGAGGGGGGAAGCAAGGCAGTTGGACTTGGTGGAAAAAACGTTAAGGATTCAGTAAGTACCTTGCATGCTGTTCAGACCAGGAATCGAGGCAGTCCCGCTCCCGTGGTGCATGGCTGTTCTTGCTGTCGACCCATGAAACACATTGACGGGAGGATCAGGTGATTGGATCGACGTCATGGCGAGCACGAGACGCTCGTTGCGGTTAAGGATGACTTGGAGTTGGTTTTCCTGAGAGCGAGAGTCAGTGAGCTCAGATGGATCCTCGTCACCGGAGATGACATGCATTACGGGTTTGGACGTTGGAGGGGATAGCGAGAGATGAGAGATGTCCATCTCTTTGCGTATTTCCTCCAGAGCTTTCTTGTGGGAGTTTCTGAGAGGAACAGGGGTGGCATGCATGACCGGGGGAGGGGTAGCGTGAACAGATAAAGGAAGACCCAACATTCCCGAGCAGCGGGAGGGAGAGATAGAAGGAGGTGATGAGGTTTTTATCTCTAGAGAAAGAGAAGTGTTTGGGTTGCCTGGTCGAGAGGTAACCGATGAAGAGTAGGAGGTGAAGGCCTTTTTCTGGTCTTTGAAGCGGGGGGTTATTTTCCGGTTTGGTGGTAGGGAGGTGGAGTTTCTTTTATGAGACCTTTGAGTTCTCGTTTCGACCATGGTTAAGAGTGGGAGATCTGGGGAGTTTTTGGATAGTTTCTTTAATGAGAGGACAGTGAAGAGAGGGATGAGGGTATTCGAAGGGTTGGATGGCTGCTTATATTCAGCAAAGGAGAGAGGAGAGGCGTAGGTATTAGGGGTTTGGTGGTTGCGGGTAGTTAAATAGATACCGTGTAATGCGAGGGGATGCATTAAAGAGGAGAGGGAGATGGTTGGCTATAGGAGAGAGAAAGGGTACGCTGCAATTAGAATTTTCAAACTGACCCTTAGGAGCAGAGAACAATCTGCACCTTGGGACCTGAGCGCCATAAATTTCACTCTGGCCCAGGTCTGGAAGAGAGAGGCTACGCCTTAGTGGTGACCACCAGCTAATGGTAGTAGGGCCGTGATCTTCCAGTTTCTAAGACAATAAGTAAAGGCTTGCTGATTGTCTGATTGGAGAGCCTATTTTCTTAATTTTCCTGGTTGGTTCGCTTAGAAGAGAAGTAGGAGAGGTGATGGGAGTAGGGTGAGGAGCAGTGAGAAGGAGTCTTTTAACGGCGTTAGCCATTAAAGTTGTAGGAGGTCTGACTAGAGAGAGGGAGAAAAAGGTGACTCTGTGATTCTCCAAATCTAGAAATAGATTGCTAGGGATGGGTGTATCGAGGGAGCACGTGCTTGAGCTTATCAAGATGGTTAACTGGAGTCGCAGAGAGGTTATATTTAAGAGGTGAAAGGGGTAGGTTACAATAATGGTCGAAGCTTCATTAATCGAGGTCAGATGGTTTTTTACAGAGAAATGGTGGGTTTGAACGGGATTTTGAAGAAAACATTCTCCCCATTACAAGTAGTGATTACTTGTAATGGGGATGAGAAAGAAGATGGGTTCGGAAACAGTATTGTAAGGCTGGAAGTGGTGAGTGTTTCGTTGGAGAAGATGAAGTTCTAGAGAGTGTTTTCTCTCTCTAGAACTAGCCGTTGAATATGATTTTTAACTCAGTTGTTTCTCTAACGAGGTTTATAACACCAGTTGAAATAGTTCTCTAAATATTATGTTAAAGGTTTTTTTATTAAATATTTAAATTTATTTTATTTTATAAGTTTTTGAAACAAAAACAAAAAATATCACTTTTTTAATTATTTTATCATTTCATCAAACACCTTTTTTCCCGGAGGGAACCCGCAACCGCTACTCAAAGTGCAATGAGTGTGCACAGGGTAAACCCTCAGTCTGACGCAATAGCCTGCAAACCAACGCCAGAAGGTAAACCACACAAGGTGACAGGCTCAGCCGAGAAAACGTATGTAGATGGACTCGAACTCATGACCTTTGGTCACAAGCATGCCTTACTCAACCAACTCGGCTACCCCCTTGGGGGCATCATCAAACACTCTACTTCAACTACTATTTAATATTACAACACAAATTTTAAAATAAAAAATAAGGCGGTCAATTATTTTATATCAGTAGTAAAAAATAGATAACATTTTATTATTTTAATTGAATTAATAAAACATTTTAAAAACAAATGTTACTAAAACGATTCAAAATTAAATTATGTGGCCCTTGAGTATTTCAAATTTCACTATTGTTTAGTTGTTTGACTATTATTTAATTAATACCAATGTTGGGTATTTAACATTCATTCAATATCCAATTCTCTAAATAATATCTGAGATAGTCATGTTTCATCATCAGAAACCTAATCATTTCTCATTCTTGAACCAAAACTTCTCATTCTTACTTTTTTTATTTTGGTTTTAAAGGTCAGTATCTTTCAAACCAAAACCCTAGGGAAAAAAATCAAAAGTACACATCGGCTTTGTTTTTTAAGACGAACAAAACCAGACACATTGATAATATTTTATGAATTTATTTTCGCTAATAACATGCGAGACCAAACATAGCAAAATATATGAGACGAGACATAAAAAATATATGAGGCCAAGCATAAATAAACATGCGATACCATACATAAAAAACATGTGAGACCAAACATAATCAATCATGCGAGACCATAAATAAAAAATATGCAAGACCATGCATAATAAATCACGCGAGGCTAAACATAATAAAGTTGAGAGACCAGACATTATTAAATCATGCAGGAGAAGGCATAATAAATCATGCGAGACCATAATTTGTTTTAAGACAAACACAACTAGATCTATTGATGATTTTTTTTCCGTTAGACCAAGTAACTTTGATCTCATATCTTTATCATCAAATAGTACATCTCGCATGTTTATTTATGCTTGGTCTCACATGTTTATTCATTCATGTTCTCACGTGTTTTTATGTATAGTCTTGTATGTTTGGTTATGTCTGGTCCCGCCTGTTACTGGCGAAAAAAATTCAAAAGTTCGTCCTAAAAAACCGATGGTATTTTTGGATTTGTGTTCCCGAGCTATGATTTGAAAGATGCAGGTTTTGTTATAAAAAATAAAAAATAAGGAAGTAAAATTTGGTTCAAAGATGTAAGGGTGCCAACCAAAGTCCCACATCCCACATAGGTTAAGCATATGAAGGATTAATGATATATAAGTAAAAACATATCTCCATAGTGTTATGCCGTTTGGAAGTGGACCAAAAGCAAACTAGTGCGACCCTTTGGGTCCAAAGCGAACAATAACCTACTAGTATGGAGATCGGATTGTTCTTATTTATATACGGAGGCGGAATATGCGGTACCTATATTCCTAACAAATCTTTGATGTTATCCAGTTGATAAACATTTTATGTCTTATACTTTCTTAAAGATATGTTCCAATTAGCCCATTGTTCTTTAACATTTTTAGCTATATTGTGTTATATAATAAAAAATAAAAAAATTTTGCAATAAAAATGCTTTATTAATGTTTGATGTCTCCTTACGACATTATTATGAAACTGATTGGAAAGAGTACATCCTCATAGTTTAATAAATCTATTTTATAAGGTCAGTGAGTTACAAATTTTAGTCCGAATTTTAACCATCGTAGTGGTAATGAGATAATTGTTTGGATATTTATGTTAGAATATCAAAGAGTACTATGGAGAGAGAATAAGATTCAATGTATTAAACTACAGCACAAAATGGCCTTAAATAGCCTACAAAAAGCGTTACATATTCTAGTCAATAAATGATAGCTTTTATTGACCGGAATAGTAACGTCTAAAATACTATTTGATATAACGTCTAAAATACTAATTGATGTAACGTCTAATTATCAAATAAGATAATTAAAGAAATTAAATCAATTCAAACAAATTTCTCTCTTAAACTGGATATGCCTGAAAAGCAACCAGTTTAATCTTCTAGTGTTTGCACTCCAAGAGAACTTCGACACTTAACAAACGTCTCTAGCTTCACTGACTTGGTCCTTATATCTGCAACTTGTTCTTCTGTTCCACAATAAACCAGCTTCACAACTTCTTGATTTGTAAGATCTCGTCAATAATGATACCTAACATCGATATGCTTCGCGCGCATATGCATCACTAGATTCTTCGAGATTTTAATTGAAGAAGTGTTGTCACAATAGATTTCCAGACACTCGGAGTGGTCAGATGTGATTTGTTCCATAATTTATTTAAGTCATACACAATGACAAACACAAGATGTTGCAACAATGTATTCTGCTTCGGTTGTAGACAAAGTAACTACCTCTTGTTTTCTTGAGCTTTAGCATATTGCAACTTGATTGAACATAAAAACATAACTTGAAATTCTTTTTCTATCATCGAGATCGCCGGTATAATCACTATTTGTGTATGCTTTCACCTTCATCTCTGGTCCTCTTTTATAAAAATGTCAAACTCCATTGTAGCTTTTAAGTATCGCAGAACTCTCTTAGCTGCATTCATATGTTCTTCCATTGGTTTGGCCATGAATCGAGACAATAAGCAGACCACATACATCATGTGAGGTCTTGTAACTGTGAGGTACATTAGACAACCCACTAACTGCTTGTATAGAGTAGCATCAACTTCTTTTCCAGCTCCTTCCTTTGAGAGTATAGAAACTTGAGACAATGGGATTTTTTACTGAATTACAGTCTGCCATGTCAAATCTTTCCAGCACCTCGTGAGCATACTTTTTCTGTCTTAAGTGAATCCCATATTGGCTTTGATGAATTTCAACACCAAGAAAGAACCTCATCAAACTAAGATCAGTCATCTCAAATTCTTGTGTCATTGACCTCTTAAACTCTTCAATTAATTGTTCATCATTTCTAGTTAAAACTAAATCATATATATATAGACTTACCATAATATACTTCACTCCTTCCCTCTTAATGAATAATGTGTGGTCATGACTACTTTTGTCAAATCCTTCTTGCTTGAAATACCTCTTTACCCGAAAAACCAAGCTCGGGGAGCTTGCTTCAAACCATACAAAGCTTTCTTGAGTCGATATACTCTATCTTCTTCACCTTTTTATCAAAACCCTCTGGTTGATCCACATACACCAAATTTTTAATTTAAAATGCATTTTTTACATCTAATTGAGAAACTTTCCAACTTTCGTGTGCAACAACAGCCAACGAAATTCTGATTGTATCTCATCGGGCAACCGGAGAAAAATATTCATCATAATCAATGCAGTATTCTTGTGCATATTCTTTTACCGTCAATCTTGCTTTGGTGAATGCAAGTCCAAATGGTCATTGTGGTTTTAAATCTGTTGCACATGGAATTTTCTATGACGAACACGTATTGACTCATGTGAGGTATACCTATGTACGAAGTGGTTTACGATAATTGTGAAAGAGTTAATGTTGAAGTACGCAGACTCGATTGTGTAGTCCTAATTGTCATTGAATGTTGGATGATTATTAGTTGCGTGATTGCGATCACATTTAAATAACATGTAGTTTCACTGCCGGTAATTTCTTTTGTAACTAAATACAATCATAATAGGAAATTCAAGATTCTCAAAACACAAAACTCAAGCAAACATAAACACTAGTCAAATTTTAATACAAACATATTTGTTACTAGCGTCAAATTTATTGAGTTAAAATACTAAATCCAACTTCTTTTTTAAAAAACTTACAACTTATTTGATACAGTATGACATAAAACATATCAAACTTCTGTCGAAAAAGAATATACATATTTAAACAAACTAACTTACAAGTTTAATTCACATAAACATAACAAAAAACGTCAAATTTACTACCTGAAAAGCACCATCAAACACCAACAAATATACACGTTTAATAAACAATAAACATCAACAAAATCAACATGAAACCAACAAAAAAAACATCAAACTTACTGATCGAAAACAACAATAGATTGAAAACAACAATTGATCTTTAAGGGGGCCTTATGGCGCCTCGCCACAGTGGTGAGGCGCCGCCGCGGCGAGTGCCTTCTGTATCAGGGGCCTCGCCTTGACATGAGGAGGCGCTACAGCCTCGTATTTCAGCGCCTTTTAAAACTATGAGCGGAACATTATAGAAGGAACAAATGAATTATGTTTCTAATCAATATTTTACATTCATATAACACAATAGATGAAGAAGATCAGTCATTCTACATAGTTTATGCTATTTACCAGTTGTTTACCAGTTGGGTCAAGGATTTTCATCCAAAGATATCGCTGATCATTTTCCAACCAGATGAGTATAAATGGACATGGTTTGAATTCCCAGAAGTAGAGACTTGTTGGATTATGCAAGTTGGTTTCCGAGTAAAAGTTGCTGTATCAAGACAGCTAAGACACTTCCGATTGATATATTGATAATATTTACAACATCATTGTTGAGCTGCAGGACATAATAAAGACAAAGTGAGAAGCAAGATTCGTCTCTCCAACCACTGTAGCTTAGATACAAAGTACAACTTTGTCAAGTAGGTATAAGTCCAAACAGAGCCTCAGAATTCTTAGTCTTAAATGGTTTTAACAGTAAGCTTCTCAACAAGAACACAGGTTTTAACTCAAAATCCATCTTGGTGACACTAAACCTTGGTCGAACATAATAAACTTCTCTTATCTCTATAGCACATAAGTATGAATTGAAGAACCATGGGATCATAAAGCGCAATTAGGATAATAAATAACATTAAAATAGTTGCATACCCATTGGAACCCTTCTTTATCCTGAAACGTAGCACCGATCAAGCTCTCCCCAAAATTAGCTATCTGTGATGCTATTATGCATATGATTGCTTCAGGAGGAGTTATCTGTATCAAGCCAAGAGGGAGAAGCGACTTATTATAGGTCATCCGGTATATAATATCAGAAGGTGACCAAATCCAATAAACTAAGTCACCGAGGCTTGACTGCTAAAAAAGGTGAAAAGACGATCATATAACAGGTCCTAGATCTAATTTAGACGAACTACCACCTCACTACATCTTTCAGCTAACTATTCAATATTTTGGAGATTCATTTTTCTTACACTTATCAAGCCTTAACATATTTTGTTAAACAACAAACATTTTGTTTTCAGCATACGGAAGAATTCATCGTATAAACCATGATATAACAAGGGATACCTGACCCATGAGACAGCCAGCCAAAGCAAGTAGACTTGATGCTAAAAGTCCAGCAACTGTTCCCTCAACACTCACAGCTCCTTCAGTTCCTCTTGGTACGACCTTAAAAGTAGTAACTAAGTACCTGCTCACAAACCAACAATCTTTAAGCATTAGAGATACAGACATAAACGTAGAATTAAACAGAAATAAATTCATCTCAGAATAGCATTATTCCATCAGAAAATACATGCAATAACCTCTTGAGTAAAGAGATACTAAATTACATATATGAAATAAGAATTTAATCAAATTCTTTGATTGATCACCCCGAAGAACTAACAATTGCATTACATAGATTAAAACCAAAACAGAATTCACAATTCGACTACTTACGTTGTTTTGCCATATGCCTTCCCTATCTCGCTCGACACCGTATCAGACAGTTTAGTACAGAAGCTTGCTACAAACCCAAGTAGCCATAGCCGAGAATATGGCTTGCCTCCTACATCAAATATAGACAGCAAAGCACAAACACAACCAGCAGCACTCGAACCAATCACACTTGCGGGTCCCCTTCTCCCTTTCTTTTTCTCTGCCACACCTTGTGCTTCCTTTTGAGCCATTTTCACCTTTGTTGCTGCCGTTCCCTACCATATTACTATATCATATGATCCAATGAAATTTAATGGCAAACCAAATTAATCTCTCCATTCCACATATAGCTCATCCTCAATAACCAACAATATATATATAGTATACTCCATAACAAGATGAATAATAAATCAATCAATCTCTGAAATCAAATGTTCCTTTATTAACGAGAACAAAAAAGAGTTCTATACGAAGAGTGTGGTTCCTAAAAGGAAACAATATGAAATCAGGCACAAACTCGAGAACATAATAATCAATCTCTAATTGTTCACAAGAACAAAAAAAATAAAGTTATATACGAAGATAGTGGATCTATTAGATTGCACTTACAATTACGAAGTAAGAAGCAACAATGAGGAATCCAGAGGGACCAAATGCGCGCCAAGTGAGAGTACCGAGTAAAAACGCAGCGAAAATCCCCGAAACCGATAATCCCGTAACGAGAATCGGAGACCCAACGATGAAGATCAGAAAGTTGTTGATCACAGCGGATTTCCACGTGTCCGGCGACGATTGGATGATAGTCAACGCGTCGGATACCAGTCCTTGCAGAGAGGCAGCATTGGTTCTTTGAAGCGACATTTTCCGGGTTTTAGAATTGAAGTTAGGGTTAGGGTTTATGAATTGGGGAGGTTTTCTGCGGGGAGAATGAGAGAGGCGTGATGGTGATAATTTTGAGGGAGAAGGAAGGAAAGGTGAGCTGCATTGAACTAGAGTTGACGTCCAGGCCATTTTCATGTATGACTTGTGTTAGTGTGTTTTGTAAACATGAGACGAGTGTGCACAGAAGGATGGTCTGGTCGCATTTGGTCAGATGTAGGATGTTAAACATCAAACTTCAAAGGGCTGTTAATGGTTTCTATCAATTGGAAATCGGACCGAAATTGATTAGGTCCGGTTGGCGCTAGATAATACCGATTCGAAATCGAACTAATTTGAAACTTAATTAATAAAAATGGTAAACCAAACTAAAAAATCTAACAGAACAAAATTTATAAATAGAACTGATTCGGTATTCAACCGATAAAAGTGTTAGAATTTATCGTTATTTTTTAAATTTATTTAAATTTATTATATTATTAGACAAACTTTTATTAAAAATATTTAATCATGCAAATTTTAAATTTTATATTATTTATTTAAGTTAAAAAAAATTAAAAATTAAGTTGTAATTTTATTTAATTTTTTTAATAATATTAAATCATACTAATGACAGTCCAATCGAAACCGGATCGAACTGAAAATGAACTGGATCAGACCTAATCGAACCAGACTAAAAACTTAATGGTTCGGTCCGGTTCCAAAAACTACAAACCAAAAACTTAACAGTCATGTTCGATATGAACCGATAAGCTTAGAAGTCTTGTTTAATTTTGTCAAAACCCAAATCGAATCTCACTAATAATAAATCACTTCAAAGCTTAGAAGTCTTGTTTTATTTACAGGAATACTAAGAACTAAAATGTTAATTCATATAACGTCTAATTATTAAATAAGATAATTAAATCAATTCCAACAAATCTATCCCTTTAACTGGATATGTATGGAAATCCAACAGTTGAATTTTCTAGTGTTTGCACTTCAAGTGAACTTCGCCACTTAATAAACGTTTTATATCTGCAACTTGTTCTTTTGTTCCACAATAAACAGACTTTATAACTTCTTGATTTGTAAGATCTCGTAGATAATGATACCTTACATCGATATGCTTCGTGCGCCTATGCATCACTGGATTCTTCGAAAGTTTAATTGAAGAAGTGTTGTCGCAATATATTTCCAAAAACTCGGATTGTTAGATGTGATTTGTTCTGAAATTTCCTTAAGCCAGACACAATGACAAGCATAAGATATTGCAGCTATGTACTCTACTTCGGTTGTAGACAAAGTAACTACCTCTTGTTTTCTTGAGCTCCAGGATTGCAGCTTTGTTGAACATAAAAACATAACCTGAAGTGCTTTTTCTATCATCGAGATCACCAACATAATTACTGTTCGTGTATGCTTTCACCTTCATCTCCGATCCTCTTTTATAAAAAATGACAAACTCCAAACCTTTCAAGTATGCAAAACTCTCTTAGTTGCCTTCATATATCCTTCCATTGGTTTTTCTATGAACCAAGAAAATAAGGAGACCACATGAATCATATCCAGTCTTGTATCTGTGAGGTATATTAGACAACTTATCAATTGCGTGTATAGAGTAGCATCGACTTATTTTCTAGCTCCATCCTTTGAGAGTTTAAAGATTGGGCAATGGGAATTTTTTACTGAATTATAATCTACCATGTCAAACATTTACAGCACCTCATGAGCATGTATTTTTGTCTTACGTGAATCCCATAATGGCTTTGATTAATTTTAACACCAAGAAAGAACCTCATCAAACCAAGATCAGTCATATCAAATTCTCGTGTCATTGACAACTTAAACTCTTCAATTAATTGTTCATCATTTCCAGTTAAAATTAAATCATCTACATATAGACTTACCATGATATACCTCACTCATTCCCTCTTAATGAATAATGTGTGATCATAACTACTTTTTTGGAATCCTTTTTTCTTAAAGTACCTCTCCACCCGACAAAACCAAGCTCGAGGAGCTTATTTCAAACTATACCAAGCTTTATTGAGTCGATATACTTTATCTTCTTCACCAACAACCAATAAAATTTTGATCGTATCCCATCGGGTAACCGGTGCAAAGAATTCATCATAGTCAATGAATTATTCTTGTGCATATCCTTTTACCACCAATCTTGCTTTGTATATATCCACCTCCCCATCTTCATTTAAGTTAGTCTTGAAAACCTATTTAACCCCGATTTTCTTTGCATTAGCTAGGAAAGTTTAAATTTCCCATGTGTTGTTTTTTACAATGACTTCTATTTCAAATTTCATTGCTTCAATCCACCTTGTTTCTTTGAAATCTTCCTTAAAACGCATCGGATCAGTATGAGACACAAATAGTGCCAACACCTTTTTTACTTCAGCTTCTTCATCCGAAATCCTTTCTTTACTTTCATAATCTTGCATCCATATTGGTGCTCTACGACTTATTCCTGATGTGTTTCATGTTGAGGTAACATGGCATTATCTTCACCAATAATATATTTCTAACATTTTCGATATCTTCATCATTCTCCTCTCCAGTAGTATTTTTTTCTCTTCATTCAAGAGTATCATCAGAATTTTCCACATCAGCATTCTAATCCCACTTTTCTCCCTCTTCGAATATTACATCCCGAATAATGATAGTTTTCTTTAAAGTTGGATCATAAAGTCAGTATGCCTTTGACTTCTCGCTTACTCCAAGTAAAGCACACTTATGGCTCGTGTTATCTAGTTTTATTCTACGTTGTTCAGGGATGTGCACATGACCTATGCAACAAAAACTTCTCAAACAACCTACACTTGGTTTAACTCTGCTCCAACACCCTTCTATAGTCATATCACTTACAACAATTGTCATACTTTTGTTCAACACATGACACATCCACTTAGTCCCCTCATCCCAAAAAATCTTTGGCGTGCTCTTTTCTGCGAGTATACATCTGACCATGTTTATGATTGTGCGATTTATTTTATTGGCTACTCCATTTTGCTGAGAAGTGTAGGCAGCATTTAGTTGTCCTATGATTCTATTTTCTTCGGAAAATTGGTTGAAGCTAGTCGAAGTAAATTCTTCTCTTCTATCAGTTCTGAGACAACATATAAAATTTCCAGCTACCTTTTCTGCAATGCTTTTGAAGTTTTTAAAAACAATAAAAGATTCATTTTTTATGACAAAAAATATATCCACCTTTTGTGACTATAATCATCTACCAATAAGAATATGTAACTTTAGTCCACTTTGAGAGGCATGAGATATTGGACCACATAAGTCTGCATGAAGAAGCTTCACTTTCTCTGTTGCTCACTACTAAGTTTTCTTTGACATGATTTCCCGATGTTGCTTTCCAATATTACAAACATCACATATTTTCGTTGTCTTTTTCATTTGCGGGAATCCCTTTACTATTTGCTTATCTTGCATAGTCTTGATGTATATGTTGCTAAAATGACGATAGCGCTTATGCCATAAAGCCAATGACTCATCATCTTCTATTTTTAGACATCTATTCAGACCAAATTTTCTAATTGCAAATTTAGTGAACATGCGGTTTATTGTCATTGTAGAGTTCACAATCAAACTTCTGCGAGGATGGTAGATTTTGCATGTTCCTTAGTCGATCAAAATAGTTAAACCTATTTATTAAAGTTTCCCAACACTCAGTAGTTTATTAGTCAATTATTGAACAAAAAAACACATATGTTAATATTTAGATCAACCATTCGACTTCAAACTTTTCATTTCATTTTCCAATCACTTTTCACATATGTCATATAATTTTAGCAACCAGAATCGATAAACCAAATCTTTTTATCTTCAACATCTTTGATATTCATGAGAGCCATTAAAAGTAATTCTTCTCCTTCATCGAACTCGACGTAGTTTGCTCTTTTTTCACCATTTGGGCACTCATATTGATAGTGTCCTAGCTTGTGACACCTAAAGCACTCAATGTGAGTTATGTTAATAGTCCATACTCTTCCACATCTTCCTCTTCCTCTCGAGAAAATACTTCCCCCTCTGTCAAAATTAATTTTTTCACTGCCTTGTCCATAGATACGATCACCCTCGACTTTTGGTATTTGTTCTACTGAGACCTTGCGTCATAGATTTTGTTCATGAACAAGTAATGAGCTTTGAAACTCATTGACTTTCATTTGATCAATATATTTTGACTCCTCAATTGAATATATAATATAATTGAAATCGACCGTCATCATGCATATGATTTTCTCAAAAATCTTTACACCTTCCAGGTCTTTTCTATGGTTTTTCATTATCATTTACTATGACCATGACTCTTCCAAAATAATATGTCACTATCTCACCCATCTACATCCCCTCTGTTTCAAACAATCTTCTAAGCCTCTGGAGTTTAACACGCTTCACTCTTTCATCGCCATGATAATTGGTCTTCATTGCTTCCCAAAGTTGTTTGGATGTCTGATTTTGAGTGATAGTCTTCAAAATACTCTTGTCGATAAACTGAAACAAATAAATATTTGCCTTCAAATCTTTAAGCCTAGATTCATCCAACACCTTTTCTGCACTGCCGTCAACACTTCACCTTCTCCAGGTTCCTTGTGACCTGGTTGAATCACACACCAATACGTTTTTGAATGTAAGAGATTTTCCATGAGTAAACTCTAGTGATCGTAATATCTATCAAATTTGGGTACAAATGGGACATTGAAATTGTTCGGGTAAGATACCATTCTAACACTTTCTTCACTATTGTTTCACACTTGTTTCGCCTTTTTTCACTCAAACAATCTTGTTTCACACTTTCCTCACTCTTTCACTCATATACTCATGTTTTACTCAAACACATATTCCTCACTCAAAAACTCATGTTTTACTCAAACACATATTCCTCACTCAAAAACTCATGTTTTACTCAAACATACATTCCTCACTCAAAAACTCATGTTTTACTCAAACATGCATTCCTCACTAAAACACTCTTGTTTTCCTCAAACACAAATTCTTAAAACAGATCTCTTTTGGTAGTGCTCTGATATCATGTTAAAATATGAAAGAGTAATATACAGAGAGAATAAAACTGAATGTATTAAACGGAAGCAAAAACTAGCTTTAAATAGCCTACAAGAAGTGTTTCGTATTCCAACTAATAAATGATAGCCTTTCATTGACCTAAATACTAACAACTAAAATACCAATTTATATAACGTCTAATTAATAAATAAGATAATTAAATCAATAATTAAATCAATTCAGATGGACTGTTAAACATTCAGTTTAGTTTTGATTTGGTTCGTTTCAATATTATTTTGGTCTGTTTTTGTCTAATTTTGATTGGTTTCACTTTTGTCCGGTTTTGATTCGAATTGTTTTGGTCTGGTACGATCTATTTTAAAAATAATGTTTTAAATTAATTTTAAATTTTAAAATTTTTACTTAATAAATGATAGGAAAAATAAAATTTATAAAGTTAATTTTTTATTTTTTTAATCCAACTTTCACTAATATATTTTGATAATATAATGTATAACAATCGTTTTTAACATTTTTTTCTTTCGATTTTGTATTGGTTCTACCGGCTTATCAATTCTATCGGTTGTTTCCGTACTAGTTATATATATTTAATGATTTTATCTGTTCAATCTCTTAATCTAATGAAACCTTAAACAACAAAACTCTAAAAAAAATTGTTTCAAATTTATTTTATCGGCTTACCAATTTTTTGGGTTTAATTCATTATCGATTTTGATTTTTTAAAATAGAATCGAACGTCGAGCTATTAATTAAATACAATCAAATTTGTACATTTTAGATTGAAATCTCATTCTTGATTTTCGGAAGCGATTAATAACCCTATCCAAAATATTATACATGTAATGTAGAGGTTGTCAAATCTTATCTCGTACTGATAAGGATAAATTCCATAACAAATTAACTAAATAATCTTATATAAAAAGAGATAAAAAAAGAGAAAAAATATAGAGAGAAGATGAAGAAAAATATGTAATTGTAATACTGTACATAATTTGAGATGCTTTACATATCGAACTGAGTTCCTATTTACATGAGTTGTACAAGACGTCTTAATGTTACATTTATTATTTACATCAAGTACTGAATATAAATATAAATGTAACGTTTAATTTAAAGTAAAAATAATGTGTCGTGCTAATTCCATATTTATTATAATTGATCCCGAATATTATATCCTTATCAAGAGTCCCCTAGTCTTTGAATTGGAGCGTAGTGAAACTTAAGGACTATGTAATAATCGAACATAATATTCAGACAATGTAATCTTCTTGCTCTTCTTTGCATTTGATGAAGCTGGTCTTTATTTTATATTGTCAGTTGTCGTAGTTCTTTCTTTATTCATCGTTTTGGCTAAGGCGCCATTGATCATGTCGAAGAAACTATGCCAGCCATGTCGCCTAGACTCCGAAAAGTAATAAAGCTTGGTTATATTAATTTTCTTAGCCGAACTGTTGTCCGAGACGACTCCAACTTGGTTCGTACTAAATTATTCCTGCCTCGTTAAAAACCTTTGCTGGCCGAAACCTCCCTCGAGGATAAAAAAACTCTATTTTGCCAAAGGAAAAGAGTACAGCTAACAATTAGTAGGCTGCTAGGATGTTACCTGCTTCTTCTACATACTTTGCTTTTTGTTGGATAGTGTTGATATAGATGTGTATCCCCCACTAGTCTTTGGTGAAGGATGAAGTGAAGACTATATATGTATGTATGTTGTAGATGTGGTAGACCTGGTGATGGAGAAAAACATTGTATTTTTTTGTGGCCGATGATGTTGTTTTGCTGGTTTGTATATCCATACATTACTTATTGCTGAATAATATTTATTGATCGTTGGAGAATATTTTGTTGGAGATATGTATGGGAGAATGTGTGTTTATACTTTTTAACTTGTTTACACTTAAACTTTTTCTGTAAGTTCGAGCACAGTGGGGCTCATTGCGTAACTATGACTGGTAAATTAACCATAGCTAATTTCGCGGAGCACCCAGTTTGACCATTTGCGTAACCTAGTGGGCTTGGAGTAGTTCGCGTTTATAATACCGTAGTGTGGTATTTAGCACAGTCTGGTCCGTTAACATAGCCTTAAAAAGTCGTGGCCAATTAGTCCGTTTGTCATTAATTTTTAGATCATCTCTAAATATGGCACAATATGGCCCAATTGCGTAGCCCTTTAGGCGTGGTCAGTGAACCTACCGCGGAGTTACAGAAAATAAGAATAAACAAACACATGGAGATGGAGATTTACTTGGCATGTAGCCATTTATGTTGTAATCATTTAACTTATAAACTTTTCAATATCGTGGAGATGGAGGAGGAAGCTCGACCTCGGCGAGGAGAGGAGATTGTTGTAGATGATGAAGAGTGCGATGGAGAGGAGGATGCTCGAGCTCAGTAAAAAGATATGATTAATGTAGAGATGGAGACTGTGATAGAGAGGGGGAGTAGAGAAGATTGTTGTAGATAATGGAGATTGCGATGGAGAAAAGAAGACTCGACCTCGGCGAGGAGAGGAGATTACTATAGATAATGGAAACTGCGATGGAGAGGCGGAAGATCGACCTCGACGATGAGAGGAGATTGATGTAGATGATGGAGACTGCGATGAAGAGGAAGAGGCTTGAACTATGCGAGGAGAGGCGGTAGCAGATGACACCTCGACTATAAAGCATATAACACCTCGGTTCGGTTGGGATGCAGATGACACCTCGGCTCGGCAAGAAGTAGATGGCACCTCGGCTCGGCTATAAATTAAATGACTCTTGGGCTCGGCTAGAAAGTAGATGGTACCTCAGCTCGGCTAGGAAGTAGATAGCACGTTGGCTTTGTAGAAAGCAGATGGCACATCGGCTCTGCAAGAAACAGATGGCACCTCGACTCGGCTAAGAAGTAGATGACACTTCGGATCGGCTAGGAAGTAGATGGCACCTCGGCTCGGCTATGAAGCAGATGGCACCTCGGCTCGGCTAGGAAGCAAATGGCCCTCCGGCTCGGCTAGGAAGTAGATGGTACCTCGCCTTGACAAAAAGCTGATGACACCTTTGCTTGGCTATGAAGTAGATAGCCCCTCGCGTCGGCTAGAAAGTAGATGGTACCTCGGCTCGTCTAGGAAGTAAATGGAACCTCTGCTCGGCTAGGTTGCAGATGGCACCTCGGCTCGGTTAGGAAGGAGATGGCACCTCGACTCGGTTAGGAAGCAAATGACACCTGGGCTCGGCAAGAAGCAGATGGCAGCTCGGATCGGCTAGGAAACAGATGGCACCTCGGCTCGGCTAGGAACCATGCAACCTCTTTGCTTAGCTCGTAAGAAATGACGTAGATCCTTGGAGGAGGTTGTGACTGTGACGAATGAAGATAGTTTTTCAGACGAACAGATGCTTCCGATAGTCGTTATGGTGGCGCAATGGAGATCGTTTCGATACTTCACGATGATTGTGATGATTGTGGATCCCGGTATCAGCGACCCAACAGACTTGGAGACGTCCGCAATTAGCGTCTTCAAATAAGAGAAACTGAGGTGGTTAGTTGGCTTGTATAATTCTGTCAATACATAAACTCTTTTTTTATTAGTACACAAATATATCATATTATCACGTCACACAAAATATTTTGAAAAATTATTATTATTAAAATGGTAATTGTCCCATTAAAATAATTGATATCAATTAGAATTAATAAAATAGGGTATTAGTCGCCCCAAAATATAATCTTAAATTGATAATCTATTTGACTATTAAATTTTATTTAATTAATATCTTATATTATTAATGTTTATTTGCTAATAAAGTATTAGCAAACACTTTCAAACGTATAATAATTAATACATAAACTATGTTGACTTATACTTATCAAATATTAGTAATATTACTATAATATTAATATGGTATAAATATATTTGATGAATATTTAATAATATTTAAAAATTAAGCGACCAAATAAATATGTTGTTTGAATGATGTCTATAATACTGAATCAAGATTTAAAATTATTCACTGTTTATATTTATTATTAATTTTACACCGACAATATTTATATATACATAATTTAAATATAAAATCTTATATTTAATATATTTTTGAAATTAGATTTCGTATTTATTCATTAATATTTTTATTTTACTTATTAATAATAATAATAATAATAATAATAATAATAATAATAATAATAATAATAATAATAATAATAATAATAAGTAAATAAGAAAACTTATCTTTTCTATTCGAATACGACGAACACGGATTGTCGGGTCGGAGCAAACCATTTTAAAAAATATCGTCTAATTTGCGGATTTGATTCATCTGAAAATTTTCTGAAAAATGATTCTGACAGACGACGCCAAATTTGACAGTGATAAATTCCTTAACAAATTATTTGAATCATCGTATTTTAAAAGGGGCCAAGCTAGAAATAATACACATTTTTATAGATTTAAAACCGCTAGATCTTATACCTAATTGATAGATCTCGCACCTAAATTTTGACCATTTTACCCTTTTCAGAAAACCTAGCTATAAAAGCGTTTGATAGATCTCTCACCACTTTTTTCCTCTCTTTCTCCTTCTCTCTCTAGAAACCTCTCAAGACCCATTTCTGAAATTCGATTTTTGAAGAATCTAAACCGAAGAAAACGTAAAGGTAAACGATACGAACATCATGGTGTTATTTGTTTTTGATTTCATTCGGTATAAACTGTCGAATCTAGGTTTTTTAGTTTTTGTGGTTTCGATTTCAAAAGTTGGATTTTTGTATGATTTTAGGTGTTGTTTTGTTAGATTAGTGTTATATTGTTGTTAGTACTGGTAGGATCTACGTTTTGGTGCTTCGTTTTGTTAGAAATGAGGCTGTTTTGGGGTTGTAGCCATAAGGGTTTCGACATTGCTGTTGGGCCTCGTCGCATGCCGTTCGTGCGATGAAGAGGGGTCTTCGTCGCATGAACGGCATGCGACGAGGCCCAACAGCAGTCTCATTATGGGCCTGCGACCAGGCCCAAATGAGGTCTCATTTTGGGCCTACGACCAGGCCCAAATGAGGTCTCATTTTGAGCCTGCGACCAGGCCCAAATGAGGTCTCATATTGAGCCTGCGACCAGGCCCAAATGAGGTCTCATTTTGGGCCTGCGACCAGGCCGAAATTGTTTTTTTTTTTTTAATTTTTATATTCATTTTGGTTTTCGCATGCTAATACATATTTTTTTGCGTCGTATTTACAGGATGCCTCGATTCAAGATTAAAGCAAAAAATCCGTTTAAAAAAATTAGGGCCGATGCCGAGGCCGAGGAGGCAGCAGCAGCGGCTAGAGCGCAGGCCGAGGCCGAGGAGGCTGCTCCGAGCGGGGAACATGTTCCCGGTACACGTAGTAGACGACGTCTCCGTCGTGGCGGCGAATATATTCCTACTCCTGCTGATGGTACCACAGGGGCAGCTTCTACGTCGCATCCCCCTGACGAGGAGTACGATGACGATGTAGATGCACCGCAGTATATGGAGGCTGATGCATCTCATGTACCGGACTATACGGAGGACGATGCACCTCACGCGCCAGAGGCAGCATTCCACTCATCCGAGGGTGAGGATGTTGATTTTTATTCCGTGCTGTCGCATGTTCCGGGACTTTTCCCGGATTACACCCTGCACGAGGCTTATAGCGTCTATCACGGGGATGTAAGTGTTACACCTTTATACTGTTTTATAATTTTCTTATGTGTTCTGTACACATGTTTTTAATTATTATTGTTTTACGAATTTACATATTTTATACATATTGCAGGATAGGGTCACTCTCCGATGCTTCGCTATGTATGATAGTCTCCGGAGATGGGACATTACAAAGCAGAGCAGGGTACGGGCCAGGGTGATGGAGACTATATTCGGTCCACTCGTCGATGCACTCACCCGCTGGCATACGAACCTCCATTTGGTGGAGGCATTCTTAGAGCGGTGGCATGAGGAGACTTCTTCTTTCCATTTCTCGTTCGGGGAGATGACAGTCACATTGGACGATGTCCACGTCATCACTGGACTACCGGTTGTAGGTAGGTCCTTCACAGCTATACCCTTTGACGATGATGTTGAGAGGCTTGCTACTTATGCTGCCATGCTAGGTGTGCGGCAATCGGAGCTGAGTAAAAACCTTAGGAATGCTGGTAGTGTGAAGCTAGGGTGGCTGCATACTACTTTTAGTAGTTCTCAGTATAGTGATAGGAGGATCACTGATGACCAGGTAGATCATGCCACCCGTGCCTACATACTATATTTGTTAGGTACCACTATTTGCGCGAACAAAACTGGGAACAGCATTCCATTAGATTACCTCCAGTTCGTGAACCAGTACCAGAGTTTGCATATGTACAACTGGGGCCAGTTGGTTTTAGCGCAGCTGTACCACGCCCTTAGTCAGGGATCTCTCCATGGTACGGGAGGCATTTGCGGGTTTCTAGCGTTGCTCGAGTCGTGGATTTTTGCACACTTTGTTCAGCTTCGAGCTCCACTTTTTCCGGGTTACGACGTATCCATGCCCCATATGTGCCGACATGCGCCGCGGAAGATTGGTGTCTCCCATGAGGTGCGCATGCAGATGAGACACGTACTGGCGACTTGCACCGAGGCAGATGTAAGTCATTTTCTTTCAATTTAATTATTTTAATTATGAGTACTTTTACTAATATAAATGGGCTAAATTATTCTATTTACAGGTCCTGTTCCTCCCGTTCATACATTTACGGGACCCTTTTCCGTTCCAGCAGATCACTTATGTTGAGTTGAACCTTGCTTCGTTCGACGTGGTTGCGGCGTACTACCCAGACCGTGTCATTCGACAGATGGGGTATGTACAGCTGATTCCTAAGGATATACGCCCTCCTAAGTCGAAAAAAGTAGGGAAGAAGTGGGTCACAGACTTAAAGTGGGACGATCACTTGTGGCAGAATTGGGAAAGCCACGTGTTCACTCCTTTTAGCACAGAGTACCGTGGTAGTGGACCGAGTGCTGACCCGATGTACTACATTTGGGCGAGGAAAAGGCTATGGTACATCGTCAGTCGTCCTGCGCCGGAGAGAGGTCCTCGGGTGGAGCCGGAGGGTGGTGCTGTTTATTCAGGATACGAGCAGATTGCTGCGTTTGCTCCTACGCTACCTACTTTGGATCACCCTGATCTTCTAGAGTCCGCCCTCATGATGTGTAGGATCGCCGAGAGGTACCGACGGCATTGATTATTATTCTCAGAAAAACTTTGTTAGCTTTTTGGACATCAACACTATATTTTGGTAATCGGTAAATTGTATGGCTGCTTTTAATTTTTGTAATCGGTTAATTCTATGAATGCTTTTAATTTTTGTAATGGGTTAATTGTATGACTGCTTTTAATTTTTGTATTTTAATTTATTGTATGACTGCTTTTAATTTATTTTAATCGGTTTGATTACTTTGAATGATATACACACTCAAAATTATAATGAAACAGAAATACACACTCATACTTCAAATGAAACTCACACTCAAACAGAAATACACACTCATACTTAAAATGAAACTCACACTCAAACAGAAATACACACTCATACTTAAAATGAAACTCACACTCAAACAGAAATACAAACTCATACTTAAATTGAAACTCACACTCAAACAGAAATACAAACTCATACTTAAATTGAAACTCACACTCAAACAGAAATACACACGCAAAATTATCTATCAGGCCAGTTCCATTTCATCAACCTCCTTTCTTCTTTCGCATCTTTGTAGTCACGGATTTGCTGTATCTGGATGTCATAAATGTCAGAGCGGACCTCATCCAGCTGGCCCTCTGTTATATAATCCGTCGCTTGACAGTTGAACCGGTTACCCGCAATACGACGTTCCAATTCGTTGAGGTCAGAAACTAGATGTCGACGGGTTTTGACCAAGACCGACCACCTAGCTCGCACTTCATCAACACACCTTGAAATGTAAGGCGGCTGAACACCATCCCTTCCGCACAGGAAGTACATCTGGCATACTAATGCCTCGCAGTACCTTTTACCACCCTCTGGAATGTGCATATTACCAACTTCAACTGATGCCATCATCAGATACTGATCTTCCAACTCAGTCCATGAACCCATTTTTCAACTAGATTTATCAACTAATGATGAAGTTTCAATGTGCATGAAGCGTCTATTTATAGACGGACCCGAAAACTCCCTCTCATTTTCAAAATTCAAAAAATCTCTCTCGTTCTCGAACATTCTAATAATCCCGCTCATTTTAAAATATCAAAACTCCCTCTCATTTCCAAAATTCAAAAACTCCCTCTCATTCTTGGAAATTCAAAAAATCCCGCTCACATTCTAAACTCCCTCTCATTTTCAAAATTCAAAAACTCCCTCTCATTTTAGGAATTCTAAACTCCCTCTCATTCTCTAAAATAAAGTCCCACCTAAATTGTCTTCACTATATAAAGGGACTACAAGTCCGATTACATTCATATCATATTCTCAAACTTAGAAAGTTCAACAAATGGAGTTTACTCCCCATGAAGACTACCATTTGCTCTTGGCGGCAAGACTTACCCGCCGAGAGATGGGGGAAGATACTAGTGATGCTTTTTTTGATCGGGTGCTTTGTAAGATGTACTACGGTTATGGCCGTTTACAAACAGAAGGGCTCCTCGTGCGCAACCGTGACCAAATCAAGCGGAGGTATATTTTTTGCCAACCGCTCCAGCGTTTGTTGTTTCAGCCGTATAAAATTAAGCAAGAAGCGGCCGCCGTCTTCAACATGACAGTGGTAGACTACATCAGTAGGGATATGGTTGCGTATCTTCAGGATAGGATTGCGGAAAGGGAGGAAGGGGTTCATTCTGACGACAACTTGGGATACGACTTCGATGATTGAGCATTTGGTTGTTGCCATTTCCGTGTTTAATTATTTTCGTATGTTTCGTTAAGTTAAAAGTCATAACTTAATGATTTCCTCTTCTTGCAACCACTTCAAGTGTACTTGTTGTTTTCTTCTATTTCTTCATAATGTACTAGTTGTTTTCCTGAACTTCTTCAAAATGTACTTGTTGTTGTCTCCCATATACTGGTATTATATTCCAAACAAATGTCCAAAATGATAAAGCAGGCCTATTTTCTGTCTCAAAAACTGAGCCCAAAATCTTTCCTCTCGTCGCAGGCCCAAAATGAGACGAGGCCCAAAGGGCGTCTCATTTTGGGCCTGCGACACAAGCCTTCTGTCCAAGTTAATGGGCCAATTTTTTGGTCTCACGTCGCAGGCCCAATTTGCGACGAGGCCCAAAAGGCGTCGCATTTTGGGCCTGCGACACTAGCCTTCTGTCCAAAATAATGGGCCATTTTTTTGGGCTACCGTCGCAGGCCCAATTTACGACCATGCCCAAAAATGATATGTGTTTCTATATTATATCAAACTCATTTGTGTAACTTCCAAAAACACCGTGAACTATATTATATCAAAATTACATCAAAATTACATCAAAAGTACATCATCGTACTTCAAAATTACATGAAAAGTACATCAAAAGTACATCAAAATTACATATGTTACAGTTACATATGTTACAGTAGATGTTAGGAAAACTAATAAACTAAAACTACAAATGTTGCACGAAAACATTTCAAACATTTGAAACGTCCTCGTCTCTAGTCAAATCTGTGACATGGGGTTTTTCGTTCAAGTTGATTTTCCTTGCGGGCATTATCTGTGTAAATTTGTTCAACCGCCGGTAGTATGGATGCGCCCATTGATTCGCTTCTTCGGTTGCGTAAGCGGCCCAACACGGGTATAATGGAGGCAACGGTCCATCGGGTGGAGTAGTAATCTACAAGGAAATTGCGTAAACGAATGCATTAGTAGTGATAGCGTAAGAAATTTTGATTGGAAACGAAATAGACTTACATTAACAAAGTGACATCCATGCACGAAAGCTATCCCAACTTCTATGATCGTCGAATTGTTGACGGGTGGCTTTCCACGTATTGGTAGATACGTTAACGAGGCTGCGAGCGATACATGGTATACCATGCATTGATACCTTGTCGCGATGACCAGTCCAATGTCCGGAAATGTCATCCAATAGTGGCTACTAGGATTCGGCTTGAAGTAATCTAATCTTTGTATCAAATCGTCAAACACCTTCTCCGAACCATATACATCCAACCAACATGCACGGTTGTCCCGCAACTCCTTCAACAACTCGCGTCTAACATCAGCCCATCTATCTTCGTCGTTGTATATTGAATGCGCTACGGAACGATATCCGCATTGTCCGTCCGGAAGAACGTCAACTAACTTTGAAATGTAAGTGTGTAGAAAGGTCGGGATGCAATCCGGATACAATGTTAACTTCCCATCCTTAACAATTTTTTTAGGCCTTCCAACCTTCTTTTTTGCTAATGGAGGTTTGGGTGGAACGATGGGAGCCACTTTGGATGCGGCCGTGCTCCCTAACGTGTTTACGGGTGTACTACCTACCGAGTTAGCCGGAGTACTAGCACTAGCGGTTTGTTCAATGGGATATTCCCACGAACTAGGGTTCCGTTTAGTCGATTTATCAACGCCTCCCTTTGGTCTACCCTTAGCTCTAACTGCTTCTTTAGGATCTTGAATATGACTTGTCTCGGGCATCAAAATTTGCATTACTTTATTGATAATGTGGTCTTGTTGGTCGGGGCGGAAACTACGAATGGAGTTGTCAATTAAGGAAATCTTTTTTTGCAATTCCTCTTCGCGAGAGGTAGGATCCCTGTGCACAATATCTAATCTTTTCCAAAAAATATCCACATCTTCTAAAGGGATGCACCTACCTTCTCTAGCTATAAAGGCAATTTCACATGCACAAGGTAAACCATGAGTTTTCCTAAGGAAACAACCTCCACATGCCACCCGATCTACTCCTATATTCCGAGCACGTACAATAGCAACCGTCAGTATCTTTAGCCCCGCATGTGACACATGACCTTTAAGATTTTTGGTCAAAACACCATCGAAGCCGGGAATTGATCTAAACTTACTTCGCTCGAATGATTCGACGATACCCGCATGCTGCTTCGTTAACAAGTTATGAACTTTTTCCCAAAAAGTCTCAAAGTTGCATTGATTTGTCCCAAGATATTTTTTTAGGGACGAGTGTGCACCCTCCGCCCTACATAGTACAAGTAATAAATTATCAACATACTTGAACTTTAATAAAATAACTCAACGAAAAGTAGGATAGAAGGACTAACCTGTTTGTAGTTGTTTGGCCATAATGCTTAATCGTGTTCGTTTTGTACGCAAGGAACTTGTCAGCATATTTTGTTATCCACGAGTCCATGACGTACGCAAAGCACTCCGGTTTAGATGCGAACATCTCCTTAAGTGTATCGAGGTTCTTTTGGTAACTCTCAAACGTGTTCGCCTCCGCAGCGTAACTGTAAAATTCAACAAATTGTTTCGCTACCACATCATCGTGCAATATCTTCCGAACCGCCCCAAGGATGTTCTTACTAATGTGCCACGTGCATAACAAATGGTGTGTTCCGGGAAAAATTCTATCAACCGCACGCATGAGAGCTAACTCCCGATCGGTAACAATGATGGATGGAAATGCGCACACGCTATCCATCATCAAACCACGAAGAGTTTCCAGAGCCCATACGTAGTTTCCAATCTTCTCTCCGCTCATAAACACGTACGCAACGGTAAATGTGATGGAAGTGGACGTAAAACCGACAACCTCTAACAACGGCATCTTATACCTAGTCGTCTTGTACGTACAATCCATGAATAACACGTTCGGGAATGTACGTAATAAGTCTATGCTAGTAGGATGTGCGAAGAAAAAGTCAGTGATCACCTTTGTATCATCTTTCAAACGCTCCCACGTCGAGTATCCATTCTCCTTCAACTTCGTCAATAGATATTGCATTTGGGTTTGTCCCCCGTGTTCAGCGTCCCGATGTTTTTGGCGGACATTGTAGATTGCACGCATGTTCGAAATGTTTTCGGGATATTGGTGCTTCAAACCACTATATATCTCCCTAGGGCGCGAACCTAGGTGAGACAAACTACGAACTAGTTCCTCTTCGTCAAGTTTTAGCCTACAAGCGCGGGAATGACCGTCTAGGCGAACGTAGGGTTCATGATTGTGAGTACCGTTTATCACCTCCAAACGCCATTTCATGGCTAGTACGTCGATCGGATGACCTTTTAGCGCAAACGGACAATTACATTTCTTCGTCGATGTCTTCCTTTTTTTCAAAGTGTCCGGCTTTGCCTTTGATACGTATACACCGTATCGCTCGCAAACGTACTCTAACCTAGGAGTCCTTCCCCATTTCCCACTATCGTAGAGTTTTCTTATTGTGACAAACTTGATCTTCTTTGATTCAATCTCCACGAAAGCATCTAATTCGTCCTTAGTGAATAATCTATCCGTGGTGAATATTTTACTGTAATCGGCATCCATAAATGGAGGCTGGGCAGGTTCCTCCTGCAAAATATACAATCAAAAAGTATGAGTTTATATATACAAGTTGCAGTAGCAGGCCCAAAATGAGACATGTTTCAATACCCGTCGCAGGCCCAAAATGAGACGGATACAAAAGAGCGTCTCATTTTGGGCCTGCGACAGAGGCTCTCTGGCCAAAAAAATGGGCCATAAATTTTGCCTAGCGTCGCAGGCCCAAAATGAGACGGTCTGCTAGCACCGTCGCATTTTGGGCCTGCGACGGTCGCGCGCTGTTCGTGCGATGACACTGCTGTTCATCGCACGAACAGCGTGCGACACCCCTGAAATTAAAAAACGTTAATTTCGGTCCTTACCTCCATCCGGTAAGCTTCCTCCTCCTTCAGTAAGTCTTCCAGAGAAATGCCCATCTCTTCGTTGTCCATAGATACTCCGATTTAAGATTTTTCGAATTGGGTTTTATGGGTTTAGTCGAAAAAAAGCTAATTTTTTCGAATTAATGGGTTTAGATTAGTAGATGTTACTACAAAGCTTGTAGATCTAGTGTAATATCGGATTGATTAAGTGTTTCGGCCGATTTGGAGACAAAATGGCATAAATGTCAAAATCTAGAGAGAGGAAGGGCAATTTAGGAATTTCAACTTTCAGTTTCAAAAAATAAGGGAGTAGGGTGAGAGATCTATCAAAATGTGTAACATTTCTAGCCTGGCCCTTTTAAAAGAGATAAAAAAGAGAAGGAAATATAGAAAGAAGATGAGGAGAAATATGTAATTGTATTAGTATATATAATTTAAGATGATTTAGATCTCTCTCATATATATATATATATATATATATATATATATATATATATATATATATATATATATATATATATATATATATATATATAAAAGTTGTAGAAGACGATTTAATGTTACATTTATTATTTACATCCACAATAACTATAAATGTAATTATAAATGTAATTATCCAGAATAATTATATCCTTATCACCTAACTATTAATGCATAATGCTTAAATCCATATATTTGAGAAAGAATCCATACATCAAAACTATTTTTTGAAATTAGGGTTCATAAAGAAATATAGCTGATTTGAATTGAAATTTAAATACAATTTTTTTTATAAATTATTGTTTCACAATTTAGCCAATTTGATAAAGTTTTGTTTTCTTTGAAGTTTGATGCGGTGATAAGGAATTGTTTGGTTTGTAATCATGTGGTTAGCCGTGACAAAACTCTCGTAATGTTTGTTATCGTGGCAAACACGTACATATATTTTTTATATTATCAAATTACGTTTTAAAAAAATTATATAATTTCGATCATACATATATTTTTATAGATTTCGGTAAATCACAAAAATAAACTATTAGATTTCAAAAGGTTTGTTATATCTCGAAGAACTTTCTTAAAAATGTTTAAACTATACATGTTTGTCTAATTTTCCAATGATTTTTTGTCATATTTATGCGACGCTTTCATAAGATTTTCTTACACTGTACTATTTTTTTACAATAAAAAATAACATCTATGACAACAATAATATTTATGTCAACTATTTAGGTCGTGAACTAATATCTCGTTCGTTTGGAAATTTTTGAAGAAACAGACTTCACCATTTGCCACGATAAGTTAATGCTGTTGCAAGTTGTACTAAAATTTCAATATATCTTTGATCTCAAATTGGGGAAGCTTTTGGAGCCTACTAATGAAGATACGGAAAAGATCCAAAAAAGTTGCGCAAATGATAAAGAGATGAGTGTTAGAGAGATAAGAGTCAAGCCCATTAGTCTTTTATTTTATCTATAAATATAAGCATATATTATATGTGATATATACACTTTCAAAATAATTCAAAACCGTAACCGTTATCTTTTCTCTATTTTGTTCTTTATTTAACATGGTATCAGAGCCTGAAGTAATCTGATCAGGAAGCGTAGCGATCCCCCTGTTTCGTAGATCTACCAAGTATTCAATTTCATATAAGTATTGGATTTTGGTTTGGAATTGGATTTATTCGGAAATCTTGGATCTGTTCGGCAATTTCAGATTATGTATTGGTATTGATCTTGACAGAGCATGTTAAAATTTGATAGAGAGTTATATTATTGGTGGACTTTGATTTTGTTTTGGATATTTTTTTATGTGGTTTCTATTTTTTTCTCTTGTTTTTTGATTGGATTTGTGTTAGAAATTTGGATCTTCTTTTCGTTACAATATATATAGTTTTCTGGTTTCGGATCTGCGGTGTGCAGCCCCAATCAAACGGTCTGATCGAAAGGTAAACGGTGTCCGTTTTTGCTGAATTTCAGAGAGGGTGTTCAGGACATACAATCCTTCAATCTGGCTGGTCGGATTATGATTCAGTGCTACGGTTCGGGAGAAATAGCAACTGGAACAGTGCAACAATTTTTTTTTGGTAATACTGTGAATTCAAATACATTTTGATTTTGATTTTGATTTTTGATGAGTCCGGATTTTATTGCTACTCTTTACGAGAACCGGACAGGATCAATTCGGACAACATACAACCACTAGACCATCCGAACTGAACTAATGTACTAAAAACTTAATCACTTCCTGACTAAGCTAATTATCTACCTGCTTAAAAATAATGGGTCTTTGAACTCGACCAGAATCCATAAACACGACCCGAAAGCCTATGTGGCCCAAGGTTAAGGGTATAAATACCCAACCACTTTCATTTAATGAGGGTAATGAAGATTAAATACAACCAGACAGTTCAACTATCTCACTACAATCTACTAAACATTAAATACCCTTGAAATACCACAAAACTTCAGACAAAATTGCCCTCAATCAAAATTAATCCACACCATAAATTGGCGACCACAGTGGGAGAAGAAGGTGCCCGAATCTAGCATTCAAAACCATCAGGAAAAACCAGTTCGGATGAAACCGGACGTGCAAAAAGTACCACCAGCTTTGGCCGAAGTGGTGGGTGAGAATGATGAATATACTATTGAGGATTGTGATAAGTTAAAAGTTGAAATAGAAGCTCTGAGGGCTGCCAAGAGGGCAGAGATGGGAACAAAAGAGAAGTCTAAGGCGTTAGTAGCTCATCATACTGACAATCCAAGAGAGCACGAGCCATCAAAAACCCATGTGAGTACAAAAAAGACTCATGCTAGCTCAAAAAAAGTCTCACCGGTCTAAACCGGTGGAGAGCTCAGACTCAGACTCAGAGTCTTCCAGTAGCTCCTCAAATGAAGATGAAGTCGAAGAATCGTTGTCATCCAGCAGTGATGAAGGCCGTTCTAAAAAAAACAAAAGTTGGTAAAAAATTACTCAAGAAAAAGGGATATGCATGGAAGGTTGAAGATGCATCTGGGAAAGGGATCGTCTCATAGTCATGGTCGGAGACATGTAGATCGGTTGTTAATGGATCCTTTTGCCTTCCATAATGAACCAGGTATCTTTGTAACTCCAAATGAAGATACAGTTTTCAGTCGTGGTCGAAATTGGAGACAATCTCCATTATCCTCCAAAATACTGTCCGGGAACCTTCCTAAGAGGTTTGACAGTACGAAAATGGAAAAATATGATGGTAGTAAAGACGCGGATAACCACTTGGAACAATTCAAAAATTTCATGATGAATTTTGATGATGACAAGTTACTTTGTTGGGAATTCTCCCAATCTTTTACGGGGAGTGCTCTGAAGTGGTACAATAGTTTGCCACAGGGTTGCATCAGAAATTTCGACACTTTTTGGGTGGCCTTTTGGAGGCAGTTTGTTGGAAGTAAGGAAGTAAAGGACAATGGAGACACAATTATCCATTGTGCCCAAGAACCAAACGAATCTTTAAAAGAATACATAAGTCGTTTTGTAAATACCAAAAATGGATTGGCTGATTGCTTCGAACAATTAACAATAGCTTCTTTGGGGCAGGGCTTAAACCGTGGAAACTTGGCTGATTCAGTAACCAGAAAAAAAGCCATGACATGGGGAGGTCTGCTGAATCAGGTCGGAAAATAGATTAATGTAGATGAAACAAAGAAAACTAGGGTGCACATGCAGGTGAGGACTGCTCCGGGTGCACCAAATCCAAACCAAAACCAGTCCGGGAACAAGGCTAGGGAAGCCGGGCAGGGTCGTAATAGAGCCAAAGCTCAGTCTCAGCCAGCTGCACCAGCCCAGAGTCAACAATCTAGAAATAAACAAGGGCCTTGGGTTCAACCGGAGTGGTTTGCTGAATTGAAAGAAAATATAGCCACCATTTATGACAAAACAAAAGACGAAGTACACTACAGAAGGCCGGCTGAATTACAGTCTCCTAGGGAGAGCTGTAATAATTGTTTTTGCCAGTATCACCATGATACTAGTCATACCACTGAAGATTGTATTGCGTTGAAACAAGAAGTGCAGAATTTGATTGAAAGAGGAAAGTTGGGGGCGTATGTTAAAAGAAGAGGTGGAAATAGGCCTGATAGTGCTCATCGGGCTGGTCCAAACAATGCAGGCACATCGGCTCCGGATGAGGCTATGGTGATAATCGAGAGGTTCGATGTAGGGTCCGAATACTTGGACCCTGATCCAACCCGGAATAAAGTGGGTGTTATCATGGAGGATTGCAAGACGGTGTCCGGACTTATTAACTTTTTTGAGTCACTTACAATATTCGGAGGGGACACCATGACTGCACCAACTGCTTCTTCAAGAAAGAGTCACGTTCATACTTTAGCTACCCAGCTTGAAGGAGGCATGACTTTCTATCAATAGAAAATTCATTTTCCTTTTATTGTTTTGGATGAGGATGATTTGAGGGATATTGCTGGTCCACATGAAGATGTTGTTGTCATAGGAGCATCCATTGGAGGCAATGATATAAGACGAATTTTGGTGGATACCGGAAGTTCAGCCAATATTCTCTTTTTAACTTCATACAAAAAAATGAAGAATCCAACAGTAATTCAGCATCCGAACAGATCAATTGTGGGTTTTATTGGAAGCTCAGCAGATGTGACCGGAGAGTTCGAAGAGGAGGTTTTGTTGGGTAAAGGCCCTTTTAAAAAGATGGTTAGAATACTTTTTATTGTGGTGGATTGTCCCACTTGTTATAATGCTATTCTGGGAAGATCTTGGCTTTCCAGGATGCATGTTGTGGCTTCAACAATCCACCAATGTTTGAAATATGCTGTGTAGGGACAAGTGGGAGTTGTTCGAAGCAGCCAAAAGGTATCAAGGGAGTGTTATGCGACAGCACTGGCCCCTCGAACATTGGGGGCAGTGCGGATCAATGAGGAATAGCAGTTTGAGGGGCCCTCTAGGGGAGAGGGTGAAATTGATGACCCCAGAGAGACCCCTGGTGTTTTAATACCGGTCGAAGAAGTTGAAACTCACTCTCTGGCTGAAGGAAAAAATGTCAAGATAGGATCCAAGATGACTGCGGAATTAAAGGGTAAAATGTTAGATTTCTTGAAAGACCATCAACATGTCTTTGCTTGGTGCAATGCTAATGTTACCGGAATACCATCATATATTATATCACACAAATTGTCCATCCGAAGGGACATATCACCTGTTGTACAAAAGAGGAGATCCTTTTCTAAGGAAAAGGCTGATGTCATAGTTCAAGAGGTTGACCGACTTACTAAAATAGGGCACATAAAGGAATCTCAATACCCTTTATGGACAACCAACCCGGTATTGGTAAAAAAGAAAAATAGCAAGTGGCGTATGTCCATCGATTTCACAGATCTCAACAGGGCTTGCCCAAAAGATTTATATCCGGTCCCCCGAATTGATCAGTTGGTGGACTCCACTTCTGGAAACAAGCTGTTGTACTTTATGGACGCTTTCTTTGGGTATAATTAGATTCAAGTGGATTCGAAAGATCAAGAACATACTACATTTGTTACTGATAGGGGCCTCCATTGTTACAAGGTGATGCCATTTGGGTTAAAAAATGCTGGGGCTACTTATCAAAGGTTGGTGAACAAGGCCTTTGCTGATCAAACTGGAAGAAACATTGAGGCTTACAATGATGACATGATGGTGAAAAGTGTGGACGAAGAGCTACACTTGGTAGATCTCCAAGAAACTTTTGCCAACTTAGTGCAAGTAAATTTAAAGTTAAATCCAGAAAAGTGCGTTTTTGGAGTGCAGTCTGGGAAATTTTTGGGGTATGTGATAAGTGAGAAAGGGATACAACCTGATCCGGACCAGCTTAATGCTTTAGTACAAACGGAGCCTCCTCGAAATATCAAAGAAGTACAACGATTGACTGGGAGGCTGGCTGCACTAAACCGTTTCATTTCAAGGTCTTCGAACAGGTGTGCCCCGTTTTTTCAAACTTTGAAAGGTGAAAAGGACTTTAACTGGTCCCCACAGTGTGATGAGGCCTTCGATGAAATTAAGAAGCATTTGTCTTCCCCCAAGACTTTGTTTAAACCTGTTAATGGGGAAACCCTTTTTGTGTATTTGGCAGTTTCTGATTGTGCAATAAGTGCAATATTGGTAAGAGAGGTGGACAATTATCCCCGTCCGGTGTACTACATCAGCAAAAGTTTGATAGATGCAGAAAAATGATATTTGAAGCTTGAAAATTGGCATTAGCGCTAGTAATTGCAGCAATGAAAATGAGGCCCTATTTTCAGGCTCATTCTATTATCGTCCGAACTTCTTTTCCTTTGAAGAATTTTCTCCAAAAAGTTGACATCTCAAGTAGAATGACCAAGTGGGGTTAGTAGAGCTGGGAGACTATGATATTGATTTTGCTCCTCGAACAGCAGTTAAAGCCCAAGCTGTGGCTGATTTCTTAGTTGAATTCCATTCGGATAGGGATGCTGAGCAAGCAACCAATGTAAAAGATAAAAAAGTCCGGGTCGTCCGGACTGATGGTGGATCAAGTACCATGGGATGTGGTGCTGGGATATGTTTAACCTCTCCGTACGGTGACAGAATGTACCAAGCTATATGTTTTGCCTTCAGGGCTTCCAATAATGAGTCTGAATATGAAGCTGCTATAGCTGGTTTAAAATTACCTCTCATCTGTGGAGCTAAAAGGGTCAGGTTGTTGAGTGATTATCAACTTCTTATCCATCATGCACAAGGTCAATCCAAAGCCAAGAAAGAGCAATTGGTTAAATACTTGTTCATCCTTAAAGAAGTGAAACTCAACTTCAAAAGCATCACATATGAGCACATACCCCGAACGGAAAATACGCTAGCAGACTGTTTGGCAACCGTAGCCTACTCTGAGTCCTACCCTTGGATACATGTGCAAGAGTGCCCATCTATTCAAATCGATCCGGATAAGGAAGAAGAAAGTTTGAATATACAAGTAAAAAAACCCCAAGATTGGAGATTTTAAATTCTTCAATATATCTCGAATGGCATCTTGCCTCCGGAGAAAGAAGTGGCAAGAAAAATAAAATACAAGGCCCGTGGTTTTGTCATCCTAAGGGATGTTCTTTATAAAAAATCCTATAGTAAACCACTCCTACGATGTTTGGGAGTTGAGGAGTCCCAAATTGTGCTCTCCGAACTGCATGATGGTGAGGGATCAACTCACTGCGGGTTCAGGGCTCTAACAAGAAGAGTTTTGTTAGTTGGATACTACTGGCCCTCCACAATTCAAGATGCTAAGGAATTGGTAAAAAATTGTGACCCATGCCAAAGATACAGCAATGAAATTCATATCACAGCTATCCCTTTAGAGTCAATTTCTGAACCAATACCTTTTGCTCGTTGGGGGCTGGATTTGGTAGGGCCTCTACCCATGGCATCCGGAGGGTATAGAACTATAATCGTTGTCATTGATTACTTCTCCAAGTGGATAGAAGCAGCTCCATTGGTAGGTACAACATCGAAAGCTGTAATAAAATTCATCTTATCCAATATCTGTTACAGATTTGGAATTCCACAAAAGATAACCACAGACAATGGGACACAGTTCGACAACAAGGAAATGGAGAATTTTTGCGCTTCTAGAGGTATATAAAATTGCTTTTCTTCTCCTTTTCACCCACAAGCAAATGGTCAGGTCGAAGTGGCTAACATGACCATCTTGTCCGGTCTTAAAAAGAATTTAGAGTGAGCTGCTGGTAAATGGCCAGACTATCTACAAGAGGTATTATGGGCCTACCGAACCACTCATGGGGCTGTAACACAAGAATCTCCCTTTTCTTTTATGTATATGGGATGTATGCTATAGCTTCCATAGAAGCTAATCTTCCTTTTTTTCGAGTTCATAATTTCTCCGAACACGCTAACGAAGTGGGAGTAAGAGGCCAACTTGACTTGATGGAGGAAAGAAGAGTTAAGGCTCACCTTAGAGCCACACAGTATCAAGGCCTGATGAGAAGCAGGTTTGCTTCCAAAGTTAAAAGAAGGGATTTTTAGCCAGGAGATAAAGTATTGAGGAAAGTCTTCCTACACACTAAGGAGAAGCAGTTCGGCAAGCTAGCTCCAACTTGGGAAGGACCCTATGTGGTCATTAAAAAGCTTAAGCCTGGGACATACCGCCTTCAAGACAAGGATTGATGGGTTTTGAATCACCCTTGGAACTTTGAACACCGCCGATTGTACTTAGAATGAAAGCTATGTAAATATTTACTTGTTTAAAAGTTCATGTAAATATTTGGGGGCATACTCTTTCCTACCCTGGTGGCGCGGGGAGGTTTTAATGAGGTGTTCAGGTTTTTCAATAAAATTCGATGCCTTCTTGAAAGATTCGGAGTGTTTCAGTTGGTTTTTTCTTTGAAATTTTCTATCAATGTCAGATCGATCATATTGAATTGATAGAGTGATGACTACTTAAACATTTGTCATCGGAGAATTTAAACACTCTTACTTTAAAATGCAAGCAAACTAACTAAGGGATGTTTAAACATTGGTCACCAAAGCTGAAAAACTATGAAAAAACGCAAATCTGTGCAAAGTAAAATTGCCCATTAAAATATACGAAGTGCCTTGTCCACCCACGGACTTTGAGTTCTCAAACAAAAAGGTTTATCCGGACAGGAGCCGGACACGATTACAAAAAATGCCTTGGCCATCTAAGGACTTTGGTTCAATAAAAAAAATAGTTAATACTTCAAGACTGAGCTTTCTTAGATGGCCCAGCCTCACTAGTTTTCTTCTTCTTGGGGTCATCGTTTTCCTCATCCGGACTCTCCCCAGTTTTCTCTTCTTCATCGGTTGTGTCGTCCAAACCACAAGAGTAGTCATGCTTGTCACCATCAGCCATCGTGTGGAAGAGGAGGTCTTCATACTCTACAAAAGTCCATAAATCTCCTAGCGTCCTCTTCTAGAATTTCTCATGAAAGAGAAAGACCATATCCGACTTCACTTTGGCATACTTTTCCTCCTGAGTATCTATCACTCTGTTGGTATAAGCATCAATCCTAGCTTGGATTGTTCTCTCTTTCTCCTTTAGCAAATCAGCTTTCTTTTGTGCAGCATTGGACACCGAGTCCTCGAACGAGATCTTGTCATTGGTTAAAGTGTGAATGACCTTGTCCTTAGCCCTAACCTCTTCTCTTGAAGAAGAGAGATCTCTCTCCAAGTCGAATTACTTTGATTGGAGTTCTTTGATAGTATCTTCCAAAGTGGCTAGCTTTGTGGCCCAATCCTCCTGGTTTTTCTTCAACTCCTCATTTTCCCTCTTCAATGCATCAACATTTTGATTGGCAGTGAGGAGGTCGTTAGACAATTTATCTTTGTCAGAATTGAGGGAATTAATGATGGCTCACTGACCTCGTACTTGCTTCTCCAAATTAAGTATTGGTTGGATATTAATTAATATGGAGTGAGTTACGACATCTCTTTCACTTGAGACAGAGAAAGACTTACCATTGAATGTGACGATGTTCGAAGAACTTGAGGGGAGGTAGGGCCCAGCAAAATCGTCTTTAGGGAGGTTTTCGAAGTAAAGACCAATCTCTTCAAGACCACTGATATCGACGCCATCAATGCTGATATCCCCTCCTGCACGCCCTCCGGTTGGAAAATCACCACGGATCCCTTCTGCTTGAGTAGGGTCAGTAGGGTCAACAGGAGGAAGAGGCTCCAGAGGTCGAAGATAAATTTCATCACCCATGGAGGTTTTCTTCTTCTTAGCCTCATTATCCTTACCCTTTGCTCCCCTTTTCCCGTCTTTCTTAGGAGCTTTTGAGGATTTTGAAGATCCAACCACTTCTCTAGTACTTTCATGCTCCACTACTTGTAAAAGAGCAACATCAATCTGTCCTTGGTCTGGCCCCTCTGGGTTTATTGGGACAGCTTCCTCTACTTCGGTAGGATTAGCTTCAACCATACCATGCTTGCCTTTGCCTTTCTAGCCCTTCATCTTGCTTGGAGCTTTAGCTCTACCGGGCAGATACAACGATCCATCGTGTGCATCTGTCCTCCTGAGGATTACTTCCGGAGGGGGTGGAATGGTTAATTCCTCCCAAGATAAGCCCCTCCTGTCAGTTGTATTCCAAAGGTAGGATCTTGTTAGATTACCTCTGGTAAATGCGTTGTGGAAGCGGTTTCCCCACTTCTCAGCAGTCCAAGCATTTAGCTTGGAGCAAGTGGTCTGCCCAGCCTTTAAGTAATCCCTAAAGTCCTTAGGCAGCACTACCAAAAAACAAAAGAAGACAAGTTAGACAAACAAATTTGTGATAAGTAAAAATGGAAATATGAGATGAGATTCTTACCATCACTTCGCCACCTGCTGGTAAGTAGGCTTGGGTTGACACCGGTTTTAATCTTCCTCCCATTCTCCCAAGTGCCACTAACAAACAAGAATTGAGTCTTCTAGTTCCTTTCTGACTCAAGCAGGTTGTCCACTACCTTGTAATTATCACCCATGTTAAAATGATAGAAGGGGATAACGTGGTTTCTGCAAAGGCTAGCCACGGCTGCGAACTGCTCCATTGGAAGAGGGATTCCGGAGAGCCTGGAGGCCATAATGCAGGCTATGAGGGTGTACCAAGCATTGGGGCTCAGTTGGCTTGGGCAGAGTTTGATGAGGTGAAAGTATTTGACGATCTCTAGGTCTAGGGGAAACCTTAACCCCCAGTTAAATAACTCAGTAAAGAAAACTATCTCACTTAGCTTGCAGTTCATCGATGTCTCCGGATCCACCAGTATCCTCACTTTGACATTCTCTGGGATCCCCCATTTTGTTTGCATCCGACCCAGTTCGACTGTATGGATGAAAGCATAATTAATTTTCTGCAAGGCTAGCAGGTACTTGACACTTACCTTGTGGAAGCAAGGTCCCACTTTTCCCACAAGGCTTTTCGGTAAATCCGGATGTTTTAAGCATAGCTTCTCCTTGCCCTTGTCCTTCTTGGCAGCAACAGTCTCACTTGTTTGCCCGGAGACTTCGAACTCAAAAAGAGCTTCTTCGATAGAATCCTCCAGCACTTCTTCCATTATTATGGAAGGATTATCAGTTGTTTTTGGGTGAGAGGAACTAGTGGTTGGCTTAGCAGGCCCTCCGGATGGTTGGGCATTACTAACTTCTTGTGGTCTGGACTCCGGTTGGGGCTCTAATCCGGAGGTTTATTTCCGGAGACTTGAACTGGTTGCCTCCGGATCAGACAGTATGTCCTTGAGGATTTTAATGGGTGCTTATAACCCTGTATTTTTATTTTTAATCCCAGACTTGGAAGGCGTAGTTTTTGGAGCCTGCCCTTTAAACAAACTACCTCTTCGCCGGTTTACTAGCTTCTCTGGGGAGGCGTCAGCGTCCGATCCCATGGCAATGAATGGGGAAGGCCTTTTAGAGCTTGTAGTTGCCTTATCTGGTTCAACAGTAGGCTCTGATTCCTGGACCGATGAGCCCGAAACGATTGGCGAAAGGTTGGACTGGAACAACATCATGGGTTTAGCACTCTTAGCTGAAGAAGAACCCCGGTTAGGCTTTGAGCTTGGTGTTTCCGATTTATCAACATGGGAAACAGGGAGGCCTGCAACAATGCGCCTTTCTCGTTCGACCTTTTGAGCTTTTTCCAACTCTGACAAATTGAGCCACCCACCTTTTACTAAGGCGTTTCTTGCTTTGAACATAAACTCACACCAAAAGAAGGGTTTTTTGAGAGATGAAAGCTTTGAAATTTAACAGAGAAAAGATAATGAAGATGGTAAAACAGTGAAAATAGGACTAATTTATAGTAAAGGAACAAAAGATGCTTCGATACCTAGGAGAATACGAAAGGATATTGTAATGATTAAAGAAGGCGTTGATGTCACCCACATTAATTGAAGAGGTTGCTTTTTTATAGCAAGTGGGAGTGTCGTTCTAGAAAAAAATGGCTGAAGTGGCGAATCAGAGAAAGACACGTGTCTCACGATCTCTGGCAAAAACCGTTCAGTTTTTGAGAACTTTTTTAGTCCGGATGAAGTCGTTACACAATTTGAAATCTGTCCGGACATAGTTATGAGCGCAATCAGATTTTTTTAGGTCTTGCCAAAGGCCTTCGAACACAACCTAAAAAAGGGGTTACTGATGAGTCCGGATTTTATTGCCACTCTTTATGAGAACCAGACAGGGGAAATTCGGACAACATCCACCCACTAGACCATCCGAACTGAACTAATGTACTAAAAACTTAATCACTTCATGACTAAGCTAATTACCTACCTTCTTAAAACTAATGGGTCTTTGAACTCGACCCGAATCCATAAACACGACCCGAAAGCCCATGTGGCCCAAGGTTAAGGGTATACATACCCTACCACTTTCATTTAATGAGGGTAATGAAAATTAAATACAACCAGACAGCTCAACTCTCTCACTACAATCTACTAAACATTAAATACCCTTGAAATACCAAAAAACTTCAGACAAAATTACCCTCAATCAAAATTAATCCACACCAATTTTGATTTTGATTTTGATTTTGAAATTGAAAATTGAAAATTGAAAATTGAAAATTGAAAATTGAAAATTGAAAATTGAAATTTGGAAATTGGTTTTAGTTTGGTATTTGGACTTGGTATTTGGATTTGGTTCTGGATCCAGATTTGATTTTGCTGCACCACTGAGAATCGGAATTTAGACTTCTTTTATTTTTGATTCATGGTTTGATTTGATTTGGATTTGGTATTTCTTGATTGTTTGATTTTGTTTGACTAGAGATTGTGGATCTTATTGCGGATATGATAGGGGAATATGACTTTTTACAGTATGCTAGTAACAAAATAAATAAAAAAAACTTTGTTACATCTGCATACCATTCACATATTTCCTCGTCTTCCACTTCAAGTATTGATTCATTGTTGTGGATTTTGGATTCGGGTGCGTCTCATCATATGTCACCTCACATGTCGAACTTTGTTTCGTTGTCTCATGTTTCACCCATATCTGTTTTATCTTCTAGTGCTACACCAATATCAGTAGAGGGTATTGGCTCCATTTGTACCCCTCATATATCGTTATTCGATGTTTACTACGTTCCCACCCTTGCTTTGAATCTTGTTTTGGTTAGCCAATTGTGTAAATTTTGTTATTGTGTCTTATTTTCTGATTATGTTTGTGCTATAAAAAATCAACTAGATAAATAAAGTGATTGGGACAGGTCTTAAAATAGGGGATTTCTAAGTTTTAGATTTATCTTATACAACAAAGATCAAATTTCCTTGGAATTTATAGAGAATTTCAGGCACTTGTTAAGACTCAACATTATGTTGTAATAAAATGCTTCAGGTGTGACTTATGGGTGAATATACATCCAATAATTTTACTTGATTACTTGCATTTGATGGTACCATGCGTCAGTCTTCTTGCACTGACACCCCTTAGCAGAATGGTGTTGCAGAAAGAAAATATCGTCACCTTAATAATACTGCTCGTTCTTTACTTTTATCTGCTGAGGTTCCTACTATTTTTTGGGGAGAAGCAATTCATACTGTTGTATATGTGTTTAATCGAATTTCCACTGCTCATAATGCAGGGATGTCTCAATTTTAGAAGTTATATGGACAACTTCCAGATTATTCTTCCTTACGAGTGTTTGGATGTACATGTTTTGCCATTCGCCCTCATGTAGAACACAACAAATTGAGCCCTAAATCCGTGATATGTATTTTCTTAGGTTATGGTGTTAGACAAAAAGGTTATCGTTGTTTTGATCCCACTAGTCAGAAAATTTATGTCTCTCGACATGTTACATTTCTTGAGCATATCCCGGTTTATTTGATTCCAACGAAATCACATGATATAACAAGTACCAAAATTCAGACTATTGATCCTTTTCAAAATAATAACGACATACCCATTGGTATTGATGTGCCAGCTCCTGAGACATCGACTATAGCTGATGCTACTTCTGCTTCATTAAGTCCTGATTCAGCTTCTTCTTTTAGTGAACCACCAGCTCCACCCCTCAGAAGATCTACTCGTACAAGTAAGTCTACCAAACTACCAGATTTTGCGTATTATTCTTACTCAGCTCCTTTCATCTATTTCATAGCAAAAATACATGATTTATATGAACCTCAGTCGTTTAAAGAAGTTGTTTATGATCTTCGTTGGTAAAATGAAATAGTTGAATAACTTACCGCTCTTTATCAGCCTCATACATGAGATATAGTTAAACCTCTGTCCGGTAAGCATATAATCGACTCTCGATGGGTTTTAAAAATTAAAACAAAGTTTGATGGTCTGTTGAAAGATATAAGGCTTGTCTTGTAGCAAAATGGTATTCACAAAGGTACGGTATGAAGTATGATGAGACATTTTCCCCAGTGAAAAAAATAATGACAGTTCATACTCTTATTATGGTTGCAACCGTTCGCCAGTGGAAGCTCCTCGTGCTTGGTTTGAAAAATTCTCTACGGTTATTACTTCACTTGGTTTTCTTGCAAGTAATCATGATTCAGCCTTGTTTATCAGATGTACGAGTGTATAAAGAATTATTTTATCCCTATATGTAGATGATATGATCATTACAGGTGATGATATTGATGGTATTGAGGCACTAAAACGTGATTTGGCTCAGCACTTCGCGATAAAGGCCTTGGGGAATATTACATTATTTTTTAGGTTTTGAGGTGGTTCAGTCTCCAAAAGGTTATATTCTCTCTCAAACAAAATATATATCTGATTTATTCGAGCGAGCGCAACTTTCTGATAATAGGACGATAGATACCCCTTTTGAAACCAATGCTCGGTATTATCCGACTGATGGTGTTACTTTGTCAGACCCAACTCTATATCAAACTCTCGTAGGGAGCTTAGTTTATCTTAAAGTTACTCGACCAGATATAGCTTATTTTGTGCATGTGGTTAATCAGTTTGTTACTGCTCATACATCCGTCTATTGGGGAGTTGTTCTTCGTATATTGAGATAACTTTGTGGCACTCAGTTCTAGAGCATTTTGTTTCCTTCGACCTCTTCACTTGGACTGCGTGTTTATAGCGATGCTGATTGGGATAATGATCCTCATGACCAAAAATCTACTACTAGTTTCTGTATTTTCCTTGGAGATTCATTAATCTCATGGAAAAGTAAGAAACAAGATATTGTCTCTAAATCATCTACTGAAGCTGAGTACCATGCTATGGTCGCGCACACATGCGAGGTTGTTTGGTTATGATGGCTTCTTACAGTTATGAGAGTTAATGTAAATAAACCTACTTCCTTACATTGTGATAATAAAAGCACCATGCAGGTAGCAAAGAATTCTGTTTTTTCATGAGAGGACGAAGCACGTTGAAATAAATTGTCATTTCACTCGATATCATCTTCAGATTGACACTATCTCGCTTCCATATTTTCCATTAGCTTTACAGGTTGCTGATATTTTCACAAATGCTCGGTCAACATCGTGGTTTTGTTTTCGTTATGACAAACTCTCAATGCTTAATATTTTTGCATTGTGATTTTAAGAGAGGGTCTTAGAGATATAAGGTCCCGAGACCATTATCCTTTCATTTAATATATAAATATAAGCCTATGTTTTATGTCATACATACACTTTCTAAATAATACAAAACCCTAGCCGCTCTCGTTTCTCTCTTTTGTTCTTTATTTAACAATGAATTCATATGTGGGTGACATCTCAAACACCATTTTAAATCATATATTTGATTTATACGCAAGTAAGACTTTGACACTACAAATTTGGAATGCTCTTAAGGAGAAGTATAACCGAAATCATATATCTTGGTATTTTTATTATAAAGTTCTTGATAAAAAAAAACTTCTCCTCCAAATAAATAAGTTATAAATCATCGTTAGTAAGCTCGTCTTTGTAAAAGAAATACTTCCAAAACAAATTCTAACTATGAGAAATTATAAAAAAAATTATATCCATCTTGGAAGAGTTACCATTAGAGGATGATACTTCATAGGTTGGAAGATTAATATTTGGATCATAGCAAAAAAATACTTGAGGATTGAAAACAAATTGCACACTAGAGATGTGGACTCAGTTTCGTACATGTGTTCTCTTGAGAACCTAGCAGAACTGTTTACTAAAATATTGGCTCGAAAATTGGCAATCTCGATATGTAGATAGATGGGATTAAAATTATTAAATTGATATTTTTCAAATGATGGTAACCCAATTTGACAATATAGAACCTAGATATAGATCTTTCAATTGGTAAAAACAAGTCATTTGCAAAAAGATTCAACATGCTAATTAAGTTTCGTATGTGATGTGTGATATATGTTGATCGTTACCGGGGAGGAAAATATTCAATATATATATATATATATATATATATATATATATATATATATATATATATATATATATATATATATATATATATATATATATATATGTGGTTTTAACAGTAACTCGTCCTCGGACTATCGAATTTAGTGATAGATATTCCATTGACTTTCAAAAGTCCGCTGGTAGACCATGGACTATCCAGTTTGGATAAATGTAGTCCCCCTGATATGTGTTGACTATCAATTTTTATGATAGACATGCCCTCAACTATTCGTTTTCGATAAATTTAGTCTTTTGACTTTTTATTTCTTTTATAAACTTAGTCCCCTTAATAAACATAGGCTTTGAACAGTAACTCGTCCATGGACTATCGACTTTGGTGACAGATAGTCTTTGAACTTTCAAAAGCCCGTTCGTAGTCCCTCGACTATCCATTTTGGTGGCATATAGTCCATGGACTTTCAAAAGTCTGTTTGTAGTCCCTGGACTATCCAGTTTGGATAAAGTTTGTCCCATACGCATGTTTATTAAGGGGACTAACTTTATCAAAAGTAGAAAGTCAAATGACTAAATTTATCAAAAATGAATAGTTGAAGGACTATATGTCACAAAAATTGATAGTCAACACATGCAAGGGGATTAACTTTATCCAAACTGGATAGTCCAAGGACTACGAACGGACTTTTGAAAGTCCAGGACTATCTGTCACCAAAGTTGATAGTCTAGGGATGAGTTACTGTTCAAAGCCATAAACATACATAGGATACTAACTTTATCCAAAATGGATAGTCCAAGGACTACCGGTAGACTTTTAAAATTCAAGAGATTATATGTCAACAAAATGGATAGTCAAGGGACTAGCAGACATATATATATATATATATATATATATATATATACGTTTGACATGTGTTTGTAAAGATGATGAAAACACTATGAGACTTATTCTTATAAGAATATAGGGGTCATGACACCTCAAGATATAATGCATTCATTTCGAGCTATGTTATTTAGAATGGATAAAAACAACAACCAAATAGTTCTAAAGAAAACTATAGATAAATAGATTGTGAAAGCCATTGTGTGTGACAAATCTTCGTTTAGACCACATGACACATTGTTTAAAGTTGTAACTATCGATGGTTCAGGTTAAAGTTATAAAAGTTATTTCACTGAAGAGATTAAATATATCATTTAATTCAATGGATGGTGTTGACATATTGATTAAATAAAATGATTAGAATCTATCAGAATAGGATTGTGCAAATTAATATGTGATCAGATGAGTGAATTAGACAATGGTATAGGTGGTGATCTAAGTTAAAAATATAAAAGGAGACTCAAGTCGTTGTGAAAAAGAGCAAAGATCGATGTGGTAATATGGGTATAAAACCTAAAACTAAAATTATAGGTATTTTTTGGCAATTTGGAAACTTTCGATAGTCACTGTAATAAGAGTTGGACTTATCGTGGAAATTTGGACAAATAACCTACTGGAATAATTCTAGAAGGTTTCATTGTGATAAGAGTTGAACTTGTCGTTGCAACGATACATTTTCACCACAACATATAGTTTCCACAAAACTCGCAGCGTTGCATAACCATCAGTAATTGTTAAATCTGTGCAATAAGCCTTATTCGTTACCATGACGATCAAGAATATATTTCTTTTATTAAGTTACATTTCTGAAAAATATATATTTCCGATCAGATTGATTTTGATAAATCTTGTAAATAAATTAATTGTTTAAGGGATGAAAATACATAACTTCTAATCACATATTTCATTTATAAAAGTTTTGTCCATCTAAATTTAATTTTTAGTTATTTGTATCGAACGTCAAAAAGTTTGTTATATTTATAAAAAAATTTCATTAAAAAAAATCTAAACAACCTAAACTATTAAAAATCGAAATAAACTTTTTTAAAATATATTTAATACGTGTTCTCCGGTATTTACTTTTTATAGTTTTTCTACTGAGAGTCATGCAAAATTTTGTTTCGCATGACACTAATTGTTTAACATAAAAAATATCCTATATATTCAATGTACAACTAGTTTAATAAAATCATATAATTAATCAACTGTTAAAAGAAATAAAATTGTCATAAATTTGAACAATAGTACCATATATTATGATGTTCATATACGTGATGAAAAATCCCAGTAATAAAAAAGTTATAAACATGTTTTAATTTTGAAAATTTCTAAATATCCATCAACAACTTAAAAAAAATCACATAAAATTTATATTGATAAAATGTATAAACAAAACCAACAACTTTGATTTTATTTTTTCATGATTTAACTTTTCATTTGGTTGTATTATTCAAAATTATGAATAACCGTATTTTAAATTATATCATTAAACAAAGATCCGAAACAGTTAACATAATGTTTTAAATTGTTCGCTAAACCTAAAATAAGTTTAGCGCTCGTAATAAATATAAGTTTGTCCTATGGTTCAAATATTCTTTTTATACGAAACTATAATATTAAGTTATGTGCAATACTCGTCAATGATTTATAACCCGTATTTACTATATATATATAGCTAAAAATGTTGTAGAAATTAAATGAAAGAACGTGAAAATTATGTAAATTAAAAACAAAAATAGTCGATTCTCGTGAGGATAATTATCGTTTGAGGGTAGGCTTGTAATTTGTCTGATGTTTTAAGGAAGTATGTAGGTGTTTTGTGTTTAGAGTAGAGAGTAGAGGGAGAATTAAGCTGGCTGGTTGCAGTTAATTTTTATTACCCACACTTAATGCAGGTGGTTAAGTATTTATACCCTAATACGTGGGCCCTTATGGGCTTTCGGGTCATGTTTAATGAACCCGGGTCATGTTCAAAGACCCATGAGCTCTAAGTAGGAGAGCAATTTGCTTAGTCAAGAAGTGTTTAGGTTTTTTAGTACTTTTGTCATAGTTCGAACAGTCCTATGGGCTAAGTGTTCGAAGTGATCTGTCCGGTCCGGAGGCCTTGGACCGATCTGTCCACGTCCGGGGAGCAGACAGAATTCAGACTCATTAGGAGCCCCTTTTTTAGATGTTTGTTCAAATACTTTTGTCAAAAACCTGAAAAACAGTCCGACATCAGGGGTAGTTTTAATCCGGACAGGTCTGTTTTGCCTTATGGTTTCATCCGGACCGATAAAGCTTCATGAATCCAAACGGTTTTTTGCCAGAGTTCATGGGACACGTGTTGCTCTCTGATTGGTTGCTTCAACCGTTTTTTCACCTTGAATTTCGAACCCACCTTCTTCAAAAAGCAACCTCTTAATTAAAGGTGGTGACATCAGCACCGTCTTTAATCATTACCAATCTTTTCGAATTCTCCTAGGAATCAACTTCCTTTTTCAGATTTACTATAAATTCAAACACACTTTCTACTGTTTTACCATCTCTTTCACATTTACTCTGCAAAATTTCTCAAAGCTTTCTCTCTCTAAAGCAAAAATTTGCTCAAATAGTTTATGTTTACAACGAGGAACGCACTGATCAAAGGCGGGTGGCTCAACCTTTCTGAATTAGAGAAGGCACAAAAAGTCGAAAGGGAAAGACGAATAACAGCAGGGTTACCCACTTCGCCTGTTGATAGACCAATTACTTCTGCCACATAGTCAGATCAAGGCTCTTCTTCTTCTAAAGGCATCAAGCCAAGAAAGTTATTCCACACTAATCTCTCTCCCATCGTTTCTGGTTATTCGGTTCAAGAATCAGAACCCACTGTCGAGCCAGGGGTAACTGTCACCAGTTTTAAAAAACCTTCACCCTTTATAGCAATGGGGTCAGATACGGAGCATTCCCCTCTAAAGCTAGTTGACCGGAGAAAGGGTCGGTTGGTCAAGGGGCAAGCCTCTAAGAATACTCCCTTAAAGTCGGGGGCAATAGACAGCAGCACTGGGTCAGAGGTGCCTATTAGAGCTCCCCGGGACAGGCTGCCCGGTCCGGAGGGCACTAGTCCAAGTCTTCGAAGAGAAGCATCTGAATCAGAGCCCCAATCGGAGGCCAGAAATCAAGGGGACACTGAAGCCCACCAGTCCGGAGTTCAGGCTGAGCCGGAGCTGAACCCTCCCTCAACTACTGCTACCGAAAACCCTTTAACAATTATGGAGGATGTAATGGAAGACTCTGTCGAAGAGGCCCCATTTGAGTCTGAGCCCTCCGGTCAGACCAGTAGTGCTGCTGTTGCCAAAAAAGACAAAGGCAAAGAGAAGCTGTGTTTGAAGCATCCGGATCTGCCAGAGAGTCTTGAAGGAAAGGTGGGGCCTTGTTTTCACAAGGTCAACGTCAAGTACCTCCTTACCCTGCGGAAAATTAACTACGCATTCATCCACACAACTGAGCTGGGCTGGATGCGTACGAAGTGGGGAATACCAGAGAATGTGAAGATCAGGATCCCCATACATCTGGAGACTCCTATGGACTGCAAACTGACTGAAGTTGTCATCTTCACTGAGCTGTTCAATTGGGGACTCAGACTGCCCCTGGACCCTGAAATTGTCAGATACTTCCATCTGATAAAGCTTTACCCGAGCCAACTGAGCCCTAACGCATGGTATACCCTCATGGCATGCATCATGGCTTCAAGGCTCTCCGGGATTCCTCTGCCAATGGAGGAGTTTGCTGTTGTGGCCAGTCTTTGTAGAAACCCCCACATCCCCTTTTATCATTTCAACATGGGGGATGATTTCAAGGCTGTGGATGATCTGTTAGAGGCGGAGAGGAATTGGAGGACGCAGTTCCTGTTTGTCAGTGGTGCTTGGGAGAACGAGAAGAAGATCAAGTCCGGAGTGAACCCAAGCCTCCTCAGAAGCAGGTGGAGAAGTGACCGTAAGTCTCCTGCTTTATATTTTTGTCTCTTTCCTTATTTTAAAAGTTAGTTTAAACTAATTGGTTTTACTTTTGCCTTAGCAGTACTGCCCAAGGAATTAAGTGATTATCTGAAAACCGGGCAGGCTACTTGCACCAAGATCAATGCCTGGACTGCTGAGAGATGGGGGAACCGGTTCCACGCTGCTTTCACCGGAGACAACTTAGCAAGGTCTCACTTGTGGAACACCACAGGTCGGAGAGAGTTGACTTGGGAGGAGCTCACCACTCAGCCTCCTCCGGATGTTGTGCTTAAAAGAACGCATGAACCAGATGGGACACTCTACTTGCCAGGCCTGGCCAAATCCCCGAGCAAGATGAAAGGCAAGAAGAAAGGCAAGAAAGTGGCAGGTGGTGCTGATGCAGAGGAGGATGCTCCAATAAACCCAGAGGGGCCAGTCCACAGCCAAATTGATGTTGCTCTCCTGGAAGTTGTGGAGCAGGAGACTGAGAGGCAAGAGGTGCACCCCCCAAAACCTCCAAGGGCTTCCACGAGAAACCGTAAACAGGGAAGTGAAAGCACAGACCGAGAGGCCAAGAAGAAGAAGATTTCTAAGGGTGACGAGCTTTCTCTCCGGGCCCCGGATCCTCCTTCCCAAGCTGATCCTACTGACCCAACACTAGCAGAGGAGATACCGGGCGACTTCCATACCGATGAGGTCGAAGGGGGAGGTATCAATATTGACGGGGTCGACATCACTGGTCTGGGTGGGCTTGGTGAGTACTTCATCAATCTTCCCAGAGACGATTTTGCCGGACCTTACCTCCCTCCAAGTACCTCAAACACGATCACTTTTAATGGTAAGACCTTTATCGTTTCTAGTGAAAGGGATTCTATAGCCCACTCTTTGTTAAGCAACGTCCAGCCTGTACTTGCGTTGGATAAACAAGTTCGGAGTCAGGCAGACATTATCAAGGATCTTAAGTCTGACAAAGAGAGGCTGTCCAACGACCTTCGTACTGCCACTTCAAATCCTGCAATTTTAAAAGAAGAAAACGGGGAGTTGAAGAGAAACCAAGAGGCCATTACCACAAAAGTCACCACATTAGAGAACACCATCGCAGAGCTCCGGGGGAAGCTGTCCGAACTGGAGAAAGATCTTGTCACCTCAAAGGGGGAATCCAAGGCCAAAGATCAAATCATCACCAACTTGACCAATGACAAAGTTGCTCTCGAGAATACAGTGTCTAAGGCTGCCGAGGAGAAAGCTACTTTGCTAAGGGAGCAGGAGGCCAAGATTCAAGCCAAGATCGACGCTTACGCTAACAATGTGATCGACACTAAGGAGGAAATGTATTCCAAGGTTAAGTCCGACATGGTTCTACTCTTCCATGAGAAGTTTCCGAAGAGGAACCTAGGGGATTTATGGCTTTATGTTGAACTTGAGGACCTCCCGTATTATACAATGGCTGAAGGCGATATGTATGGTTACTCCAGTGCTTCCTCAGATGACGAAGAACACATCAGGGAGAAACCTGGCGAAGAGAAAAGTGATCTCAAAGGGAAAGAAAAGACAAATGAAGGCGAGCCATCTTCAAAGGTTCAACCTTAACTCATGATTCAGTTTTTACTTGTTTATCCAAACTAAAGTCCTTGGAAGGCCAAGGCATTCTTTTTTGTAATTGTGTCCGGTATCTCACCGGACAGGTTTTTTGTTCTGTTTTGACAATTCAAAAGTCCTTGGAAGGCCAAGGCACTTTAAGTTATTTTAATGAATATTTTTGTTTTGCGCAATTCTCATCTTCTTTCATTGCTCATTCCAACTTTGATGACTAGAGTTTAAACAGTCTTTAGTTATTTCATAGTGAGAGTGTTTAAGTTCTCCGGCTAGAGTTTAAACAGCCCTTAGTTATTTCATAGTGAGAGTATTTAAGCTCTCCGATGACGAATATTTAAGTGGCCATCATCCCTTTATTTCAATCCGGATAGTGTGACAAATGACAAAACTTAAAACACTTGGGAAAATTTTTAAGAAGGCATCAGATTTTATTCAAAAGCCCGGACACCTCATTAAAACCTCCCCGTGCCACCAGGGAGGAAAGAGTATGCCCCAAAATATTTACATGGATGTTTAAACAAGTAAATATTTACACAAATTCTACTCCAAGTACATCCGGAGATGCTCGATATTCCAAGGATGAGTCAAAATTCTTCCATCCTTGTCTTCTAGCCAGTATGTTCCAGGTTTAAGCCTTTCAACAACCATATAAGGTCCTTCCCAAGTTGGAGCTAATTTTCCGAACAACTTTTCTTTAGTGTGTAAAAAGACTTTTCTTAATACCTTGTCCCCCGGTTAGAAATCCCTTCTTTTAATTTTGGAAGCAAACCTGCTTCTCATCAATCCCTGATAGTGTGCAACTCTAAGGTGAGCTTTAACGCGTCTTTCTTCTACCAAATCGAGATGACCTCTGACTGCCACCTCGTTAGCGTGTTCGGAGAAGTTGTGAACACGAAATGATGGGAGAATTTCTTCTATGGGAGCTACTACATCCATCCCATAGACCAAAGCAAAAGGTGACTCTTGTGTTGCAGCCCCAGGTGTTGTTCGGTAGGCCCACAAGACCTCTTGTAAATAACTAGGCCACTTCCCAACAGCCCCTTCCAAATTCTTCTTTAAACCGGACAGTATAGTTCTATTAGCCACTTCAACTTGCCCATTTGCTTGTGGGTGGAAAGGTGAAGAGAAACAATGTTGTATACCCCTTGAGGCACATTAGCTCTCCATTTGCCTATTGTCGAACTGTGGCCCATTGTCTGTTGTTATCTTTTGTGGGACACCAAATCTGCAATAGATGTTGGATAAAATGAATTTTATAACAGCTTTTGATGTTGTTCCTGCTATAGGGGCTGCTTCAATCCACTTTGAAAAGTAGTCTATGGCAACAATTATAGTTTTGCATCCTCCGGACGCCACAAGAAGAGGCCCTACTAAATCCAACCCCCATCGAGCAAAAGGAATAGGCTCAGAAATTGATTCTAAAGGAATGGCTGGGACATGAATTTCATTGTTGTACCTTTGGCATGGGTCACACCTTCTTACCGATTTCTTAGCATCTTTCATGATAGATGGCCAATAGTAACCGGACAGTAAAACTCTTCTTGTTAAAGCCCTGAATCCACAATGGGCTGATCCCTCACCATCATGCAATTCAGAGAGGACTACTTGAGACTCTTCATCCCCCAAACAGCGCAGGAGAGGTTTACTGTAAGATTTTTTGTACAACAAGTCTCTCAATATGATGAAACCACGAGCCTTGTGTTTCAATGTTTTGGCTAGTGACTTATCCGGAGGCACGATACCATCAGAGAGATATTATAGGAGAGGAAACCTCCAGTCTTGAGGTTGTTTCACTTGTACTTCAAAAAATTCCTCTTCTTTACCCATACTAAGTTCAATGGAAGGGCTTTCCAGCACATGGATCCATGGATATGACTCTGTGTATGCTATGGTTTCTAATGAGTCTGCTAGCTCATTTTCTGTCCGGGGTATGTGCTCATAAACAACACTTTTAAACTTGAGTGCTTCATTTTTAAGGAGGAGTAAATATTTCACAAGCTGCTCCTTTTTAGCCTCAGACTAGCCTTGGGCATGGTGGATAAGAAGCCGGGAGTCACTTAGTAGCCTGACCCTCTTAGCCCCACAAATGTAGGCTAACTTCAAACCAGCTATAGCTGCTTCGTATTCGGACTCATTGTTGGAAGCCTTGAAAGCAAAAAATATGGCTTGGTACATTTTGTCACCATATGGAGAGGTCAAACACACCCCTGCACCACATCCCATGGTGCTAGATCCCCCATATGTTCGGATGACCCATACCTTTTTATCTTTCATGTCAGTAGTCTACTCTGAATCCCTGTCGGAGTGAAATTCAACCAAAAAGTCAGCCACAGCTTGGGCCTTGACTGCTGTTCGAGGAGCAAAGTCTATGTCGAAGTCTCCCAACTCTACTGACCACTTAGTCATCCTGCTTGAAATGTCTGCCTTTTGGAGGACATTCTTCAGAGGAAAAGAAGTCCGGACGATGATGGGATGAGCCTGGAAATAAGGCCTCATCTTCCTGGCAGCTATCACCAGGGCTAATGCTAATTTTTCGAGTTTCAAGTAACGCCTTTCTGCATCTATCAAACTTTTAATGATGTAGTACACTGGATGGGGATGACCATTGACCTCCCTCACCAATACAGCACTGATGGCACAACTTGAAACTGCCAAATATACGAAGAGTGTCTCCCCATCAACTGGTTTAAACAAAGTTTTGGGGGAGGACAGGTGCTTCTTGATCTCATTGAAAGCCTCATCACACTGTGGGGTCCAATCGAATCCCTTTGTTCCCTTCAAGGTTTGAAAAAACGGGGCGCACCTGTCCGAAGACCTTGAGATAAATATGTTTAAGGCAGCTAATCTCCTCGTCAGTCGCTGTACTTCTTTAATATTTCGAGGAGGCTCCATTTGAAATAGAGCATTAAGCTGGTCCGGATCGGGTTGTATTCCATACTCACTTATAATATAGCCCAGAAACTTCCCGGACTGCACTCCGAACACATATTTTTCTGGGTTTAATTTTAAATTCACTTTTACCAAGTTGGCAAAAGTTTCTTGGAGATCAGCCAAATGCAACTGCTCATCCACACTCTTCACCATCATGTCATCAATGTATACTTCCATATTTATTCCAATTTGATCAGGAAAAGCTTTGTTTACTAACCTCTGATAAGTAGCCCCAATATTTTTCAATCCAAACAGCATTACCTTATAGCAATAGAGACCTCTGTCAGTGATAAATGTGGTATGCTCTTGATCCTTCGGATCTACTTGAATCTGGTTGTACCCGGAGAAGGCATCCATAAAGGAAAGAAGCTTGTTCCCAGAGGTAGAGTCCACTAACTGATCAATCTGGGGGATCGGATACAAATCTTTTGGGCAAGCTCTATTGAGATCTGTGAAGTCAATACACATGCGCCACTTGCCATTCTTATTTTTCACCAAGACCGGATTGGCAGTCCACAAAGGATATTGAGACTCCTTGATGTGCCCCATCTTTGTGAGCCTGTCAACCTCTTGCACAATGACATCAGCCTTCTCCTTAGAAAAAGCTCTTCTCTTTTGAACTACTGGTGCTATGTCTTTCCGGACGGACAGGTGATGTGATATCACCCCTACTGGAACCCCAGTAACATCAGCATTGCACCAAGCAAAAACGTGCTGATGGCTCTTCAAAAACTTTAACATTTCATTTTTCAAAACGGGTGGAATCTTAGACCCTATTTTGACATTTTTCCTTCTTCCAGACAGTGAGTCTCTACCTCTTCGACTGGTATCAACACTCCAGGGGTCTCTCTAGGGTCATCAATCTCACCCTCACCCCTAGAAAGCCCCTCAAACTGCTATTGTTTGTTAATACGGACTGCCCCCAGCGTTCGAGGAGCCAGGGCCGTAGCATAACATTCCCTTGCAATCTTTTAACTGCTTCGGACGACTCCAACCTGTCCCTGAACAACATATTTCAAGCACTGGTGGACTGTCGAAGCCACTGCATACATCCTAGAGAGCCAAGACCTCCCTAGAATGGCATTATAGCAAGTGGGATAATCCACCACGATAAAAAGTATCCTGACCATTTTCTTGAAAGGGCCCTTGCCCAATAGAACTTCCTCTTCGAACTCTCCGATCACATCTGCTGAGCTGCCTGTAAAGCCCACAATTGATCTGTCCGAACTCTGAATTATAGCTGGATTTTTCATTCTCTTATATGTGGTTAAGAAAAGGATATTGGTTGAGCTTCCAGTATCCACCAGAATTCGTCTTTTGTCATTGCCCCCAATAGATGCTCCTATGACAACAACATTCTCGTGAGGGCCAGCTATATCTCTTAAATCATCCTCATAAAAAACAATGAAGGGGAAATGATTTGGTGACTGATAGGAAGTCATGCCTCCTTCTAGCTGAGTGGCTAAAGTATGAACGTGCCTCTTCCTTGAAGAAGCAGTAGGAGCTGTCATAGTATCCCCTCCGAAAATTGTAAGTGACTCAAAAAACTTAATGAGTCCGGAGACCGTTCTTGAACATTCCTCAATTGCACCCACTCTGTTTCGAGTTGGATCAGGATCCAAGTACTCAGATTCCACATCAAACCTTTCAACTATAACCATGGCTCCCTCCGGAGCAGCATTACTTGGACCAACCCGGTGAGTATTGTCAGGCCTGTTACCTCCTCTTCTTTTGACATAAGCCCCCAACTTTCCCCTTTCAATCGAGTTATGAACCTCTTGCTTCAAAGCTATACAATCATCAGTGGTATGGTTAGTGTCATTGTGATACTGGCAGAAAGAGTTATTGCGATGCTCCCTGGGAGATTGCAGTGTGGCTGGTCTTCTATAGTGCACCTCCTCCTTTGTTTTATCATAAATGGTGGCCACGCTTTCTTTTAATTCTGCGAACCACTCCGGTTGGACCCATGGCCCCCTCTTGTTTCTGGATTGCTGACTCTGAGCAGGAGCAGCTGGCTGAGACTGAGCTTTGGCCCTACCATGCCCCTGTCCGGTCTCTCTTGTTTTGTTCCCGGACTGATTCTGATTGGGAATTGGTGCCACCGGGGCAGACTTCACCTGCCTGTGCATCCTGGTTTTCTTCGTTTCATCGACATTAATTTGTTTTCCGACCTGATTCAGCAACCCTCCCCATGTCATGGCCTTCTTTCTGGTCACTGAATCAGTTAAATTGCCTGGGTTCAAACCCTGGCTTAGGGATGCTATTGCCACTTGCTCGAAGTAATCAGCCAACCCATTCTTGGTATTCACAAAACGACTTATATATTCTTTGAAGGACTCATTTGGTTCCTGGGCACAATGGATTATTGTGTATCCATTGCCCTTTATCTCTTTACTCCCTACGAATTTCCTTCGAAAGGCCACCCAAAAAGTATCAAAATTCTTAATACAACCCTGAGGCAGGCTGTTGTACCATTTTAGAGCACTCCCTGTAAATGATTGGGAGAAGGCTCTACAAAGTAGCTTATCATCGTCGTCAAAGTTCATCATGAAGTTTTTAAATTGTTCCAAATGGTTGTCCGGATCAGTACTGCCATCGTACTTTTCCATTTTAGTGCTGTCAAACCTCTTAGGGAGGTTATGGACAGAATTTTAGAAGATAATGGAGATTGCCTCCAATTTCTACCACGACTGAACAGAGTATCCTCATTGGGAGTTGCAAAGATACCTGGTTCATCGTGGAAAGCGAAAGGATCCATCAGCATCCGGTCCACATGCCTCCGGCTATGAGATGACCCTTTACCAATATTCCTCTTCATCTTTCCATGTCTATCCCGTTTTCTTGAATATTTCTTGGTCTGTTTTTGCTTCTTTTTAGTTCGACCCTCATCGCTGCTAGAGGATAAGGATTCTTCAACTCCCTCATCGTCCGAAGAGCTGTCAGAAGATTATGAGCTTGAGTCAGAACTCTCCACTGGCTTAGACCGGTGAGACTTCTTGGAGCTGGCATGAGTCTTTTTGGTACTCACGTGAGTCTTTGAAGGGTCATGCTCCCTGGGGTTATCGGTGTGATGAGCAACTGATGCTTTGGATTTTTCGTTCAAGCCCATCTTAGCATTTTCTGCCCTTAGAGCTTCTATTTCACCCTTTAGCCTATCACGCTCTTCGATAGTGTACTCATCGTTCTCACCCACCACTTCGAGCAGAGCTGATGGTACTTCTGGATCGTCCGGATTCATTCGGACAGACTTTCTTTGTTGGTTTTGAATGCTTAATTCAGGCACCCTCTTCTCCCACTGTGGTCGCCAATTTGGTGAGGATATTATCGCCTGAGGGTAGGCTTGTAATTTGTCTGATGTTTTAAGGAAGTATGTAGGTGTTTTATGTTTAGAGTAGAAAGTAGAGGGAGAATTAAGCTGGCTGGTTGCAGTTAATTTTTATTACCCACATTTAATGCAGGTGGTTGGGTATTTATACTCTAATATGTGGGCCTTTATGGGCTTTCGGGTCATGTTTAATGGACCCGGGTCATGTTCAAAGACCCATGAGCTCTAAGTAGGAGAGCAAGTTGCTTAGTCAAGAAGTGTTTAGGTTTTTTAGTACTTTTGTCATAGTTCGAACAGTCCTATGGGCTAAGTGTTCGAAGTGATCTGTCCGGTCCGGAGACCTTGGACCGATCTGTCCCCGTCCGGGGAGCAGGCAGAATTCGGACTCATCAGATTCATTTATTTTGCTTGTGTGAAGAATCTCATTTCTCTCCAAGAATTGGAGCAAAAAATCAAGAAGACTAATAACCCAATCTTCATCTTCAATCTCTGACTCTTGATTATGGAAGAATGCGAATGTTCTTCTCCAATTTGTAGATCAATTGATCTCAATCTTAGTTTTCCTCCGTTGCTGAAATCTCGTATTGATCTCCCTAAGATCATAAACAATCCAGCCTTTGAACCTGCAACAAGTAGGAATTCTGAGTCTGTTCATAAGAATTATGCTAATCTTTTCAAATAGAAGTTACCAAATATATGCCATAAAAATGTGAGAAGAAACAACAATAAAAAATTTCTAGAGGTAATCTTTCAAGGTGAAGACAGAGAGATATTGAAAGCACTTTCTAAACATACACGAGTGGGCAAGTTTGCTACAGGTAAACCCAATTTTATTTTAATAAAGGCTTTCTTGGATGGTTTCAAGTTCAAGGGTGAATTTAATATCACCAGTTTCGACTTCAGGCATATATTTATCGAATCTTCTTTGGTGGATGATCTAAATAAGTTGTGGAAAAGAAATGCTTGTGTCATAGGGAATAAAATAGTGCGTTTACTGAAGTGGGGTCCTAACTTTAACCCTAATTTTGAAAATCCGGTCACTCCCGTGTATATCAATCTTCCTAATCTTCCTGAATTCATGTTTCATGAGAAAACAATCCTTGAAGTTGCTAAGAGCCTGGGATCTCCTTTAAATATCTGGGTTCTTCCTAAAAATCGGGCCAGGTTTAACTACTATAGGATTTGGGTTGAAGCAGATGTCTCTAAGCCTTTACCCTTTAAAATTTGGATTTCTTTTGGGCAGGAAGGGTTTTGGTAAGAGTTAGTTTATAGTAGCTAACCTGATTATTGTAAACAATGCTATCATCTAGGGCACTCTGGAAATGTATGCAAGAAGATGTACAAATCTAACTCTCTTGAAGAAGTTAAGGTACCTGATACAATTTCTTCTGAGTATACTGATAATCCTCTGATCAAACCTGTTCAAAAATTAAAGTTTGTGATTATTACTAATGACAATGACAATCCCAATGGGAAGATCAATGATGTTGATTTGGCTGTTAGTAATGGATGTCAAATTGAACACAATACTAGGATACAAAATAATGCTTTGGTTGATAATCCCTTATCTTTAAGGGTTGAAAAATATGAGATTATTGAGGCTCTATATTTGATTTATTTAGAAGCCTACCACCTTCACCTGCAAAAAACAACAAAGAGTATAAGAGAAAAGAGAAAATGAATAAAGTTAAGTTTATAAATTCAAAAAGTCTGATCAATCCAAAACTAATGCAACACACAGGTGTTGCTAAGCACCCCAAACCACCCAAATGAACATTTCAATATTAAATTGGAAAGTTCGTGGTTTAGGGAACAAAGAAACTCTTGTGAGGCTCAAATCCTTGAAAAGATCCGTGAAGCCTAATTTTTTGGCAATCCAAGAGCCTATGGTTAGCCTTTGTAAGATTGAATCTATCCTTAAGAAGATGTACAAATCTAACTCTCTTGAAGAAGTTAAGGTACCTGATACAATTTCTTCTGAGTATACTGATAATCCTCTGATCAAACCTGTTCAAAAATTAAAGTTTGTGATTATTACTAATGACAATGACAATCCCAATGGGAAGATCAATGATGTTGATTTGGCTGTTAGTAATGGATGTCAAATTGAACACAATACTAGGATACAAAATAATGCTTTGGTTGATAATCCCTTATCTTTAAGGGTTGAAAAATATGAGATTATTGAGGCTCTATATTTGATTTATTTAGAAGCCTGCCACCTTCACCTGCAAAAAACAACAAAGAGTATAAGAGAAAAGAGAAAATGAAGAAAGTTAAGTTTATAAATTCAAAAAGTCTGATCAATCCAAAACTAATGCAACACACAGGTGTTGCTAAGCACCCCAAACCACCCAAATGAACATTTCAATATTAAATTGGAATGTTCGTGGTTTAGGGAACAAAGAAACTCTTGTGAGGCTCAAATCCTTGAAAAGATCCGTGAAGCCTAATTTTTTGGCAATCCAAGAGCCTATGGTTAGCCTTTGTAAGATTGAATCTATCCTTAAGAAGCTAGGTTTTCAGAACTATATTCAGAACATAAATAACAAGGTGTGGGTCTTGTGGAAGGTTATTTGGAAAGTGGATGTTATCTCTGATGATGAGTAGTTTATCCACTTAGATATAAAGCACAAGGGTGTTAATAAATAATTCAGGGTTTCTGTGATCTATGCTAAGTGTACTAAAATCTTAAGAAAAATCCTTTGGGATAAACTAAAGGCTTTAGATGATGGCTATGGAGTGGCTTGTCCTGGGTGATTTCAACACTATTGCAAGCCCTGATGAACAGCTGCATTGCTCTACAAATTGTAACTCTAGTATGGAAGAATTCAATAATTTCATTTTTGTACTAACTTGACTGATGCAGGGTTCTCTGGCAACAAATATACATGGACTAATGGTAGGAAATAGAGACGCCTAAATCGGGTTTTATATAATCAGAAGTGGCTTAATTACTTTGAAGCTACCAATGTTAGTCATCTTTCAAAAACTTGTTATGATCACTTCCCTATTATGGTCACTATCTCTACTGATTCATCTAAGATCAAATCTTCATTTAGATTGCGGAATATGTGGGTTTTGCACAGTGGATTTCATAAAGTTGTTGATGATACTTGGTCTGGTATTTTCAGGGTTCTCCTATTCAAAAATTCTGTTTTAAGCTGAAAATATTAAAGGCAGATTTAAGGAGGTGGAACATGGAGGTGTTTGGGAATATTTTTGACTCTATTAAGTAAGTGGAAGAGGAGATTACTTGCAAGGAAATCAACTATCAAAGATCTATGTCTACTGAGGATAAGGCTCTTCTGGATACTACTAGAGAGACTCACCTAAGGTTGCTGGACAGGGAGGAGGAATACTGGGCTCAAAAGACTCATTCTAACTGGATTAGGAATGGTGAAAGGAATAGTGTCTTTTTCACAACTTTATGAAAAAAGGATGAAGATGAACAAAATTATGAGGATTTGGGATGGTGCTAACTGGTTGGAGGACAAGGATGCTATTAGGGACTCTATTGTAAACCATTTCAAAGATCTTCTATCTGATCAACCTAATCCTTGAAATTCTAACACTATTTTGGATTTCATTCATAATCTTGTTAAGGAAGAGGAGAATTATATGATAATGGTTGTTCGTACTAAGGCTGAAATTTTTTGAGACTGTTAAGAATCTCAATCCTAATTTAGCAGCTGGGCTGGATGACTACAATGGGAAATTGTATAGTGAGTGTTGGTCTATTTTAAGGATATATATTTGCGAAGCTATTGCTGAAGTGTTCAAGGATGGGTCTCTACCTAATCGGGTGTTTGCTACTGTGATTTGTCTTATTCCTAAAAACTCTATTCCAAAATCTTGGAAATAATTTAGACCTATAAGCCTAACTACTTTTTTAACTGAATAGTTTCTAAGATTATCAACAAGAGGCTTTCTAAGCTCCTACCTAGTCTAATATATGAAGAACAAGGGGCTTTTTTTTTCTGGGAGGTCTATCCATGAAAATATCATGGTTACTCAGGCTATGGTGTATGATATAGACCTTAAAACTAGGGAAGGCAATGTTATTCTAAAAGTTAATATGGACAAGGCCTTTGACAAGCTTGACCATACATTTCTTCTATGTGTTTTGGATACTTTTGGATTTAACAATGGATTTCTTAACTTAATTGAGAAGTGTGTGACTAATTGTGAGGTCAAGGGCTATTTCAAATCCAACAAGGGATTAAGGCAGGGTGATCCACTGTTTACCCAGCCTGTTTATTTTGGCATATGAATACCTCGTGAAGGATCTAAAGAATTTTCTATAAAATTTCCTAATATTAGATATAAAAACAGAGGGACTATAAACTTTCCTTGTTTAGGGTTTGTTGATGATCTGCTTATATTTTGTAATGGTTCTTTTGTTGCTGTTAATAAGATCTCCAAGCTCCTGCAGCACTATAAGGAAAAATCTGGTCAGATAGTTAATAAAAGCAAATCTAAGTTCATTACATCTAAGAAGATCTTAGCTTAAATAATCTGTGAAGTTGAGCAGTTTTTGGGATTTAAGAAATCAGAATTTCCATTCACATACCTGGGGTCAATCATAAATAACAAGTTCAGAGTTAGCAATTTTGATGAATTGATTATGAAAATCAGAAATAAAGTTTCTGACTGGGACCACACTCTTCTCTCCTTTGGAGGGAGGCTTACTTTGGTGAAAACAATGCTATGTATTTATCCTATTTTTGATATTGAAAGCTCTAGCATTCCTAAGACTGTTGCTAAAAGAATAGAGATTATCCACAACAATTTTTTATGGGAAATAAGGAAGACAAGGCTGCTATTAACTGGATTCAGTGGTAAAATATTTGCAAGCCCTATCGTGAAGATGGATTGGGGGTTAGAAGGATCAAAGATTTGGATAATTTTTTCTCTCACAAGCTATGGCTATCCTATAGAAGCAAAACTCTATCTGGGCCAAACTAATGATGAGTACCTATTGTAAAACTTCTCATCCTTTAACTGCTATAAAGCCTTTCAAATGATCTAGAGCATGGTTAAGGCTTTGGGAAGTCAGAGACAGTGCTGAAAAGTTCATCACCTGGTATACTAAGTCTAGTAACATGGATTTATTTATTGACAAATGGTGCTCTGCTACTCCTTTTGTCAATATAATAAATGTGGACAACAGATCAGGATTTGTTGGGCTTAAGGTGAAAGATCTTTGGGGAATTGAGAGCATATATGAATCCATCTGATATTCGCAACATTCTCAAAATTTCTCTGATCCCCAGTGAGGAGGACTCTGTTTATTGGTCTCTCAGCCAGGATGAGAGGTTCAACTCCAAACTGACTTGGAATTCTATAAGTATTCATAGAAATAGTTCAAACCTGTTTAAATGAACTTGGAATTCTGTCGTTCCTCGCAAATTCTCCTTTCTATTGTGGAGAGTCATTCTGAATTTGTTGTATGTGGACTCTGTAATGCAAAAGAAACAAATTCATTTAGTTTCTTGGTGTCAGCATTGTGATGATAATGAAAGCTTAAAGCATGTGTTTGTAAGCTTCCAGAAAGTATGAGAAATATTGAATTATTTTGCTGCTATATTCAGATTCCATATTTTCATAAACATGACTCCTATTCATCTAATCAGGTCGTGATACTGGTCTACTTAAAGGGAAGTTCATATTCGGTCCATATTGCCTGCTATCATAATATGGGTTATATGGTTTTCCAAAAATAAGAAGAAGCATGACAATAAGGATTACATTTCTATGGAATTGATCAACTATATAATTTATATAGTTTATGATATGGATTGAGCCAAATTGTTCAAGAGAACTCATTGGGGAAGAGATGCTGGTCTTGGACCTCTAATTGGATGTATAAATCAGTTCAGAAAACCAGTGATTGCTATTGCTCTTAAATGGGAAAACCCTAAGCTGGGTAAGTTTAAACTGAACTCGGACGGTGCGTGCAACCTATCTGGTGAAGCTAGTGGAGGAGGTATCATTAGAGACAATAATGGGAAGATAGTGTTTGGTTATAGTCGGCTTTATGGTAAATGATTTCCTATTGTTGCAGAGTTTAGAGCACTAATGGATGGTCTTAATCTATGCTACTCAAAGGGGATAACCAAACTGGATATAGAGACTGATTCTATAATTATTATTGAAATTTTCGTAAAAGGTAAGTCTCATTGGTTCTTATCTGGTATTTTTAGCTGTTGTCAGAAACTTCTCTCATCAGATATGAATTTGAATCACATCTTTAGAGAGCAGAACGAAGCAGCCAATTGGACTGCAAAGGCTACTTTGAAATTGAAAAATGATATGGACTTTGATCATCTTCAAGCTCCAACAAAGCTTAAAACTATTGCCTTCCATGAAAAATTAGGTATCGGGCACATTAGGGTTAACCCTAAACACTAATTTTGGTTCATAGATAAAGGGATTTACCTGTCTGTGGCTTCTCATTCTTCAATAACTCCGTTTGGATGTCCAAATCCTTTGATGGTTTAGGGATTTTTCTGATTTCTGTTGGAATTGGTTCAAAATTGAATGGTTTCTTCGCTATTATAGGTTTGATCTTGTTTGGGTTGGTATGGATTTCATTGGAGAGTTTCTGGTTAAAGGTCTGAGAGATGGTTGATCGGTTATGGTGGTAAGGTTGAGTGGGTTTGAAGAAGAGGTTGAGTTTCGATTTGGAGAAGAGATCATAAAGAAGAGAGAGAAGATCTACATATTTGATGCTTAGGTTTTTGGTTTGATTTTAATTATATATAACTGTCTCGACTTTGTATAACCTTTCAAAGTTTAATAAAAAAAATCAATTTGATGGAAAAAAACAAAAACAATAATAGTCGAGTAAAAGTTGGGTGGCTCTTTTTTGCATATTTGTGTCTCACCTATATTTGTTTTAGTACATTGTCATGGTATGTGTCTGGTTTTTCTCTCACTTGTATCGCTCTCACTTGTATCACCTGGTGTGTCGTACTTTGGCATGTCTTTCTCTCTAAGGTCCTCAAGACTAAATTTGTTATAGTTTTGGTGAAGAACATAACAATGGAAATGTTCGTCAATCCCCTTCGGCTAGATTGTATCATATTTATTTGAGTAAAAAACCATCTATATTTATTTGAACCCATCTGCTTTTTCTTCAGATTTGCACCATCCTCTCTCGGGTGGAGTAAGGCATGCTTGTGACCAAATATCATGAATTCGAGTCCTTCTACAAACATTTTTTTGGTTGAACATGCCACTGGTTTATCTTCTGGCCTAGATTTACAGGCTATTGCGTCAAACTAATGGTTTATCTTGTGTGCAATGTTTGAATAACTACTACAGGTTTCCTCCGAAAAAAATAAAATAAAATTAGATTTGCACCATCCTCACTCTTTTGGGATGCGATAGTTGATTTGCATTATCTCCTGTTTTTCTCCCTAGATCCGGTTGTTTGATTGACATATTTATTATCTTGTTAAGAAAATTTTAGATCTTGATTTTCTCAAATCTAAAATATAGATTTTCGGTCGGTATGTATTTTGGTATATCAAATCCAAACTACTTGTATTATATTTGGATATTATTTTCGTTGTATTCTGATAGTCTATGTTCTATTAGGTTTTAGAGAAATGCTCATCGGATTGTGGATTTTTCAAAACAAAAATAAATAAAAAGAAAAATTAGTACTATAATTTTGTTTTCAGCCGAAAACATTTTTAAAGTCAATCATTTTACCAAAATATCGAAACGAGCAAATATATTAAAATTTTGGTATATATATATATATATATATATATATATATATTAAAAACTTTAATTAATTAAAATAAAATGCAATCGAGAAGATAAATACACTTTTAAAGATAAAAGCTCTAAAAATAAAGAGTCACAATAGGTTTCTGTCTAACACATACCCAGCTTATTAAAAACTCTATCCACATAGATCATCTGATTTAAGAAATTCCCAAATCAAATGAGTCACCATAGTCGGATAACGCTTCGAAATCGTAACTACTCGAGATCACTGAATTTCAAAAAGCCTCAAATCAATTGAGAAGATAAAGCACCAGATTTAACAAGGATCTTGAGAATTAGCAAGTAATTAACAACATTCAAAAGGTAATTCTTCTTTCTTTAAAAAAGCTAAAGACTAACAGTCTCGAATGAAAAAATGCATGACAGACATCCATAATCAAGGGATAACGAAGATGCACTCCCCATTGAATCTACTCTTGAGCACCTATCTAATCGATTAGATGAAGGTAGAACGCAAAGAGTTTAGGGAGGAACTATGATGGATTCCTCCAATTTCACTGAACTGAACTCTAAGTAAGCTAATTCTGGGAAAATACACGAGCCACAAAACACATAAGCATCTGGTTTACAAGCTCACCTAATGATACCAGGACCCGATCTAACTCAAAAAATCTAGGCAAACGAAGCAAAATCTCGATAATTAGCAGGTAATTTTCCAAGCTCAAAAGAGAATTTGACTTTATTTTAAGTAGATATAATAGCCACATTCATAGATTTTCTTGATATAAGAGGGCTAACAGATTCATTTGAATTTATGCAGAAAAGACTATCCATAATCAAGAGATAACTGAGATGCACTCCCCAAGTGAACCTACTCTCAAACATATATCTGATCGATTAGATGAAGGTAGAACGCCAGAAGATTAGGGTGGAATTACAATGGATTCCAGAAGACCACTATTTAACTCAAAGAATGATACCATGTACTTGAAATTAAGAGATTTGAAAAATTCTTGCTAACATAGAAACTTAAAAACATCAAGTTAATTCAAACTAAAAACTAATGGAGCTCAGGTTTATCGAGTGTTATTAATGTAGTCAAGACCCAAGCTTTCTAATTAGATTATTACACTTAATTGTGCAGGAGAATGGGTATTGTTAAAATCAAGCTTCATTTTACACTTCAGAGTCCATTTGGGAAGCCAGCCGGCTGCCATGTTTTGTTCTCTGAAGACGTGAGAAATAGTCATTGATGGCGTAATTAACTTTATGCAAATAGAAAAAGGCTGAGCTAAAGGCTATGTGAAATTTTCATTGACCACTAAGTTTACTAAAATCAGAGAGTCAGTATCAATGTCTATATTTGTCCAACCTTTCTTTTTACAGGTAATGAGACCATCAAACAAGGCACTGGTTTCAACCATAAGAGGAGAAAGCTTACCATCAACATTGCAAGAGGCAAAGACTAGGTCACCAGCATTATCACAAACAATAACAACATCCTTGGACTTACCATTATGAAAACTTGAACCGTCACGTGTTCATTTTCATTCTATCAGGCGGTGGAGCAAGCCATTCAAGGTAAAAAGGTTTCTTATTTGATTTGATATGAGATAGAAAACTTATTTCTATTGCTGTATTTGAGTCATTAGTCCATTGCTTAGACTTAAATAGATTAACAGTATCAAGACCTTTGATAATATATTTAATATGTTTAATGGAATCATTAGAAGATAAATCCTTTCTTTTAAATTTAGATATGTTCCTATTTTGCCAGATGACCCAGTAGATAGTAGTAGGAATCACATATCTAGCATGTACTTGATTGTTATTAGACCAAAACCAATTACGGGTTATGTGATCCACTGTCATGAAATGATTTATTGTAACCTTGAATAGGTCAACAAAGTACATCCATATATTCTAAGAGTAACTGCAAGCTATAAACAAGTGATTAGTATCTTCTTGAGAGTTACAAAATTGGCATTTAGAAATAATATAGAAAGGTATTTTTTTGTAAGACATAATCAACAAGAATAAAATTTAGCAAAAGTTTCCAAAGGAGAAAAGAAAACTTCCTTTTCAAGAGTCCAGAACCAAGATGTAGACTGGCTTGTAAAATGGACTCTGAAATGTAAGCAAAAACAATCCTTCAATCACTATAATTCCCCCTTCAAACTTCTGGCCATTGTTTTCCTCGAAGGTATTGACCTTGGCTACATTAATCCTGATTATTTTTCTCCTAGCTTCTCTGGTTTTTGTTCATGTTTGAGTCATGTTTCAGGTTGAAGATGAAGATTTATTGAAGATGATGATATCCGGTGATTTATTGGGGAGAACATAGTTGCAATTCGATCGAGTCTCGTTCTTCTTGTAGAAGTAAAATTCGAGTGGTAGGTGGATTTGAAGACTGCCTTGTTCGTTTCTTGTTGGATATGCTGATATTTCTCCTTTTTTGTCTAAGATTTCATTTAGGAGGGAAGACAAAATTTTGGCGCCTTCCCAATTTTTGTCTTGAAAATTTTGTTTTTGAGGTCTATTTTTTGTTAGTTCTTACATTTAGATACCTTATCTTTTGTAATATTAAGCTTTATGCCCTTTCGATCAATAAAATTTAATCCTTTTGCTAAAAAAAAGAAGAAAACTTCCTAGGTGTGATAGTATTCCAAAGTTTAAAGAACATGCTAGATTAATCATGCTTCTTTATGATTGTATTCCAGGTGTCCTTTACGTTGAATTTTGTGTCTTTAAAGGCTGCCACACAATAGAATCCTCTTTGTCATAATTAATTATAGTAGATTTGATAAGGTTAATTATGTCTTGAGATAATAACCCCTTAAATCTAGATAGGTCCCAAGAGTTGTTGATGTAGAAATAGCTGACTTTAGTACTTTAAAAACCAAGATTATGCCAATTGTCCAACATGAGATCCCTATAGCCATTTCATAAATTCCCCCTGATATTAGACTCAACCACAACCTTAATGTTAGCTAGCCTCCTCCTATATAATATAACCTACTTTGTAGAAATTAGTTTTAAAAGGGGAGAGTGTTTGTATTAAATATTATGCATCAAATTAGCAGTAGCTCTCGTTGTATATGAAATAAAACCAAAGTTTACATGAAAGAGTGTTTTGAATATCAGAGAGATTTTTGATATTTAAGCCACCCTCAACAAATGGTTTACACAATACAGCTCATTCAGACCAGTGAATTATGTTATCATTAGAAGTTGATTTCCGAAGAAACTTATTAAAAATATTTTCTATTCGATTTATAACATTTTGGAGGATGTAACAGTTTTGCATCCAGTATAATGAGATAGCCATATGGACAAAGTTAATAAGAATTAACCTGCCACTATATGAAAGCTTTTTGCACTCCCAAACTTGAATTTTTCTATTGATCTTGTTTAGGAGATGAATATAGTTACAATATTTATAATGCTAAGGGTTATTCCCAAGTATTCTGCAGGAAGGTTCCCCGAGCTAAAGACACTTTGATCCATTAGAGTAGAAAGATTAGTTTGAAGGAAACTGTTGGCCACCATAATTCTTTTCTTGTCTTTGTTGATTGTTTGACTCGAAACCTCCTCGTAGTTTTGAAGAAAACTACTAAGCTTATCAATAGTAGACTGAAGACTATTAGTAAATCTTAGGATGTCGTATGTGAAAGCTAAACAAGGCACAATAAAGTTAGTCCTAGAAGTATACAACATAGAATTATTAGAAGAAAATAAACTATGTAATCCTCTTAATAACACTTTTTCTCCAATAATAAAGAGACTGGGGGAAAGAGGATCTCCCTGTCTCAGTCCACTCTTGTTGTTAAAATAACCAAAGAAATTGTCATTAATCAACAAGGAAATATTAACAAATCTTATTAGTTAATTAATTAGATAGATGAACTTATTTGAAAAACCAAAACAATGCAGAACTTTAGTAATGAATGAGTGAGGCATGTTATAAAATGCTTTAGACATGTCAAGCTGAATCATAAAATTTCGAGATTTAATTTTCCTATTTAGATGAAAAGTCATCTCTTTAGCTATTAGAATATTTTCATGAATTGTTTTACTTTTCACATAGCTACCTTGAGCCTTAGAGATGATTTTGGGAAACATATTGGTAAGCCTGCTATTTATAACTTTACACATTATCATATTTAATAATGTGCAAAGGATAATAAGACGGTAATTTTTCCATGTTGTAGGATTGCTAGTTTTAAGGATAAGGCACAAACTTGTGGCCATTATACCCTTAGGATAGTTATGACCAAGAATGAATGAAGATATAGCTTGACATAAATCTTTCTTTATTATGTTCTAACAAGTTTTGAAGAAACATGTGTTGAAGCCATAAATTTCAGCAGTGCTAGAAGAATTCATATTGTTGATAATATCAAGAATTTCATCTTCAGTTGGAGGCAGAAACAACAAGGTATTATCTTCATTAGTAATGAGCTTAGGGATATTACTGAAAATGTTATCCTGCATTCTAATAGCTTCGTTATCTAGGTTGATGAAATGATTCTTTGTTAGAAGAATCTTCAAGTATTTCTCAGCAGAAAGACCAATAAAATTAGACTCGAAAATTCAATTTTCACCTTCATTGATGCTGTCGATAGTATTCATTTTCCTTCTTTCAGAGACATAGACATGAAACAACTTAATGATTTTGTCACTATCCTTAAGGCAAGACCAGTAGGACTTTTGTTGCCAATAGGATTCTTTCATTCTAAGAGCTTGGAGATATAGAGCATTAGCTTTGTCTAGGTCAGCTTTAGAAGTAGCAATGATATCTTGAGTAACTTTGATCTCCAGATCATTGACCTTAGCTTCAGTAACCCGTACCTTATCAAAAAATATTTCCAAATGGTTAGTATTCCAAATATTTTAAACCATCCTTTAGCCTCCTTAATTTATGCCATAATATATTTAGAGGGTAACCATAAATGTTTTGGTTCCAATTTGTTTCCACAAAATAGAGAAATTCATTATCTAATGTCCACATATTTAAAAAATTGAAACTTGTTTTGGTTTTACTGCTAATTTTTGATATAGTAACACAAAAAGGTGCACGGTCAGAACAAGTTCTGGCCCCGTGGAGAACCTTAGTATCATTAAAGTATGTTGACCAAGCTGAGTTGAAGAGGGCTCTGCCTAGCCTCTTCCATTTAGAGTTGTTGGACTAGGTGAATTTAGAGTCTTGGTATCCAACATCCTCTAGATGACAGTCCTTGATCTTCTCATTAAAATCTTCTGTACTATTAAGACAGAAAGTGGAACGACCCACTTGCTCATTGCACTAAAATCTCCAATTATGAGCCATTCCATTAGGGTTGAAGAAAGATTTCTCAGAGTGGTCAACAACTATCTTCTATTATACATCTTACATTTAGCATAGACTAAAGTTAGAAAAAATATTTTTATCTAAACCATCATATGTAATTTCCAAGTGTAGGCATTGGGAATGATTTAAAAGAATGTTAATCTTAAAATCATCTTGCTAAAAAAACCAAATTTTGTTTCAAGAATTGAAAGTAAATTGTTTAAAACCAATCTTAGAAATAATAAAGTTTATATGGTAAGAACTGACTAAAGGCTCTTGAATAGAAATTAGATTGATCCTCTCTTTACGAATAATAGTCTTAAGTCTTCCAATCGAAGGCTTGTGCTTGATTCATTTTATGTTCGAGTTAAGCATGTTTATCATAATTTGGAGAAGCAGTAGTATGTTTGCTGGTTTCAAAGAACTTCAATAATTTAATAACACGATTTTTAAGATTTTCAAGGAATGTTTTTGATATATATGAGAAATAAAATTTTGAAACTAAATATAAATTGAAATATTTATTAATAGAAAATAGGGGTTATGTTAAACTATTGTCTATTTTTTTTTCTTTTACAAAAATAGTTTTTATTTTTCATATTTATCATATTGTATAAATTATAAAAATGTCATTAACAAAAAAACATTGACTTTGACTTATTTTTCAATAACAAAAATTGAATTTAACATAACATTAAACCTCTTTTTTTTTTTAAATATAAAACTTGTTTTTACAAAAAAAATCTTCTTGGTCTTAAATAAAAACTTATTGTTCTGAGGGTCAAAAATAACTTCTCAATAATGAAAATGAAGCTCGAAAAGAGATAACCCTTTAAAATCAAACTCATTATTAACAATATTTAATAGATTTAAACGTATGTTTTTTATAATTTTTCTACAGTACTTGAGGTATGGGGTATCGTCACTGCCAGTACGTCTCATGTATACCTATGGTATTCATGTACCGATGGTACTAGTGTACCGTTGTTACTCTTATGCACGCACCAATACGACACCCTACTAAGTCAAATTTGCAATGTTTGTACACACCGACAGTATTTACCAGTCAACACTGATGGTATTCAGGTAATTTGTAGGAGGTATGATACAAGGTCTTAGAGTGAGAGATTATTTAAATAGATCTTAATGATCTACTTACCATAAGTTTATTTACGCAACATATTTAATTTTCTTATGATATCGGGAAAAACAGTGGCTTACCTATTGTATTAAGACGATGCAAAGATGAAACAAATAGCAAAAGCCTAAGACTATTATTTGAATGCGAGAGATCTGGATCGTATGCAAAGTTAGAAAACAAGAAGGATCTTAAGAGGAAGTTTACATAAACAAAGAAATGTAGATTCCTTTTTCAAGTTAAAAGGAAATATGATAATGCATGAAAAATGGTCCTAAGAGGTCGTATGTGATAGTTCTAGAAATCATTGAGGGGTATTTCGGTCTAAGATATTTTGGGAGTAAAAATATTTTAGATAGAAAAGCACAAAAATGCTAGAGATAGAAGTTTTCAAAAGTAGTAATAGAATAATAATTGTTTACGATTTAAAAAAAAAGGTATATTTCCTTATATAGTAATGGAAGTGGGCCTTTGTGCTTTATCCAACTAGTCCAATTTAGGCTATTCCACCCCATTAATCTACTAAGTTATACATATTTAATCTTTATCAAATAAAACACCCTCAATGTTACACATTTGTTGGGTTTACACTACAACGTAAATATCGACCCAATACATAATTGGTTTATCAAGTGGGCCAAACATTTTCTATCCATATCACTTGCCCCCTAGTCCTTGTAAAAATGTTTGAGAGAGGACTATCTAGAATGTTAATTCAGATTTTTACGAGTTGTGCTTAATCATGTGACCCAAAGTGGACTTGATTGGTTGAAGTTGGCTTTGTCCTTTATCTGGAAATGAACTTTAACTGCAAGTGTTCATATGATCCAAAACAGATTAGTTTGGATGACATCATAGTCGGTAGATTTTGCAATAAAAATTATTATTTTGGAAACCCATGCGTTAAGTGTGGTTTTTTGCTATACACGTATCGCCTGGTTATTCAACTTATACAATATATCCTTAATAATAAGGTCTCAAAAACTTGTCAGACACAAACTTTACACTTTTTTATGCACGCGTTTGTTGAAATGCGAGAGGACATATGTGAAATATTCTACTTCTCCATACAAGTAACCGTTAGACCCTTATAAGCCTATATAAAGTGAGAGACCATTCTCACAATTCACACGGAAGCACATTCTATAGATAGAGAGAGAAAGTCATTCCTTAGTTTCCACCGCCTTATAAACTTTTTACCTTTAGAAATCGTTTCCTTGATACTCCATAACCTTATTGAAGTTATCTGAATGATTAGTTTGAGGTGACTTCCTTATTCTGATATGCAACCTCTGTTTATGCTTAATATCAAAAACTCTTGGGACTAGTTAATGATTGTTGAACGAGCCAAACAAAAGAGATGTTGGGAGATAGACGCGGAGCATGTGTCATTAAAAATTTCTCAAACCTTCCGCTATGTACCTTGGCCACTAAAGAAAAACAGTCTGGATCGGCTTGCCCCTCTTTGTCCTTGAATCTTGCTACTTTCCCCTTGAATCCTAGCCCCCATCCCTCCATTTAGACTCGCTCTCAAATAGACGAGGTTGATCTCAATCGTTCAGATAAATTCACACACCAAACCAATTCTTCTAATGGGTTAGTCCAAAACTAAAGACGCATAATCCAATAGACATCCCATAAATCTTGAAAATAGCACTTTCCTCGTCAGAAGGAAAAAATATAAAAGAAGTCTAAGAACTCCCAAAGGATTGGTGTTCTTGTGAAAAAATCTACTTAAGCTAGAAAGAAATATCTAGCAACTCCCGGGGAGGCTACTTCAAACCTGGATGGGCCTTCAGAGATACCTACCTAATCGTAGTTCGAAGTATTGGTTGCTGATGAAATATATATGTAATTTATTGATGAGCCATTGATGAAGTCGAGGGCCAAAATATTATCGAGTCTAACCTGGATGACTTAAATGTAGAGAAAAACAGTGAGAAAGATCACCGAGATCCTGAGGACGTCCAAGGGAAAGACAAGGAGAAATCATCAAGGACAAAAAATAAAAAGTTTGTGGTTGAATTACCCTCGGATGTAGCCGTTGTCCTCAAAGATAACCTTCACGGAGCTGCTAATCAACACCTTATCGCTATATAGAAAGTGAAGTACAAGTACTTTTTATAGTTCAAAAAAGGGAAACTTTGAGATCGATGAGGTATCTAGAGTTTATCAACATTCGCTTCTTAAAAAAGAGAGAGACCCCATTGTCCGTTGAGGATCACAAACTGGTAATTTACCTAGAAATACTAAATTGGGGACTTCGGTTCCCCTTAGACCATGTTGTTGTAAGGTTATTCGAATTGGTGAACATGTGCCTCAACCGAGACAGTTTGAACTTTTAGTTTCAATCTTATGACATGTCCCCCTTCTATTCTCTCACGCTAGGAAATAAATATAAATTTATGGACGATCTCCTAGAAGATGATAAAAAATTGAAGCAAAAGTTCTTCTTCGTCTTGGGAATTTGAAAAAATAGTGCGGAGCCTTCGAGAAATAATCCTTGTTGTCTTTCATTGAGATGGAAAAAACACAAGTAGCCTAGCTTGCTTTCAATTTTGTTAGAGTAATTGCACGCGTTAACACTTTCATTTCTCACACATCTTTCTTTATACGGGTGACTGGGTCTCATGAAGAACAAAATTAGCATGGAGAAGAGATTTTCAAAAAATTAAGTGATTGGGCCAAATTCACTTGGTCGAATGAGTTTTATCGGTTCTTGACTCCTGCTAACTTGGTGAAAATCCATTATTAGAGGATATATATCAGAATATTAATCTTTCTCTCAAGCACCTTATGGTTCATCCCAAATAATATGAGATGATGCGAAGGTTAAAATTTCCTTACACTATAATTTTCTTTTTGTCAGATCAAGGGCTCCAATTAACCAAGTCCCAAAGGAAAACTTTGAGGATTCAGAGAAGAAAAAGTCTATCATGGGTACGAAAGGGAAAGACAAATAGGTCGCCGTGGATGGCTCAAATGACAAGGAAAATATGTTTGGTTCCGCTTATCCGATAACAGACACTCATGTGAAAAAAGTTGTATGTTCGATGGTGTCGAATAAAAGATATAGGAAACACTCTTCGAATAAGAAAGATAAGTCAAGGTTACATCCAAGGACAATAAAAAAGAGGAGGAGAAGGAAATTTTTTGTCAAGAAAACCTTGAAGTCAATGAAGGTAATTTCCCTTCACCGGAGCAAGTCGTGGTTATTGCCTCAGACGACCAATCTAGGCCCTCTCCCACACATGATAAACTCCTTGCTCTCTTGGAGTAAAATTACCCAAGCCATGACGACCAACAACTATATGATTAACATTTAGCATACAATCAACCAGACCATCCATTAAAGAATCAGTAGGCATCGCCCGACCCCACTAGCCAGTCTTTCGAGTTGTACAAAGATGATGTACTCGCTATTCACCTCAACCAACTTATTTCTCCTATTGTGAAACTTGACAAGAGAGTGCATTGGATTGCCCAATAAAAATTATTGTATAAGGAAGAGACCCACTAGTTGAAGGGGAAAGTCATTAGGTACTCTCAAAGAAAGGTATGGTGCTGCTAAGGAAGATTATCATAGGTATGGTGCTGCTAAGGAAGATTATCATCGGGTTCTCCAGAATTTAGAGAAAAACAGATAGGTTGAGATGGGTAAAAAAACCGCTACTTCTGCATATACTGCTGATAATGTAAGAAAAATAGATACTTGATATGCAGAGTGAAGTCCACCCTAATCCTTGATCTCCAAGAAAATTTCCAGATTTGAACGTGGGTAGTTACCGGGCCTTGTTCTGGAGAAATATTGCATTGTGAGCATCTCACTCAGAGATAGTGAAGAACCACCAGCGGAGGCTCATCCAAAGAGTCTGGAAATTCTTCAATTGAGGACCCTAAAAGAGGAAGTTCCTTATATAAATCCTCTCATGGAGAATCTAATGCGAATCCTAATACAAAAAACCACTTAATCTATTTTGCTGATGTTTTTTTGTCCAACATTATCCTTTATCTTTTTTGTCATAATATTTGAACAAGTCCCTTGTATGGTCATGAAATTTTGTTATTTAGATATTTCTCATATTTAAATCTTTTTGTTCATCCTCTCTTACTCTAATTTACACTTTTTATGTACACAATTATGCCATTGGGATTTATCCCAGTCGATGATGATGAACCACAGAATAGTTACCGAAGTGATCCCTAATATCAAGAATATTTTTTTAATGTGGACCAACTAAAATTTGAAATGATCCATTTTAACATTAATAATAAGAATTATCTAATATATACCAACAAATATTAGAAATAATCAGTCGGATCTAAAATAAAAAGTATATAATGTAATAAAGCAAAATTACTTGTATTTAGGAACCGATTATGTATGCACGTCGTTAGAAATTTCTCACACCACCAAGGTAAGAAAGGGTATGCCACCGGTTATTAAATTAATCGCAGGTATTCTAAATTTTTTACATACTTAATCTAAATACAGTCTCAAGTCTTCAATATTCCATGGATGTCGACGATGTTTCCATTTTTTATCTTTCGACCGATAAAGTTTAGGCTTCACCCTTGGTTACCGAATATGGACTTTCCCAGTTTTCCCTCAACTTTATAAGCCTTCTTTTCCTCTGAATGTAAGAATATATATCTTAAAAACTTATCATCTACCTTAAATTCTTTTCGATTGACTCAGAACACATATTTACTTCTCGTTAGTGTTTGATAGTTTAAGGAATTTAAATATGGGTGTGTATTTTCTCTTTGAATAATCAAGCCAAGATCTCCTACCTTTATTTTTATTATCCTTGGAATAATTTATCACTTTGAAAGATAGAAATGTGGCTTCTGGTGGTGTCTGAACGTTGATTCGATAAACCAAAGCAGAAGGTAATGCTTGGGTTGTTGTTTAAGGAGTAGCTCACTAAGCCCACATTACTTTTTTTTATATATTCGGGAATTTACTATCAACTCACTCCAAATTCTCCTTAAGTCCTTCGAGGATAGTTTATTTGTGACCTCAACCTGCCCATTAGCCTTAGGATGGAAATTTTATGAGAAACATTGATGTATGCCTTTAGATTTACAAAAATGTTTCATACCATTTTTGTCAAACTGAGGACCATTGGCTACAGTTATTCTCCTTGGAACTCTGAACCTACAACATATGTTGGATGTGATGAACGTGATATCATATTTCACTCTTATCCTATACAATGGTTTAGTTTCCACTCACTTGAAAAAATAATCCACCGCCACTATAATAGTTTGTCATCCCTCGAAAGCCAATGGTAAAATCCAACCAGATCCAAACCCCATTTGTCAAATGGTAACGCTTTCGAAACATGATCAAGTGGTACTGCAGGAATATGTAAGGTGTTGGAAAATTGTTGACAAGTATCAAACCTTTAAACTAATTCCTTAGCATCATCCATGATAGACGACCAATAATATCCCACCAGTAAGAATCTCTTTAGTAATATTTTGTACCGACAATAAGTTTATCCCTTTTTATCACGCAGGTTGGATAATATCATTTGTTACTCATTCTCTCCGAGGCACATTAAGAAAGGTCTTTTAAATTTTTTTAATAGATTATCTCCGAAGAACGCAAACTCGTGTAATTTAAATTGTAACGTTTTGGAATCTTATCAACTAGTAGGATCCATTTAACTAGAAAATATTTTGAGATCATACCTCTAATCTTTATCTTTAGTAATTAAAATATTGAGGGCTTTGTATATGTTCAAAATTTTGCGGAATTGTTTGTTTGAAAGGGATCTTTGTATTAATATTTATGCGCACTGTTTAGTGTCTGTTATAGTTGACATGGAATATGCCACCAAAATTTTAGCCATACGAACGTGCTCGTACTTGATACTTTCGAATAGCGCTCCCAAGTCTCTTAGAGATTTCAAATATTTTACTAAATGATCTTTCCTGGCCTCGGATTATCCAGATGCATGATTAATCATGAGTTGTGAGTCATTTACTAAACAAACTTCTTTAGCCCCACAAATCCGCGCGAGTCACAACTCTGTCAAGGCTGCTTCTTATTCATCCTTTTTGTTTAATACATTTAAGATGAATCGTATTGCTTGATACATTGCTTTCCCGTAGGAGATGTCAGTTGTACATGTGCTCAACGACCCGAAATGTGTGATCCTTTGTTGGTACAAATAACCCATTCAGATATAGGTTCATCGTTATTTGCTTCAATTCTTGGTTGTTCAAGTGAAATTCAACTAAAACATTAGCTAATGCTTCAACTTTGGCTGTAGTCTGTGGTTCAACATCAATATCATTATCTCCGAGTTGCACCGACCATTTTTTCATTCGTCCCAATACGTTAGGCTTCTATAACATATTGTTTTAGTGAGAAAGAGGTTTGAACAATGATCAAATGTGCCTCGAAGTAACGTCTCATTTTCGGAGCTTCTCATACCAAGGTCAAGGCTAGTTTTTTTAGTTTCATGTACCTTTTTTGTCATCCAACAAACTTTTACTCACGCGGTTCGAGGATAGTTATCAACTTCTCTCACCAATACTGCACTCGCCATGTAATCCGACACTGCCATGTAAATAAAAAATGTTTCCCCCCACATTAAGCTTGGTTAAAATATTTAGGGAGGATAAATGGTATTTTATCTTGACAAATGCCTCATTGAATTTGGGTGTCTAATTAAATTTGTTTTTCAGCTTAAAACTTGAAATAAAAGAGCACACTTATCTGAAGACCTAAATAGGAAGTTATTCATGGGAGCCAACCTTCTGGTCAACATTTTTACCCCATTGATAGATCTGGAGGTTTCCATAGTAGTTAAAGCATTTAATTGTACTAGGTCGATTTCAATCCTCGTCTCGCTGATTATATAACCCAAAATATTTCCTCACCATACTCTAAAAGCATATTTTTTAGGGATTTAATTTCAAAGTTATGGCCTTTAAATTATGAAAGGTTCCCTCCAAATCAGAAGAATGTTCTTCATCTTTAGCGCTCTTACCAAAATGTCATCAATATGTACCTGAACAATCCTCCCAATCTGGCTTGCAAAAACTATATTCGCTAATTGTTGGTAGGTTTCCTCGGCTTTCTTCAACCCAAAAGACATTATCTTATAACAATGTAATCCTCTGCCGGTTATAAAAAAAATACTCTTTAGTCATTCAGATCCATCTAAATCTGATTGTAACCAGCATAAGCATTCATAAAAGACATGAGCTTATTCTTCAAAGTAGAGTTCACAAGTTGGTCAATTATGAGAATTGAAAATGGGTCCTTTGGACAAGCTTGGTTTATGTTGATAAAATTAACACACATTCGCCACTTTCAGCTCTCTTTTTTTTCACGAGAAATGGGTTTGTTATCCATAACGGGTACTAGGAATTTTGGATATGACCCACCTTTGACAATCGATCCACCTCGAGTAAATTTTTTTTGCACTTCTCAGCAGAAAATAATCTCATTTTTTAGACTATCGGATGCACATTTCATTGGATGGAAAGTTTATGGAAAATGATGTCCGCTGGTACCCCGTAACGTCCTCAGTACACCATGAAAACATATGAAAATATCTTAACAAAAAGTAACGATCGTTATCCTCTTTTGATTGGGAAAACGCAGAGTTCAATGTTCTTATTAGGTATTATTGAACTGGGTCTTTGGATCATCCACAACATCTGAAACTGAAGTGGTTCCTTGTAGCTGGTATTTATGTTTTGTTTCGATACTTTTGATCTGCTTAGAAGACAATGTAGAGACATAGAATTCTCTTGCCATTTTCTGGCTGCTGCAAACCCTCCCCCTTACTTGGCTCCCATTCACATACATTAGGCATTGATAAATTGTTGAAGCAATCGCATGCATTCGTGATAACCATAACCTGATAAAAATTGCATTATAAGATGTTGGTTTGTTTGCCACTATAAAATATACCCTTACCTCCTTCCTAAAAGGCCCTCGGCCCAACACTGCATCTCATTCAAATTCTCCTATCACCTTGGCGGTAATATTTTATGGCTGATGAATTGGAATTGGTAACTGTTGATCAAGAAGAACGGGTGATTTTTGGAAGTTCTGTTGTCTCTGTTGGGGCATGGAGGTAAGTCTTGTCATTTGAGACTCTTCCACGACTATTTGTTCATCGACTTGTGCTAGTAAAGCACCGAAGATCAATTCCTTTTTCTTAGAAATTTTGTCTCTTAAGAATTCGAGGAGAAGTCCTTCCTTATACGCAACTCAACGAACCTGCTCCTCGCAGTCCTCAATACTGATTTTGTTTCGTACAAAATACCTGGTATAATCCCTCACGCTTTCCCCATTTGCGTATCTATATTGGATTATTGTGTCCCCATTTCCTTGGAAGATCTTACTTCTCAAAAAATATTATCTAAACATAGTATAAAACATGTCAAAGCTTTTGATGGATCCTTCCGGTAGCTGATTATACCATTTTGACGTGCCAAACTTTAAATTTTAAGAGAAACCATGGCATAATAACTTGTCATGATCTTTAAAATTCATCATAAAGTTCTTAAAATTTTCATTGTGATTGTCTGGGTCTTGATTTCTATCAAACGTTTCTAGCTTTAATATATCGAATCAGTTTGGCAAGTATCATGCGAAATATTTTACAGACAAAGACGACGTCCTTTAATAACGATCTTACTTATACTGATAACTCGCATAATCTTCAAAATTTATCGTAATGTTCTTACTCAAACTGTTGTTCTTTTCATGGTTGGTACTTTTAGAATCCACTATGTTTATTACATTTTTCGTTACAACCGGATGATCTTCATGCATCTTGGTATACATCCCTTTATACAATTCTCAAACGAGCTTAGCTTTTCGGATGGTTTTAGACGTGCAATCTGGATACCAATTTAAGCTCCCATTATGATGGTCATTAATATTTCTATAAGTCTCTAAGGGGTATTTTGATCTAATATATTATGGGAGTCAAAGATTTGAGATAAGGAAACACGAAAATTTGAGAGAGAGAAACTGTCAAAAGTAGTAATAGAATAATAATTGTTAATCCTATAAAAAAAATGATACATTGCCTTATACTGTAATGGAGGTGCGTATTTGGGTTTTATATAATTATTCCACTTTAGGCTATTCCACCCCATTAACTTACCAAGTTATACATATTTTTTATTTATTACATAAAATACCCTCAATGTTACATATTTGTTGGGTTTGCATTACAAAGTAAATATCCAACCCTTATTATTATGCGGGGTTCATAACTATAAAACTATGAAAGTCGCAATTTTAAATCAATAGTAGGAAGTATATGTTATTTAATGGAATCAATAATCCTCAAACAAAACACTTTATGTGGATCGTGCCCGAGATCATGCGGGAGGTCACACCCCAAATATTTTGAACCACGTCCAATTATTCCAACCTAACCGATATATTTAACATCATTATAAGAGGCGACTAACTTACAAAAATTAAATTTAACATGAGATAAGGACTACAAAGTAACAAATAAAATAACTTAAGAGCATAAAAAGAACATTGAACAAGAACTATGACCACACATCTAATTTTAGTTAAAGTCCTATCTTTTGTTAAATCCATACCTTTCAGTAGGTATTAAACTTATTAACGTACCATTTTGTTCAGTGAGACACTCCTTAATATAACGTAGCATATCTTTTATAATGAAATCAATAATTACAAATAAAACGTGTTGAATTTTCCTTGCTTAATTTCCTACGAGGTTCTAACACTCGAGCCATTGATCATGATTTCAAATAATTATATATGATAGAGACTTTTTCATGACTACGCAAACACGTAAATAAGATCCTTCACATCCGTAGATGTAGTAATTGTACACACAACTTCATTAAAAACAAACTCATCGGTACTCTCATCTAACCTCATTTTCTTTACATACTTAACAACTTACAACAACTTGTTATTTTCGTTGAGATTTTATTCCATATTGAAAAAACTAAAAATAGTTATACTATTTTGGTAGATGACAAAATATGGTATGTTTGAGTAGTTTCTGTATAAATAATAGTTTTACTTTACAAAAAATTTAATAAACGCATACTAACGATATTTTTTTTGCCACCAGCAATCTAATGCACCGACAATATGTAATTTTCTTACCATCGGTACATATACTATACCGGCACTATAAAGGGCAAGTACCACCTGTACAAGAGTTGAAAAATAAATAGGTGTTTTCCAAAACCTAGAAGCGTGTACTGGGGGTACATGTTTTTTTACCATTAGTAATTTAATACATTGGTGGTACCTAACTATCATATCACTGCAAGTAATATCGAAGGTAGGAAGGAATTCTTATGTTGAAAAATAATTTAGTCTTTGTACCGCTAGCAATTTACTATGCCGGTGGTATAGTTAACAAATACAGACTAGCAAGATATTGTCCGTTTTACGTTCGTAGGCGCGCACGGGTTTGCTCTTGGGTGTACTCCGAAAAGGCCTCTTTCTAGTTGAGGTTGGTCCACACTTATATACACTCTTTTATGTTCAATCTTGGCAATGTGGGATTGGGGTTCCTCTATGGGATGAAGTTTATTCTTCACTTTCCCCCTTAAACTTTATCCCAGTAATTATCCCAGTAATTTGCCGGATTCGGCGGTTAAGCCATTTATGGATCTGATACCATGTTAGAATTGGTGTGCGAGTGTGTGTGACGGACCTCACGGACTAGCAAGATATTGTCCGCTTTGCGCTCGTAGGAGCGCACGGGTTTGCTCTTGGGTGTACTCCCAAAAGGCCTCTTTCTAGTTGAGGTTGGTCCACACTTATATACACTCTTTTATGTTCAATCTTGACAATGTGGGATTGGGGTTCCTCTATGAGATGAAGTTTATTCTTCACAGTAATTTATTATATCAATGTTATATAATTTTCATACTACTAGTGCGAATAATATACAGTCGGTTTGGAGATATAATACTGTCGATAATAAACATGAACAAATTTTTTTACCTATCATACGCGACATCCATAATATAAGAATTTATCAATTTTTTAAACATCTATCACAACAACATAACACAAGAAATATAAGAAATATTATAATTAGCATAATCATATATCACCTAACTATCCCTAATAAATGTAAAATAATAATTTATTTGTTTAACAAAGCTTGAAGTGTGACCACTAGAAAGACCAACGTAAGACAAAAATTAATCGGCAACAAGAAAGTAAGGACTTATTTTTTTCTATTTGATGACAACACCATCCCCCATGTATTGCTCTAATACTGCTAGGCTCTTGATTTTATTCGATATTTAATACTTATTTAGTTATGTTTCATTTACATGCTTCTTTTGAAGTTTAACTTATTTTTATAATAATTATTATAGTACTTTTTATTCAGTTACTTCTTTCGAATGTAATAAAATCCTTGGGAGAATTGACGAGTAAACGACTGAGAACTGAGAAAAATCAGCTTAAGTTCTTCATCATTGAGAACACTCTTACATCCTGATTATGACCTATGGATAATCTAGGAGGATCGAACCAAATCCTACTAATCCATGAGAAACAGAGGGTTCATGTACTGGCGGCAACGACCTTTCCCTCAGCCAATCTGTGCCTTCTTTCCCGTACTAAGTACCAAAATATTTCAAAGTTTAAGAGGGCTGCTCTAAACCTGAAACACTTTAAAATTTTGAAGGATGAAAAAGAAAAACGTCTACAAAACGCGAGAATGAACGGGCAATATGATGTTACTAAGGTAACAACCAATTATATCAAATGGACTGTACTAGGAGATTAAGATGATGTTGGGGATAATATTATTTGCGAAGGTGTACGAGCATTTGGATTTAGCCAAAACATAGGTGGTGTGCAGGAGAAGAAGTCCATTGTTAAGGTTGGGCTTATAATAATCCATGATATGATTTATGTGGTTGTCTTATATGGACATGTTATAAAGAGACTTCTTTATTCCATGACTGAGAGAAGTTTGGGTGATACTTGTGCTTGGCATGCCGCGTTAGGAATTGATGTGAGTGTTATATATTTTTTTGGCTAAGTTATAAAGATTTATATCATTGAGCTCGTATTTTGCATATGATGAGTAATATGTTCAGATCCATCCGAACCATTGTAAAAATAATCATTGTAAAAAATAACCATATGATATTATATGATTTTGTTACGCTTCTAAATGAATTGTTAAATAAGGACATGACTCATACTGATGTTCAGATTATTAGGATTCAAACAAAGTTGGTAAAAGATAATGATACACTAGCGTATTCGATGATGGGCTTCATAAAACCTATTACTGAATTAGAGAGGGAGGTCAAGGCACAAAGAGAGACCATAATCTCTATTAAAGAAGAAAACAAGAATTAAAAAGAGTTTCTCGAAAGGGAAAAAGAACATGCTGATGTTTTAGTGGATGCGGCAAAATTGGTTAAGGATGAACTTTCATAACTAAAAATAGATTACAAAAGGTTGAAGTCATGCAGTTATTAGAAGATTACAAGACTGAAAAATCAACAAACCAATGATAAGACTTCCGTGGAACATTTTTTAAAGGATCTAAAGGAATAAGAGGCCCTAGTTAAGAAATACGAAAGTGAGTTAACCTCAATCAAAGCTCAAGATGTGAAAGATAAATAATATACGTTAAACGGATATGTCGTTTAGATATTAAAGTCTTTACATAAATGAGATGCGTCAATTCTATCTGACATGGTCTTAGATGTTTCAAAAAGAATTCCCCAAGCTAAACCTTAGATCTTTGTGAGAGCTGGTTTCAGAAGAGTTATGGCCCAACGATATGTACATAGCTGATAAGTTGAGCATATTTATGGACTTATCTAGTGATAGTTCAAAGGAGAGTGACGAGAGAAACTACAGATGTGGGAGTTCATAGGAACAAAACGTTGATGGGGATGAGCCCGGAGGCAAGTGAAATTTATGTTGTTGTTGCAAGTCCTTAACATATGTAAGGAATTTTGTTATTTTGTTCGGATTCCAACAAGTCCTTGGTTTTTCCAAGGCATTTTGCAATACTATTCGGATTTCTTTTTTTCATAAGCCCTTGGCGTAGCCAAGACGTTTTGTACTTGTTATGCCATCAATGAATTGTAGTTGCTTTGTTTCTTTCCTTTTTCATTTACTCTAATTATTCAAAGGTAATCCATTCGAAGTTAAAATAATCATTTTAACTATTCGAAGGTAATCCATTCAGATTTATACATAAATCAACTATTATAACCATTCGAATGTAATCCATTTGAAGATACATAAATCAATTATTTCAAACATTTGAAGGTATTCCGTTCAAAGGTATACAAATCAATCACTTCTAACCATTTGAAGGTAATCCATTTGAAGATATACAAATCAATCACTTCTAACCATTGGAAGGCAATCCATTTGAAGGTATACAAATCAATCACTTCTAACCATTTGAAGGTAATTTATTCGAAGGTATACAAATCAATCACTTATAACCATTTGAATGTATACATGTGTACGAAAATAAAATAAGATGGTTTAAGGAAAATACAGTAAATAGCAAGTGATTTAAACACCTCATTAAAACCTCATTGAGCCACCAAAGTAGGAAAAATTGTGCTCCAAAATATTTACATAAGTGAAAAACAACATACACAAAATGTATATTTTATACAATTATTCAAGATAAAACCTTTAGTATTCAACGTTCCATGAGTGTCTTAAACAGTTTTCTTCTTAATCCGTCAGTCTATAAGTTCCAGTATTAACAATTTCATTTACCGTATATGGTGCTTCCTAACTCGGTGCTAGTTTTCCTAACCTCTTTTCTTTGGTATGTAAGAAAAATATTTCAGCACTCTGTCTTCCACATCAAATTCTTTTCTTCGATTTTTAGACACATATCTGCTTTACATTAAACCTTGATAATAAACAGTTCTCAAATGAGCTGGAATTATTTTTTCCTCAATCAAATCTAATTTAGCACTTATAGCGGTGTCATTATCTTCTTCATAATAACTTTCAATTTGAAAAGATTAGATGATAGACTCAATTGGTGTTTTTGCGGCCATCCTATAAACCAAAGCAAACAAAGATTCTTGAGTGGCAATTCAGGGGTAATGCGGTAAGTTCATAACACTTGTAAATAATTTGGCCACTTATCTGTTGCCCCCTCTAAATTCTTCTTGAGACCCAACATAATGGTCATATTAACAACCTTTATTTGTCTGTTGGTTTGAGGTTAAAAGATGAATAAAAGGATGCCGACTTCCTATCAAATTATACAAAAGTTTCATGTCTCTATTTTGAAACCGAGGGCTATTAGATATGGTAATGCTTCTAGAGATCCCAAATTTACAACACATGTTAGAGAGGATAATTTTTATGATTGCTTTTGATGTAGTAACTGAGAGAGGCGTTGCCTCTACCCACTTGGAAAAATAATTAACTATCGATATAATAGTTCGAGAACCTCCGGACATCATTGGTAAGGGTACTACTTAGTCAAACCCTAATCTATCAAAATGTACCGACTTGGATATTGTTTCTAGTGGGACTGCCGGCACATGAATTACATTTGCAAACGGTTTAACTAAGTCTTTAACATCTTCTATGACAAAGGCCAATAATATCCCTCTAATGGAACCCTTCTGGTTAAAGTTTTGTAGTCACACTGGGCAGAACCTTCTCCATCAAAAAACTCAGATAAAATCATCTTAGACTCATAATACCCAAGGAATTGTAATAAGGTCTTGCTAAATAATTTTTTATAGATAACATCTTTGAAGACTAAAAAACCATGTGCTTTAAAATTCAACCTCTTAGCTAATGTTTTATCAACAAAAAACTCCCCTTAGTTATAAATTATTTGATCTCATGCCTCAAATACTTGTTTGTTAATATATATACTTGGAAAGTATCTTCAGTGGTTTCCCTAATTTCATAGTTTTCTAATATCGAAGGACATTCTGGTACTAAGATCCAGGGATATGATTCGAACCAATAAATAGTAGCCTAGTGAATGGACCATCAAATTTTCAGCTCGTGATACATGCTCATACTCCACATATCAATCAAACTCTTTTAGCACCACAAATTTGGGCGAGTTTTAGCCTAGCTATTGCTGCTTCATACTCAGCTTCATTGTTTGATGCCTCAGACCCGAAGTGTACTACTTAACATATTGAATCTCCGAAGGAGATAGCATATAAATTTATGCCCCACAACCCAACATACTGGACCCTTCATCTTTCGAACTACCCATTCTTTCATAGGTTTCTCAAAAAAGAATTCAATATATGGTCGTTCCAAATAGAATTTAACCACAACGTTTGCTCCAACTTGTGCATTGATTGTAGTTCAATGAGAAAAATCAATATCATAATCCCCCAACTCCATAGACCACTTGGTCATCCGACCTGATACATCTGATTTTTGTAAAATATTTTTAAGTGGAAAAGAGGTTCGAACAATAATAGAGTTTCCTTGAAATAGTACCTCATTTTCAGGCTGATATCACAAATGCGAAAGCTAAGTTTTCCAACTTCAAATAACTTTTTCAATATCCAACAGACACTTACTAACATAGTAAACGGGGCGAAGGTAACCATCAATTTCCAAAACCAAAACTGTACTCACTCTGTAGATAGACACAACTAAGTAATGTAGAGCCTTTCACCCATCATCAGCTTGGTTAATATTTTTGGTGAAGAAAAATATTATTTGATCTTAGTGAATGATTCAACACAATTTGGGGACCAATTAAACTATTTAGCATTTCTTAAGACTCGGAAAAAAGGGTGCAGACTTGTTAGAAGATCTTGATATAAATCTGTTCAATGCAGTCAGCCTTCCAGTCAGTATTTGGTCCTCCTTGGTGGATCTGCGAGGGCCTATAGTAACTAATGCACTTAGTTTTGTTAGATCAAATTGAATCCCATTTTCACTTATAACATATCCTAAAAAAATGTCTAGATCGTACCCCAAACATGCACTTATCCGAATTTAATTTCAAGTTAGTAGCTTCCAATTTTGAGAAATATTCTTTGAGATCAGACAAATGATCCTCGTCTCTTAAATTTTTTATTAGCATATCATCAATGTAAACCTCAACATTTCTTCCAATATGACTAGGAAAATCTTTATTCGCTAAACGTTGGTAAGTAGCCCCATCATTTTTTAAACCTAAGGGCATAACCTTATAATAGTGTAGATCCCTGTTTGTGATAAATGCAGTGTGGTATTGATCATTCAGATCCATCTGTATCTGATTATATCTAGTGAACGCATCCATGAATGATAGTAGTTTGTTACCATAACTAGTATCTATTAACGTATCTACCCAGGAAAAGAAAACGGATCCTTCGGACATACTCTGTTTAGATATGTGAAATCAAGACACATACACTATTTTTCATTCTTCTTTTTTACAAGCACTAGATTAGTACTCTATAATGGGTACTAATTTCCCAAATATGCCCAACTTTTGTCAGTCGTTCGACCTCTTTAACAATGTCTTATGGTTTTTCTATAGAAAATGCTCTACGTTTGCTGTATGACAAGGCCTATGTCGGGTCATATAGCTAGTTTGTGATAAATGATACTTACAGGTACAACTTTTACGTCCTCAGTACACCAACCAAACACATGCAAATTCTTGGATAAGGATGATAACAACTTTTCTTTTAGTTTTATCGGTAATTTGGCTCCAATCCTAACACATTTTTTTATCTGAAAAAGTGTGTAACTTAATATCTTTGTCAGAAATAACCTCAATATGAGTCTCTCTTTGATTATCTATTTTATTAGAATCTGAAGACTCTAGTAATTGCTATTCTTTATTGGCTACCACATTCTTTGTTGCTTTCGGAACCAAAGCAGTAACATAACATTCTTTAGCCACTTTTTGGTTGCTTTGAACAAATCCCATATGGAACCTAACTACATATTACAAACATTGGTGTCGTTGACGCAACATCATACATCCTTGATAACCATGATCTACCAAAGATAACATTATAAGAATTTGGACCATTAACCACCACAAAAAGTAAAATGACTATCTTTTTAAATGGTCATTTCCGGAGGATGGTTTCTCCTTTGAACTCCCCAACCACATCAGTAGAATTCCTCATAAATCTTAATTATGGTTCCATTTGATCGGAGAATGACAGATGGATCTTTTATTTTTTATAAGTAGCATGAAACAAAATATTAGTTAAACAACATCCTCGTATGGCCCAAAAATATCTCTCAAATCATCATCATCGAGTACAATAAGTGGCATCAGATTCTGATATAGATAAGTATGCATCTTGCCTTCTAGCTCTGGGTAGTCAAACTGACTATATTTTTTTTTAAAGAACAAATTGAGGGGGTTGTGACAGTACAATTCCCTCCTCTCGAAATTGGTCCATGATTTAAAGAATTGACATAATTCAGAGGCTTTTCACTTCTTTTCACATATCATCATATTCCGCCCTCGATCCAGATCGGGATCCAAATACTCGGAATCCTCATCAAACTAATTATATTGTTCAATAATTACCATAGTATTTTCTTGTTTGGGTTTCACTTCTATGATCTCTCTTCGAATAGTAGATTGCTTGCTTGAGCGCTACTCATGTTATGTAGTGATTTATTTTCAAATTTCGCTATAACAAAAATTAGTTAGTTTTATATTCTCGATTAGAGTTTGGGTTCTGCTTTAAATAAATGCAATCCTTAGTACATGCCCCACATCATTATGACACATATAGAACTATGTAATTCGATTTTACCTTGGAGTGTGAATGAGTGGTGGTCTTCGAAATTGTACAAACTTCTTTGATTTTTCGTAAATGGTTGCAACATTTTCAGTTAACTCTGCAAAATAATCAGGCCAAACCCAATGATTCCATTTGGTAATTCGTTGTAGTTTTTTATTGAGAAAATAAAGAGATGCTCTTAGAATGAATCAGTAGCTTTAATCTTTTCGTTTCTTCCATTGTGATTTGTTTCCTAATTGGGATAATAAAACTCCTCGTTTAAATTCTTTTTTCCGGGTAACACTGTCAGCTAATTCCCTAGGTATAAGCCATTGTCTAAAAGAGGTTATGGCTACTTGTTCAAAGCAGTCTAGCAAACCATCTTTAGTATTTACAAAACACTTGGTATAGTCCTTCAAGGTTTCATCAACAAAATGTTGATAATGCATTATCGTATCTTCATTTCCTCTGAGATCTTTTCTTTCCATAAATTATCTTCGAAAAGCCATCCAAAACATGTCAAAGTTTTTGATTGACCCATATAGAAGTCAATTATACGACTTTAAGGCATTGTTCTTACATGTTTGAGAAAAGACCATAGACAACAACTTATCATCATCGTCAAAAATTATCATAAAGTTGTTAAATTGTTAGAGGTAGTTATCCAGATTTTTGTTCCCATCAAACTTTTTCATCTTTGAGATATCAAACTATCCGGGTAAATGACCAAATATAATTTTGGAAGACAAAGGTGAATGCCTCCAATTATTCTCTTGGCTAAACTGATGATCTTCATTGGATGTCGAAAATATACCTGGTTCGGATCATATGGTAAATTGATCACTCACCATATGGTCTATACTATGAGCTCCTGATCTTTTTACTTTTTCTTGGAATTTTTTTCTCTTTATTCTTTTGGTGCTTCTTTTTACCCGAATAATCTTGTTTGCTTGACTTGTGATGTCGGTTCAAACATTTCTTTGACCGAAACTTCTCATGGTGACTCTGTTTCTTCTTATTTTAATGATCATTACTCGAAAAATACAAGGATAAACTATACACATAAGTTGAATCTTTACTTGATTCTAAAGAACTAAAACAATCCCTGGTTCTACGTTCCTTTTTTGAAGTTTGATAAAATTTCAAGACTGGTCCCTTTGGTATTCTTCAGAATATGTTGAGTATCACCCTCTTGTCTATTATACTTTTTATTTATTTGTTGAATCTTACCCATAAGATCTACCTAAACTTCTCTTTAAGACCTCAATGCCTCAATTTCTTCTCATAACTGGTCTTGCTCCTCTTGCATGAGAAACCTTTCCGGGTTTTCATCATTCATATGAGGTGTTCAAAGAGTTTCTTCATCGATCCTAACTTCTTCATTCTTTGAAGTAGGATCTATTTACATTTTAAAATTCATGCTTTGTAGGGTTCTGAAGATAAATTTTTGTATGTTAGGTTTTGGATTTTGTTATCCTGGTACCTCTATGATACCTCCCATTATATATTTTAATTTCATGTGGATAAATTTTATTCGAGGGGATATTTAGTAAATTGGAAATGATAAATTAATTATAGGTTGTGAGTAGAGACATAGTTGAGTAGCTTAAGTAAATGCTTAGAGAGAGAATGTCTGGTTTTTGTAATAAATATTTCATCCCTCTTAAATGGTTTTTAAAATCCTTTTTATAGGTTAAATCATTATAAATGGGACTAATGGGCCAAACGAAACACATTGGCTAAGCCTAAGATTCGAAACCCATTAAGACCAAAAATAAAATAAAATAATGAAATAGTCAAATATTTACATTTTATAACATATAAAAGTACATGATAAATACTGGCCAAAGTTCGATTTGCCCTTTGAATATTTCTAGGCACTGAGAGATGAATACCTTCCAATTCAGTTCCAAGGAGATGAAAGTAGAAAGCTTTTACACGACTGAGTAGATGTGTAGAAAGTACGCCTGATTGTTGAGACTCATCGTCAATAGCTAGAGAAACATAGAAGAGTTAGTTTTTGTATGAAATCGTTGAATGATCGTTTTACAAGAGTTGCATATCTGAATTCAAATCCAAAAAGGGCTAAAGATATTATCGTACAAGTTTCACACGCGTACATTTTTTACTTTTTCAAACGCATGATGTTCGCATATAGAAACTACAAGTCTATGAAGGTATAACTAATATTGGTTTTGGATGACACCGACAGATTGGAGGAGTTTTCTTGGGGGACGTGTGAGCTAGCTTCGCTATATTGTGGTTTGGCCGATGCATCACAATCATCAATGAAGACTCTATATGGTTTCATAAGTATGTTTAACTAGATCTCGGATTATTTTCGATGTTTTTTCCCTTCGCTGAACGATAAATATAGCTTATCAAAACCAAAGCTTCCTAGCTGGTCACTAAAGAAGATGATTGGTGTAATGTGCAACAAAAAAGAAGCTATCACGACACTTTCAATGGTCTCATGAAAAAACATCTGGGTATATTCTATATACTATTACTTTGTTCTTTTTGCGGTTAATATTTGATATAATCATTCTGAATGTTCAATGTTGAGTTGAATCATTTGTTAAGCTTGTACTTAAGTCGTATCTGGACATGCGAGCTTATTTTACGATCTAAAAGGTATGTCTATTTGATTATCCCATTTATTTTATGGACATCGTTGAAAAATACATGCTAGATAAAGTGATGTATCAGTTTTGACTGATCCAGGATAACCCAACTGCTCTTCAATAACCTAGATTCAAGCTGAAGAAGGGAGACTACAAACGCTACAATTGCAAGTTGAATGTTTGGCCTAAGGGCGTTAACATCTAATTTTTAAGGACTGTATCATAACTACCATATCTGAGAACCATAAATCTACGAATCCTAGGTATGTTGATTATGTTAATCGAAATGAATGGTATGTCATTGCTCCAAAGATGATTTGTGATGGTGACGTGCTAGAGGCAATTCATAAATTCTTTTAATGATATTGTTGAAGATAAAGTAGTTTTTGTTGACTGAGTATTGAATATCACGTTTATTTGGATCGGTTTTATTATCCTATAGTTAATTATATTATTATTTTTTGCATAATTTTTTTAAACGGTCGATGATCGCAACTATTTTTGAATGATGTTTGTTGAATATTTAATGGTCTTGTATCAGATGATATTTGTCAGATGTTTTGTGGTCTTATATCAGATGTGCGTATAGGATATTTTGGAATTATAATTACTCATTGTTATTTGTATGTTCTAAATGTTCTTATGATTACTCTACTAATTTCACGTTAACTTAACATTTGGTCCTATATGGAGAACGATTAATATGGTCTTTACTTTACTATATTTTCTCTACTAATTTCACGTTAACTTAACTTTTGGCCCTATATATAGAGAACGATCAACATTGTCTTTACTTTGCTATATTTTCAGTAGTTATACTAGCTGGTAAAACCTGATGTAATGCTAATGAAGCAGGTTACTGCATCTAGTAGGTTCATATTTATAACATGATTAACTTATAAGGAAATGTCTAGTAATTTTTCAGCAGTTATACAGAGTAGTATGAATCCGATATATTGCAAATGTGGAGCTATACTACTAGTACAATTTGTATATATTACCATTTTAGACTGCACCAGAAGAGCAATGTCGTTATACCTATAGTATGAGTTACTCCATCTGTTTCATGATGTAGATGGTTTAATGTATTTTCATTAATTTTTTTAATTTTTTTTTAAAAAAGTAAAAGCTTAATTTTTTTATTGGTTGAATCTGTAAATTATGCAGTCAACAAAATGTTTTATTAGTAGTATCATAATGAATACAGCATTGAAAAAAGAAAACGACAATTAATTTGGGACACAATTTTTTTTTCTAACACGGACATTATAAAACAGAGAGGGTAACTTGTCGTATACTTAAATTATAGGATATCATACTATTCTTGGAGTTTGTTCTGTTATTAACCTTTGCACTGTTAGACTACACGTAGCATCCGATACTATTTTTGGAGTTTTTCAAGTGAAAAATACGCTGTATCATCCACATCAGTGCATTATTTATGCACTTGCGTCAATAGATGAAGCGGGTTCAAAAGATGAACCCGACTCATCTTTATGTCATTTGGCATGTTGTAGGTGTACTCTTTTTTTTAAACATTTTTTTTTAAAAAAATGGTTGGTCAAAAAATTAAAAAGCGTATACCATTATTTTTTATTTTTCGATATCTACGAGTAGAGACTTGGTTTGTTTGATTCCGACACCGAATTTTTTGAGTTTTCTATTTATTTAGTATTTTCAAAATGATTTTCACAATATTTTTGTAAGTTAAAATAAAATAAAATTATACCATGATTTATAATTTTTGAGATCTATAAATAGAGACTTAGTTTGTTTGATTCGGACAACGAATTTTTTTAAGTTTTTTTTAATTATGTATTTCTGAAACAATTTTCGGAACAATTTTGTAAGTTAAAAAAATTATAAAATTATATCATAAGTTATAATTTTTTTTAGATCTATAAATAGAGACTTGGTTTGTTTGATTTGGACACCGAAAGTTTTTTATTTTTTTATCAAATATTTTCGAAACTATTTTTGAAACATTTTAGTAAGTAACAAAAATAAAAAGAGTTATATCATTAGTTATAGTTTTGTGAGATCTAGGTGGTCAATAATATATTTAAATTAAATTATAAATTATTCATTCTATTAAAAATTTAAGCTTTTTCGGAAATCAAACCAATTTTATTTTTAAATTTTATTTTAAATATACTATATATTATGTATTGTATTTTTAATTATTTCAATTTTATAGTTTATATTTGTAAAAAATATATATTATGTTAATTTATGAAAATTATTTATTTTAATATATATAATTTTAATATAAATATATAGTAAATAATAAGAAAGATAAATAAAAATAAATGGTAGGATATTGTATGGTAGAATAATGTGGATGAGAGAGAAATATGGTGGGGTATGCTGAAAGATAAAATATGCACGGCTGCGTAGAGGGAGAATTTTTGCAGAATTATTTGGAGATTATGCTGATGTGGCGCTGATGTGTCGCGCTTTTGGGAGATGAAATATCCCCACTACCACGTATGGTCTTAGTCTGTATCAAATGCATTCTCAATATACGTCTGAATTGGCAGTGCATTTGGTAGATACTACTGTACACATTTCAGTGTTGATGCATACAAACGGTTCATATAGCCATAAATTGACAATTCGTTCGGTCCGCAATACAAGTGCTGGAATTTTGCGCTTGACAATGTCATATCGACCATAAAACCTAAAATCATCTATTTTGAATGGAAATTTGGTTTTTAAATATAAATAATTGGCTAAATTAAAGTTTTATAATAAAATTTATATCTAGTATTTGGGTTAGATAAAATATTATCTTCCATGAAAATAAATTGGCATGAACTATTTTTTATTTAAAAAAAAAGGTTTTGATTTTCAAAATTGATGGACATTAATTTTGTAATATGTAATAAAAATATGTTTATGATATATATTTTTATTTATCTATTCACTCAAGCCAATATTGAAAATAAAAATTGTTTGGGGTTTAATGTTCAAGATACTACACTTCCATTTTTATTTATTTTATTCTTTAATTATATATATATATAAATTAATAAATAAATAGTAGTAGATAATTCTGAGTTCATTCGCTGCATTTATTTATCTCATTTTAATTCTCAAAGTGTATATATTTTTTTTATGTTAAAGGATAAACATGTATAAATATAATAATAAAAAATACGATTCTGAACGTGTATCTTACAAAGGGTTAATACATTACAACCTAAAAAGCGTTGTTTGGGTTGGTAACATAATAATAATAATGTAATATATTAGTAGATCAAAGAGTCAATATGCTATAATATTAACAACTCCTTTTAAATTCACAATGCAACAATAATAAATATTAAGATTTTATTACATAAAAGAAGAAACTAAGATGTCGATTGATCCTTCGTGAATATATCAAAAACATGTAAAGTTGTTGGAACTAGGCATGGGCATTCAGTTATTCAGTTTGGTTCTTTTTATTATTTCGGTTCTTCAGAACTGAAAATAACCAAAAATATTTGATTTCGTTTGGATTCGGTTTTAAATAGTTACTTTGTAACCAAACAAATTAACTAAATATTAAAAACTATGAAGTACGATAACTAAGTTATTATAATTGCTCTAAATTCATAAAACATTCCGCAACTAATTATTGGTGAATGGTGGCATAAGGGATTCTAAAACTCATAATTCACTTCATTAATGTTATCTTTATATATTTTCACTTGCAAAGTTATAAAAAGAAATTTAAATCGGTATAATTTATAATGTTTATAAGCATTATGCTTCCTGTGCGAATGTATGGACAAATCATATAAATGTTAACTCTTATAAGCTGAGAATGCATCAATTAGAGTTAACTATGCTCCAACATTCATATTAATAATTACTAAGACTTACTGAGACTGACCTATTATATATGGATACACAAGATATATGTTATACCTTAATCAAATAAATAATACATTAATCATTTTCTAAACATGCTTTAAATTATACATGGACACACAAGGTATATGTTCTACCTTAATAAAGAATATCCAATAGACATATTGCCTTGCAAAAATTCAGCTTGGATCTTCAAATATTCATTTTATAATGTCGAATGTATATATATCTAAAATCAATTAGAAATCTATAAGGTGAAATAAATGTTTCATATATGTGATGACTAATCGATCAATTTTATCAATGAGTCTTAGGCTCGCACACCCTGCGAGCCTGAATGTTCCCTACTCGTTAAAGCTGAAAGTAAACAATGACAAAAAAAACAAGAAATTTAATTATTATTGTGTGAAAGCATTACTAGAGGAAGGCCAAAACCAAATGCTTTGGATTTTCAACCGTAAATAAATTATTAAACTAACGTGCTTTAGTCTCTCATTAATTTTGTATTAAGTAAACAAAATAATTATGAATACAAAATTTGTTTACTAAACACATATATCTATAAGAAAAAATATAAATCATAAAGGGAAAATAGAACAAATCAGTTAAGCTAAGATATCATAAAATTGATAGATATTCAGGATCTCACATTACATTCAACATAGTATCTATAACCAAAAAAAATCAACGAAATCAAATCATATCCTATCATAAATTAGTAACGCCACCCGAACGAATACAAGCTTTTGAAAGTAAATTCATAAATGTGAGTGAAATAATTTTAATGATTCCATAGACTCCATTAAAACTGAGTTAGGGTTAGGGGATGAACGACATGTAACCTATTTTTAGTATTTTTTATTTAGGATTCATGTAAACCAACTGTTAGGGAAAACCATCATTCGCCTAAGTCAAGAACCAATGTGCGATTAACAAACCTTCGAAAAAAAATAATTTATCATGTTCAAGATGAGCAAAAATAAAACCAAGAACACAAGACATATTTAACGTGGTTTGGATTGTGAAGAAAAATCTTACATCCGCTAGGAATATACATTCTTTATAAACAAGTAGGTTACGGAAAGAAATTCAAACATAAAGACTCAATAACTCTTTATTACAAAAGATGACATGATTCATAGAACCTTTTATCAGTATTTATCTCTCACCTCACTTCTCTCAAAAGATCAAAAGTTATTTATCTCACTTGGAAAATATATTATTCATGAAACTATCACGTCACTATCGCATCACACATCACATAGCAATATTTTTTTTATATTTATAGCTTTACAGATTACCTTAAATATTCATAAGAAGATCCAAATTAAATCACATTAATAAACAGATGTGGTAACTAAATCCATTAATTAGGAAACCTCATAAATAAACCTAACTAATTTAGAAAACTTAATTAATAGAAAATCTAATTAATACAAAAATACCCATATAGGAAACCCAATTAATATAGGAGACCTAACAAACAAATGACTGTGTTTTGTTTTGTTTCTGTTATGGTGTTATGGCCCAGCTCATTTCGGATCAAAATCCTTTGGATTAGCTTGCTTCAGACATTACTACTTTAAAACAATTTTCTTTAGCTCAAATATATATTTCGTTCGACTCAATAAGTCGTTAGTCTTGACAGCTTCTCTCAGATATTAGGATTCAACATACTTCTTATTAAGGAAAATAACAAATGATTTGCCAAGTAGAAAAAATATTATTGCCAGAAAAGAGAAGTTACATTTATTCAGGGTCTTTCCCTTATTTATATATCTCTCTCTTACCGTTCATGGGCGGTTACAATGACCTTTATTTCCCCTAACTATACTCATAATTCCATTTACATCATAGAACTTGCATCTATGACAAAGTTGTTAGTGGTTCCACTAATTCCGTTGTAGTGGAATTAAGTTGTGACTTTAACCGTTTCTCTTTTGGATTGCACTCGATCTGCTTCAACTGCGTGCTCAAACACGCGTAGTTCAATGGTCTCCTTGCTTGGTTTGAGTAGTGCACTGGCCCGAGCGCGATCTGTGTAGTTCCTTACCGCTCGTTCAGATAATTTAGCTTGGCTTTCTCCTCGAGTCATCCTTATTTCCCAACTTCTTAAATTGTTGACATGCTCATCCGAGTTGACCATTTTCGACTTTATTTATTGTAGTTTCTTTAGCATTGTGTTCCCGGTCTGGTCTTTATCTGGCTCGATTTCTTTGCCTCTCTATTACGCGCTCTGATTATTTTCTCAATCGGGGTCGTCTTTCATGCTTTAAGTATATTCATCTGCTCGGATATCTTCATTCTTTCTATCCGAGGAACACCCTCCTATCAGGGCACCCCCCTAGTTGATGGATTTTGTTTTTTAACAGGAAATCAATAAATTAAATTTAAACATACTGAGTAGATGAATCATTGTCGTATGAAATTTGAACTTAACTTCAAATTAACATAACACTAGTTACTTTTTCTTTATTTTTAGTTTAAGTGACACATGGGTGGACTGGATCTATGCTTGGGGAGTGACGGTTCTGATACATAGTTGGTTTTAGAAAATGAAGCTTGACGTTTGGGTTTTGGAGAAGCGTGACAATTGTTGCTGACGATTTGTGTATCTCATCATACGTGGCTACTTGGATGATTACTAACATGCCCATACAATTAAAAATAGTATCTTTCTTGAATCGTTTCTTCTTTTCACTTGCTATTATTTCGTGTCGTCTGTTCCATATTGATTTTTGGCCATCTTCAAACTGTAACACAGGTACGAAATTCTTTTTCATGTATGCTTAGCATTTAGTCTTGGGGAAACCCTCTGGTCTGGGATATGTTATGGTCTACGTACGACGATACCTAATCGAAACTCATATGCACTGGGCGTGACACCAATCCCTCACCTTCTGCTATAATTTTTCTTATTCATCGTACTGGCTCAATGCAATCCAACAAGTAGAAACAACGGCACCGAAAAGGGCAACAAAGAAGAAAGTATAGAAAATTCCAGTGTCCAAATTTGAAGACCCGATATTTCTAGAAAATTAATTTTCCTGGATATCCCATAAATACAGGTATTTGGAGGATGACGGGTTACTTAGATTTAAGGCGAGGTATGGGATACCTGAGGATGTTACAGTAAGGGTGCCATCGGTCGGTAAGCATCCATACCAAGCTCGGGAAAATGAAACCTGCCTATTTACAACTGTATTTGATTGGCGGCTTCGCCTACCTTTACCCATTCTAATTCGATATTTCTTTAGTGTAATACGTATATGCCTGACCCAATTAGCTGTTAATGGGGGGGGGGGGAATGCTCTTTAGAATAGTGTTGAGCTCACGCCTGCTAGGGATTAAGATTTGTCTAGCAAATCTATTGTTAGCCACTGACGTAGCCAAGCTTGTAAAATCCATTTTCTTCTATACCCAGCTAACTGGGATGAGAAAAATTGTTGAGCTCCCTTCATCAGATAAAAAATAAAAGCATTCATTTTTGTTTTTGTCAGGAAACTAGGAACATGAAAACCCATATTGAATCTCTAATTAGAGAGAATGTGGAAAATAAAGTGTAAGCGTCCGTAGCATAATCTGTATGGTTAACTTCTTAAACAATGAATTAATATGTCATGGATTATGTATGTAGGTGAATGAGCCAATCAGGAGTGGTGGAATGAGGGCTTGTCAAAACGAGTATAAGCACCCGTTGATTCAGGTTTGGAATTCTAGCGAGTTCTACCTAGTTGGAGGAGCCCACACTACTCTGTACCCAGGTGAATTACCTCAAAGCTAGTTTATGGTCAGTACCAGAGCTGAAAATTTCAAAAGACGGTGCAGTGACCATGGAAGACGGTGCATAAGCCTCTGTGGAGCGCATTCAGGCACTAATAGAGAAAAGATATCAAGAAAATAACAGTGTTAGGGTTTGTCTTGCAGTGCCTCAAACCAGATGACTAAGAGAAATATAGGTTTTTTCATCAGTCCTTTGTCAGAATGAAGGACAAGGGGGTATTAGCTATTCAGGAAGCCGATGAGGTGGACCAGCAAAAGAAAAATACGGTTAGAGAGGGTGGTAACGTGGAAAGTACCCGCGCGCGACATGATGCCCAAAAGTTGGTTTTTGATGCTATCCCTGTCGCAACGAGGAAATTGCAGTTAATGAATGAAGAAAGTGTAAGTTGTGATGTAACGCAACGAAAACCACTCAATCCCCATGTGTATCCATTAGGCAAATCAAGACCAGGGGAAAAGACCCGATGTGGTTGCTCTTGATGAAGATCAAACAAGCGAGCAAGTTGACCTGGTAGTGGATAGTGACGACGAGGGAGAGGATCCGAAGAAGGTGGTTCTAAAATATATAGCGCAAACAATGAAAAAATTTATGAAATCAACAACCGTTCATCCCTCGATCTTGCTAGAGCGTGGGGTTAGTATGTTTCCCACTTCTAATAACACAATTAGGCCCAAGCACGCACCAAACGGGAACAACGGTGCCGAGACCATTCAAAGGAATGTCCCATGGATGAACTACTTCTTATGAGGATTGTTATGCCTCGTCCGTCGATGTGATGTTTGAGCAACTCAAACGCATTAATGAGCTGTCTTATTAGGAAGGAATTCCTATGAATGATATCATGTAACATCAGGTTGAATCATCATCGAGGTAAAAATAGATCGCAGTTAATATTTAATATACTGAACTTATGCTGAGACTAATCGTATGTACTTGGCAGCTGCATCATAACCTAGTCATGTTGTCATATCGGTAGATGTCTGCTGCTGACATAGAAATGATGGAGAAGTGGAAGCCATAGCCTATTTTGTTTGGGTCGGAAAAAACTTCGACTGAAGAGCTCGGACGGTTTAAGCATGCTTATGGATCTGCCAAAGCCTTAAAAGACAAGGTGATTGAGGTAAGCGAGAAGCTTCGAGCTGAGATATCAACCCTAAAAGAGGCATTGCCTTCCAACGTTGTGAAGTGCAAAGAGTTGTCTGATGGTAATGCTTCTGTGCTAGCTCAGAGCAGTATCCTGATCAAGATGAACGAGGAACTAATTACACAGAGCTCGAATCTGCTAACACTGAATACGGCACAGGCACAAAGGGTGGAAGATCAAGCCGAACGGCTGGCTGAGATGATGTTGGATAACAGTGATCTTAAAAGTAGAAAGGAGAATGCAATGAGCGAATTGGATGTCCAACAAGAACAGTAAACAAAAACTTAAAGCCGCGTTGGATGAGAGGGAGGCCCAAGTGATGGGTGTTGTCATGGATATGATAGTGAGGGAGAAGAAACATGATTTGGCTGAGTTGCGAGCGCTAAATCCTAGGATGAAGCTAGCATCGCTGATTCGTTTGGTAGAGATGCTTGTTCCCGCAAATACACTCAAACCTCTGTATGTCGAACCTGCTCAGGTGGGAGGGAAAACCAACATATCTATGGAAATGGCAAAGGGTACCAAAACTCAACCAACCGTCGTGGTCCCTGCCTTGACCGACTCGACCAATCCGAAAGGTACTAAAGCTCAACCAACCAATGTGGTTCCTGAATCGACCGATCCTGCCAATCCTCCCCCTTCTTCCAACTCATAAAGTATCTAAGTTAGTTGTAATGTTAATGTGAAACTTGGGGCCTACAGTCTTGAATGTTAATTTATTTTTGTGTTTTGGCGCACTTTTGGGCATGGTAGAAGTATAACATTTATTATACTATGATTAAGTTGTATATTTTTTAGTTGAAAATGGATGGACGGAGGTGAATCTTTACAAGATCGAGCTCAGTAAGGCTCATTACGTAGCTTAAGAAATAATATATCTTTGTAGTTGAATCGCGGCGAGGTCTTAAGACCCTATTATGTGGTATGCTATAGATTTAGTTTGTAACAAGTTCACGAATATACCCACTACAAGGTAAGAGGCTCATTATGGGCTTTACGTAGCCCGTAGGCGTGACCAATTAGCCCAATTGTGTTTATAGACACTTAGTCTGAACTCAATATGGTCCCTGGCCCCTTCACTATTTGTAAGGATGGAGAATATGTAATAAACACATGGAGTGGCGAAAGCATAAAAAATATTAATAAGGAGAATAATAGTTCAGATGCCTCATTAAAAAACTCTCACACGCCATCACAGGGGAAAAAAGAGCGAATCATCAGAATTAAAATGATTGGCGATACAATTTTAGATGATTTACATTCTATGGGTGCTTCAGAGCGCAACCCTCGACATCTGCTAGGTAATAAGCTCCACTGTGTCTCGTGGAAATAACGGTGTAAGGCTCATCCCAGTTGGGATCTAATTTACAGACCGCTCGGTCACCTGACTTTTGGAACATTTTTTTCATTACTAAGTCGCCACTCTTAAAACTGCGTGGCCTTATTTGATCAATAAATCGTCTCCTTATCAGACTGCGGTAGTGCTCTGTTCGAACATGTGCTTGGTCATGTCACTCTTCTATGAGGTCAATACTCTCCACTCCATTTACCAAATTGGTTTAATCCTCGTAGCTCTCGATCTGATAGCTCGGTATGATGATTTATGCTAAAAAATACTGCTTCACTACCATAGACAAGGGAAAATGAAGTATCCCCCGTTGTAAAGCGAGGTGTAGTCCTATATGTTGATAAGACCTCTACCATTTTGTCTGGCCATTTTCCTTTGGTTCCTTTAATTTTCTTGTTGATCTCTTCCAAAAACGTTATGTTTATATTCAACTTGTCTGTTGGCTTGAGGGTAGTACGGCGTAGAAAAATGCCGCTCAATCACATACCTCTTACAAAAGGTTGTTACCACCGACTTCTGGAACTAATGCTATTATATGTCATCAATACACATAGTACGCCATACCGAACAATAATCTGATTGTGAATGAAGTTGCATACCTCTTGCACTCGAGTCCGGAATAAAGCTTTGGGCTCGACCGATTTGGAGAAATAATCCACCGCAACGATTAAAAACTGCCTTTTCCCAGTCGCCATTGGGAGTGGTCTAATAAAATCGATGCACCATTTGTCAATATGGCATGAAATGGGGACAACCTCCATTGGCTCGCTTGGTAGAAGTCTGGTATTAGCGAATTGCTGGCATTAATGACATTGTTGGACCAAAATATCTGCATCGGCTGCTAACTCTGGCCAATAGTATCCATCTGACAGATGTCCTCAAATTAGACTTCGATATCCACAATAAGCTCCTGCTTCTCCAGCGTGCAAGTCATGCATAACATAGCTCGCTTCAGTTCGTTCGAGGCATTGAAGCAATGAACGTGTGACGCTTTTTCAGTATCAGATATTATTTAGCACGCAGTATTTTGATGCCTTTTACTGTAGGGCTCCAACGTCATTCTTGTTGACTAACAGCACAACTGAGCTCACGTATTTTAGGTAAGGTTACCGCCAATCGTTAGTATTATCAATTGTATAGATGATCTCCTCTCTAGTGACAAGGTCTATCACTGGTAATTGCTGAAGGAGGACTATGGGATTCTCTCCCAATGTTGCGGTCTTTGCTAATAGGGCCTATCTCGAATTCTCTAGCTGAGGGACCTACTCATATGACACCTTGATAAACTTGGACTGGTATTCCTTGAGTATGCCCAGGTAGGTCCGAATTCCTTCTTTTTTCGCGTCATAACTGCCAAAAATTTGATTAACAACTAGTTGTGAATCTAATCAAATTCTGAGGACACAACCCCCGTGTATCAGAGCCAATTTCATACGACACAAGACTACCTCATACTCGATATCATTGTTTGTGACTGGGAAATTAAATATGATAGCTTTCTTGATTTCTTCATGAGTAGGTAATGAAGCACTACCCCAGCGTTGTCGCCCGACGTGCTTGAGGCCCCGTCTGATTCAACCATCCATTTAATGTATCCATCCTTGGCATGTTGTTCTTCTATGGTGGGAATATATCTGGACAAGGAGAACTCGGCTACAAAATCTGCTACAACCTGGATTTTTAAGGTGGTGCGAGGCTCAAACTGTATGTTATCTTCTTCGGGTGCGATACTCCATTTAGTTAACTGACCTGATGCATCAGGTTTATGCAGCATAACTCGAAGGGGAAAGGTTGTTTGCATGCAGATTGTATGTCCTTGAAAATAGGGCTTATATTTTGAGCGGCTGTAACTAAGCCCATCGCGAGGTTTTCGAGGTTGATGGACCTTGTTTCGGCGTAGACTAGCGTTTTGCTTGAATAATAGAGGGGTTGTTGTACTCCGTTCGGTTCGCGTATTAGAACCGAACTAACCAATAATGGAGATACCAATAAATATAAAAATAGCGGCTCCTTAGCCCCGAGTGTAGAGAGGATTTCGGGCGAGGTGAGGTAAATCTTAAGCTTGCTGGTTGCCTTGTCACATTCTTCCATCTAGTCAAACTTCTTCTCTCCTCTCAGGATCTCTAAAAATGGGTGAATTTTGTCTAAAGCTCGAGAAATAAATCGTGACAATGTGGTTGGGCGCCTTATAAGGCATTGTACTTCATTAATAGTCTTTAGGGGTGTCATTTGGATAATTGCATTTAGCTGGATGAAGTCGGCCTTTATACCCCTTTGACTGACTACATAACCTAGGAATTTACCGCTATCAACGTTGAAGGAGCACTTAATTGGGTTAATCTTTAAATTGAAAGGATGGAGTAAATCAAAAATAGTATGAAGCACTTCAAGATGTTGCTCTTCCGTGTGCATTTTCACAATCATATCGTCAATATATGCTTCCAAGCTCTTTCCTAAAATGAACTTTGAAGATGTGGTTAATTAAGCGTTAATATATGGATCCAACATTCTTTAACCCGAAAAGCATGACTCTTTGGAAATATAAGCCTCGCTCAGTTTGGAAAATGGTATGCTGTTGCTCAGACTGACTGAGCCGGATTTGGTTGTATCCCGAATTAACGTCCATAAACGATAAGTACTTACATCCAGATGCAGAATCTACTAGTTGATCAATACAGGGCAGCGGAAAAGTATCTTTAGAAAAGGCTTTATTTAGGTCAGTAAAGTAAATGCACATTCGCCACTGTCCTTCCTTGTTCTTAACTAAGACCGGGTTTGTGACCCAAACTGGATACCTCGCTCTCTTGATGTGCCCTAGATGAGACAGTTTCGCCACTTCTTCCAATATAGCTTCTTGTTTCTCTATGAAGAAAGTTTGTCTCTTCTGACACACCGGTTTTACGCAAAGATAGATTGCCAATTCATGGAATATAACGGAAGGTTTAACACCTGAAAAATGAATTTCTTCCCAAACAAATACATCCAAATTCTTGGCTAATAAGTCATACAAAGTTTTATTGAAACCAAGCGATAACTTACAATCCACTCGTAGAACGTTGTGCTCTGCTATTGCTTCCTCCGTCGAGTCCGAAGTATTAATGTCTGATGGTTCTGCCTCTTGTGGGTCATCTACCGGGTCAGTCGAAGGGGGTGGGGGGGGGGGGTAAAGGATGGTGAAAAGGGATGCGATACTGTCCTGGCCCGAGATAGTGTTGCTGGCGACCTCCAAATGTGCAAGGTTGGGTGACGGTGCATTACCTCCAAATGTAATAGTGTAATGTCCTCCTGAAACGGTGGGCAGCCATTGTTGTTTACTCGTATTGACTTCCCCATCATTTCTTGGCTTGTCCTCGATAGTTGGGCGAGCGTCGTCTCGGCGATCAAGTTGTGGACGCTCATCCGGCTGCTTGATGAACAGTACCAGCTCGCGGTTATCTATTAGTCGCTGGATCTCCTATCGAAGATGCCAACACTCGCCAATAGAGTGCCCATGGTCGTGGTGGTAAGCGCAAAAATACCGGTTAGATTGCTTGAAACCAGGGGCACTCATCACGCGTGGTTTTTTATACTTTTTTCGGCCCTTCGTCCAATCATAAACGACATATATGGCCTCATTTAGTGGTCTAAATCTCCTAGATGGATTTTCGAAATGCTGAGGTCGTCGGTTGGAGTCCCACCGAGGGTGATCCTTAACTTTTTTTCGCTCAGGTGTTCCATCTTTAAAGTCTGATACATTTCGGTTCGATGAGTCTCCTTTTCGGGCATCGTCCACCCTAATGAAAGTTTCTATTCGAGTGAGCAGATCTCCCATTTTCTCTATTGCAAACTTGATCAGGTCAGCATAAAGACCCCTTTTGTTCGAGCTCCCGCTTGAGTCAGGCTACCGCTATGTTCTATTGTAGGTCTGGAAAGTCATTCATAACATGACCAAAACGTCTAACATAATATTTAAGTGACTCACCACGCCTCTCGTGGAGATCCATGATCCAATCCCGTTCATGTTTCAATTCCTTGTTACCAACAAACCTTTCAATGAACATCTTCCATAGACCAACAAAGTCGTGGATGGATCCTTTAGGAAAGTTGTTGAACCAGTCCATCGCGTTACCTTTGAGGGTCATATATAGAGCCTTGCATAGCATAGCGTCGTCCGGGTTGAGCACCATCATCATATTGCAGAATTTCTCTAGGTTCTTTTCCGGGTCGCCTATTCCGTCATAATCCTCCATTCGGAAGGGATCAAATTTTATTGGAAATTGGGCTTCAAAAATTTTTACCTAAAAAGGGGACTCTTTAAGGATGTCGTTGGACATCCTGGGGTGCACCTAGTTGTAATGGACGTCCTCTTCCTCTCGAGCTCTTTTTGAAGTAGCAGGGCGTGCTTCCCTTCTAGGCTCCTGCTCTTTCGACCGTTTTTTGCCTCCAATTTCTCCTTCTCCTTTTTTCTTATCATCGCGCTTAGCTGGCCTCTTATCCTCATTGGTGATTTGCACGGCTCGTTCCTTTAACCTTTGCAGTGAGTGCATGGAGAGCGTCTTGCATTTCTGATAAAGTAGTGTGATTGGCTTGTTCTCGTTCATCCCAATCGTAAGCCATTCTTAGCTACTCCTGCTAAAGATGTTGGATCTGCTGCTCCAATTGCTAGACAGTCGGGTTAGCACCAATGTTAGCTCCTGGTGCATCCTGGACGACGAGAGCATCGACAGGCCTGAGGGGCGGGATGTCAGCTCCAATCACAGCTAATGGTGGTAATACTGTGACACTGGTTCCACCGGCCCACTAGACGTTGCTGTCACGATATCTTAGGTAGCGGCAGGTGCAGGGCGCAGATTGTCTTGCCTGAGCGATTGGTTCGCTGCCATTATTTGATTCCTTGCAACCTCACTTGATTATGGGATCTCTCTCTCGATTACTAACCTAGTAACTACCATGGTTAAAGTGACTTATAACTTTAATTTATTTCTCATAGATGGCGTTGAATTTGTTAAAGGAAATAACAAAGAATTTGCCAAGTAGAAAAACTATTATTGCCAGAAAAGAGAAGTTACATTTATTCAGGGTCTTTCCCTAATTTATATCTCTGTCACCGTATATGGGCGGTTACAATGACCTTTATTTCCATTAACTACACCAATAACTCCATTACATAATGGAACCTGAATTTATGAAAAAGTTGTTAGTGGTTTGACTAATTCTGTTGTAATGGCATTAAGTTGTGGCTTTAAGTGTTTTTTATTTTGGACTGCGCTCGATATGCTTTAACCGAGTGCTCGACCGAGTATAGTTTAATGGTCTCATTGATAATTTTAAGTAGTGCACTGGTCCAAGCGCGATTTGTGTAGTTCCCTACCGGTCGTTCAGACAATTTAGCTTGACTTTCTCCTCAAGTCAACCTTAATTCCTAGCTGCTTGAATTGTTGACATGCTCATCCGATATGACCATTCTTGACCTCCTTTATTGTAGTTACTTTAGCTTCCCCTTCTTCTCTTTATCATGCTCGGTTCTTTTTCCCTCTTTGTTAGGCACTCGGATTACTGTCTCACTCGGGGTCGTCTGTCATGCTTTAAATATATTCATCTGCTCGGATATCTTCCTTTCTTCTATCCGGGGAACACCCCGTTATCACTTCTCTGCCATCAAGTTACGAATCAATTTTCACCCAGAAAGTTTCAACAGTTGTTGCCTCAGACATATCGCGATAGATCCAACTATGCTCATGTAGTCATACATAAATACCTCTGTTGATGATTTACTTCTACTCTACACCTAAAAATTCTTCACCCGGGCTTATAGTAACTCCGATATCCGTTGCATCCAATATTCTACTCTTTAGATACCAACTCATCTACATCCTAGACTTGCACCAGTCTCATGCAGTTTGTAAGATATGAAATCGTTAATACCTTGGTCAAAACATCCAAAGGAGTTTCATCGCTAGCAATCTTAGTCACCTTCACTTGTTATCTCTCCACCATGTCTTGGATAAAGTGCAACTTAATATCTACATATTTAGTTTTCTCATGAAACTTTAGATTTCTCATCAAATGAAGCTTCATTAATGTTATCACGGAATAAAACCACGTCTTGCCCAATATTAGTGAGTTCACTCAATAATCCCTTGAACCAAATAGATTCTTTCATGGCTTGCATAATAGTCATATAATCAGATTTTGTAAACAAAAGTGCAACAAAATTATGCATACAAAACTTCTGGTTAACCACTCCTCCGAGCACAATAAACATATATAACATGAAGTAAACTTCCTTGTATCGAGGAAGCCTGCATAATCGGAGTCCATATACCATCTCAGAATTATATTACACACATCCTTCTGTATATAACATAATCCTACAACATTTGAGCTTATTAAGTTTCTCATGGGCCACTTGATTTCATGTAAGCACGACTTCCCTGGATTTGATATGAATTTACTCAAAACACTTACAACGTATAAAATATTACGTCTCGTGTAGATCATATCATACATAATGTTACCAATACAAATGGCATAAGATATTTCAAATATGTATTTATTATATGCTGTTTTGGTTAGTGCTTGAGTGAAACTCTGTTTAAATTAGAAACTAATGAAAGTTCCAAACGCTTATGTTTTGCACGTTGAGAAATTCTTCAGGAATTTTTGTATGTATTTTTGTTGACATAAGATCAAATAAATATTTCTCTCGTTCCTCTTGATCTCAATACTAAATATCCTCTTGGTCTCCCTCATAATCTTTATCTCAAATTATCATTCAGCTGAGTCTTTACCGATTCAATCTTCCTCATATCGTTTCTATCGATTAGTATTTTACCCATATACAACAGCAATATAACCTTTCTCTCCACGTGTATCTCCTCATTCCAATAGACACCACTGTCACAGCAGGTACGGAGAATGGATCTTATAAAGAAACTCATTCTTTTATTCCACTGCATCGATGAATTTTTCAACTCATAGAGGGGTTCATTCAGCAAATAAACACTTTGTTTCTTTCTGTAAACCTTTTAGGGTAACACATGTAAATTGTCTCTTCCAATTCACCATGCAGAGGGTTAGTGGTAATATCCATTTGATCTAGTTCAAGATCAAATCTATCAATCATTGACAACCAAACCCTCGTGGATTTTGTTTCACAAATGACGAGCATATTTACTGAAATTGGAATCCTTTATTTTGCGCAAATATGTTAGCCACAAGTTTAGCCTTGTATCTATATAAATCAATGGCATAAATACATGGATGAATATCCATTTAACAACCAGCTTCTAACTCTTCGTTGCTTTATAGGAATCCACATTTCATATACTTGAGAGATATTAGTTCTTATTCATGGTCACGAGCCAATTTTATTTATCACTTCTCTTTATAGAATCGTGATATGTTTTGGATTTAAGAACATTTCTCTGCATTGCATAATAGCTCGTGAACTATTTGTTCATGTATTTCAAGCCACTATAAGTTGAAAATCTTCTTCAGCATTTTCTTGGTTTGATTTTTTGTCAATGTCATCAAGTTCATAAAGGCAATAAATGCTTCATCTTTTGTATTTAAAGGTAGATCCAATATATTTCTAGAATATCCATCAATCAACGATATAAAGTACCTTACACCTCTTATGGTAAGTTCATGTTTCGAACCCTAAAGGTATGAATGAACAAAATCAAGTAATTTTTTTTATGTCTGGTTGTTGGGCCAAAACTTCACTCTCTTGCTCTTACCCAAAATGTAGCTTCCACAAAAGCTTAGGTTTTGAACTACATTGTCATCTAACGACTCTTTTTTACTTAGATCAGTGAGTCCCTTCATATTTAAATACCTCAGACGATGATGTCAGAACCTTGTAGAGTCCTTCACTAGACTAGACACACATCCTACTACTAAAATACCCTAAAACAATTAACATATCATCAGTTCTATTGGCTTTCATAAAAACAAGAGAGCTTTATAATACCTTAAGTCTGTTATCTCCATCCCTATAAGTAAACCATTCTGCATCTAACATCCTAATAGAAAGAAGGTTACGTTTAACTTTGGGTACATACCTTATGTTATTAATCACTCTCTCAAGTCCTCTGAACAACTTGAGTCAAATCGTTCTAATCCCTTTGACATCACATGATTCATCGTTCTCGAAGATGATCCATCCACCATCAAGCATTCTCAAATCTTAACCCAATTCTTATTGGAAGTCATCTGGAATGATGCACCCGTGTCTACTACTCATTTATCGTAATACCTACCAGAATAAAAAGTTATTAACATATCAAGTGTAATCACAGTCATCAGACATCATTGTATATATGGCTTCACTCTTTTGATAGTTGTTGTTTTTTCCCTTCTATAGACAATTATAATTATTATCCACTTCTTCTTACATGTCTCACATATTTATTTTGAACTCGTCCCAGCCCTTTTGGACTTTGACCGAGAGTTTTCTCTCCTATTACTCGAATATATCTTCCCTGACCAATCCCTCAAACTTAGTATGCCCTTTGGAGTCACCCTTCATAATACTCTTCTTTTGAAGATCTTTAGAGTTCAAGGTGCTTTTGACTTTGGCCATTGTAAGAGATTATTTCCCATAGAGTGTGGTGTTCATGAAGTGTTCACACTTTTCGGAAGAGAACATAAAATCATGATTACTTGGTCCTCCTCCCCCCACCTTTACACCAACTTCATTTAATTCAAGTATGATTATGTTGTAATCATTTAGGTGCCTTTGGATCTTTGTGCTGCTATATAGTGACTGTGTAAAGTTGTTTATTCAATTACAATATGTTTGTTAGGGACTTCTTCATGTAAATCCACTCAAATAGATTGTATATCCCCAATGTCGTAGGCACTTCAGATACATCTTGTAACACTTAATATCTCAAGCTCATTATGAGGATACTATGATCTTTAGAAATCATCACCTCATCAACATGTGCAGATTTATCATTCATAGCAGCAACATATCTTTTTTTACTAAGTAAGCCTTGATTTTAATTCTTCGGAGGATAAAATTATTACATGCGTCAAACTTTTCTAGGCTAAGATTCATGTAACTCATCTTTCGTGGCTTTTTCAGTTTCTATGTGAAATCTACTTCTCCAGCCAACAGATCTGCGCTCGATCTACTTCTGCTATTGTCACTTCATGCAACTGTACCAGTTGTTTGGGAAATCAATGTTTGGCCGATGCAAATCCTAATGTGTGATTAACAAACATTCATGAATTTATTTTACTTTGTTTAAGATGAGTAATAAATAAAATAAAATGTAAATAAAACCAAGCACACAAGACATATTTAAAATGGTTTGATTGTGAAAAAATCCTACAACCACTGGCAATTGACACTCTTTTATAAATAAGTAAGTCACATAAAGAATCTTAATCAATCAGTCTTTGTTACAAAGATGACATGATTCACATAACCCTCTCTTTTGTGTTTATCTCTCACCAGACTTCTCTCAAAATATCTCAAGCTATTTATCCCACTCATGAAATACTCTACTGGTGAAACAATCGCTCCACTATCAAATCTCACATTATATAATATTATTATTTTTATAGGATTAGAAAAAACCTTAATTCTTCATCAGACACTCCATATTAAAATTCATTAATTAACGGTTGTGATAAGTCTTAATAATTTAATTAAGAAAACTCATAAAGAAACCTAATTAATACAGAAGACTCCATAAGAAACCTAATTAATATAGGAAGACCAAACTAGGAAGCCCAATTAATATAGAAAACCTAGCAAATAGAAGACTACATTTTAGTTCAACTGTGGTGCTATAATCCAACTCGCTTCAGACCATCCTCCTTTAGACTCGCCTACTTCAGCTCAACACATATCTCATTTGAGTCAATAAGTCATTAGTTTTGAAAAATTGTCTCAGTCTTTAGAATCTAACAGACGTTTGTTCCACGAATTTATGACTCAAGCATCATCTATAGAGTTTCAATAATTCTTGCCTAATACATGTCACAACAAATCCAACTAGACCTATATAGTCATATGGTAATACCTTTCTCGTAGTCATATGGTCATACCTTTGTCGATGCGTTACTCATAGCCTATACTTAACACCTACTTATAAATACCTCTATTTAGGAAAAATATTTTTTACCTCTATTTAAAATATCTTCGCTAAAGAACGAATGCACTATAAATTAGGGTATAAAATTTTGTCATTTTTCGAATCGAAAAAAAGTTTCTTCATAATCAAAGCCATACTTCTGCAATTAATTTTTTTATATGACGAGCCTTAGACATATCAACATATTCATCAAGCTTTTTTTATTTTAAAAATGCAAGAAGAACCAATTATAATTAGATAGAGATTTGATCATATCCGATGTATGAGTGGGATAAGGAGCAGTAAGCTCTTCGACCATGATATTTTTCCAACAAGGATCAGAAACAATTATTTATATAAATGAGGTTCATATAGATCATGTATGTTACTATGAAAGAATCAAACAAAGTTGATTAAGCATAGTAAGAAAAATCTAGAAGTTTGGTAGATTTACTTGTACCAGTAGGTTTTCTAAGAGGTGGAGAGTTTAGAGTTTTACCAAATAAATAAGCAGATTCAAGTATTGATGGAGAATAAGTATTATCAACTCATATAAATGTCTCATGAACTTATACGTTATAAACATTGCATATATTGTTGTCAATACCAATAATATCAATAGTCTAAATTTTTATCTTCATTATGTCATGTGATTTTTCCATAATCGAATATAACATAATATTCTCAAGAAATGTGACATGTTGAGATACATATAGCTTCTCACTTGAGGGATCAAAGAAACAATGTATTTTATGTCAAATACCATAACCAAAAAACACAAATCTTTTTTAGGAGATAACTTGTTATGTTCAGCATGAGGATGGAAGACCAAATAAGTACATTCAAACACTCACAAAGAGGAATAATCTTGTAGTTGTTCATGTAACTTCTAAAATAGAGACATTCCTAGATTTTGTATAGTAGAAATTCAATAAATCACATATAGAACAATAAAAAAACGTTTCTCCCAAAATGTACTAGGAACTTTAGAAGATAAAAACATAGAACAAGCATTCTTAACAATGTGATGATGTTTGCATTCTGCAACATCGTTCTACCGAGGGATGCCAGCACAAGATGACTAGTGTATGGTATCATTGAATGCAAGTAACTTGGTGAAACAATTAGAGGTATCTTCACCCCTTAAGTCATATATGCATCACTTTATCATAACATAATGTTGATTCGTAACAATCTAAACTTTATATATATTCCATGGAAATCATACATTTGTTTCATAAGATAACTCACATATATCGAGTATAATCATCAATAAAAATACATAATATGTTAAACCCTCATTTGTATAAATCAGAAATGAACCCCATACATATGGATGAATAATATCAAATTAGCAACATAATAATATACATTTTCATTAAACGGTAAGTATAAAATATTTCTAGTTTACAACCACTACAATAAGAGATATTACAAGTGTTCAAATGACCCAAAACACCTATAGAGACTAAAAACTTCAAATGTGAGAAAAATATAAATCCCAAATGGAAATACCCAATATAAAATTCAAACGACAAATGAATCAAACAAAATAAAAAAAATCAACACTATAAGCATAAACATTAGCCAGTTAGAGTTCATCCATGGAATACAATTCCCACTATACGTGATATCATAATCACTCTCTGAGTATGTTAATCATGTACAATACAAGAAATAAAAAGAGAATATCCAATGACCAAATCTATATAATTTACTGACTAAAATAGTAAGACAAGTTTGGAAACATAGTAAACACTAGAGAGTGATACGTTTGGCAATAGAGTCAACACCCTTTACAAAAATTGATGTACCACTGACAGACAAAACAAATATAGATTAAATACGAGACAACATAACAATGTGCAACATATGATATGTAAAAAGGCATATGACGAGACACATCATAGTCTAAAATCCACATGGATGAAAAATATCCACATGGTAACAAGATTAGAAACAATATATTGTCCACAAAATCTAGGGGTTCAATAAAAATTTTGGCGTTGTACGAGCAGTATCTCCAAATGAAGCAACAATAATAGTAAATTTTAGGGACAAAATGATGGACGAAACTGATGAGGAAGAGGTTCATGTTGTTTAAAAGATTGTTTCTAAAAAGGGTTATCGTTGAAGGAGTTATTGTTGTTTTACTATCAACAATAGGCATTGAAACTTCCAATGATTATTCATTTTATCGAAAGCACACTCATCAAAGAATATTTTTTGTTTTTTTCTAAAATAATTTAGAGTTGAGGGTTTGTGGTACAAGAAATACAGTAAGAACATTAGTCACTTTGAAAATTTGTGAATTCAGGATTTGATTTGAGTCTCATCCACAATAAGCTCAAGATGAGATCTATAAAGATTTCTTACAAGAAATTATTCAAAATTAAAACATAGTGATAAGAAAATGCACCAACTTTTTTTATAGCAATCTAAGGTTTGAACAGTTTTGTTTATGATGATTCTGTAAGGGCTAATTTATCCAATAAATCATACATAACAACATCAAAATAAAAAATACATATTATGTGTATAATAAAGTAAAACACTGATTCACTGTTCTTATGAAAAATGATTATTGTTTTATAATATTATTCAGAATATTAAATTTGGGAAGGGACAAATCTCTTTGCACAAAAGTAAAAATTATTGTTCGCAGGCGGGTTACTGAGACCAAATATTAAATAGTCAATTTACCATATTTTATATAAATTCTTCTACTATCTAAACAATTATCAGAATTCATGTTTCTATATTTATTGCGATTATCATAATTTCATGTTTATTTGAAGAAAATAAACAAGATTTAGGTAAACATTTTTTTGTTTAAGATTGTAAGTAATCCGATTTCTTGCCTTTCACTTACATTCTCTGTTATAAGGTACTACATCCCTTTCTTATTCATTGTCCAAAATTAATTCTCATTTGTTAATAGTTATGTATTTAGTTATACAGATGGATTATGTTGAAGAAGACATTTTATCCGGTTAGAGACGACCCATCGTCTGGTCGCAGACGGCCCCTCGCCTGGTCGCAAATAGCCGATCGCGGACAACCCCTCGACCGATCGCAGACAGCCTCTCGACCGATCGCAGACAACCTCTCGCACAATCCTAGACGACCCTTTGCCTGGTCGTAGACGATCCCTCGTCTAATCACAGGATCTTCGACTCGTTGCAAATTACCCCTCGTCCAATCGTAGACGACCCTTTGCCTGGTCCCATAAGATCCCTCGTCCAATCACAAACGACCCTTCGCCTGGTAGCAGAGGACCCCTTACCTAATCGCAGACGACCCTTCGCCCGGTCGCAGACGACCCCTCGCCCGGTCACAGACGGCCCCTTCTTCCGGTCGTAAACGGTCCCTCCAACACCTTCTGAAGCCGACATACTTCATCGTTTCGAAACCCATCAGAGAATCCTGGTGGAGCCTCCATATCTAATTTTTCTTTCGAGTCTCTAGGGAGGAATGTATTGTTTTACATCGAATTGGTGAAATGGCTAATTTTTGCTGCAACTCAGAATAAACTTGAATTTTGTCTATCTTTGCCACTGGAGAAAACTTTTTAGAATAATCAATTTCGTAAGTTTGTGTGTACCCTTTTGCCACCAAGTTGAGCCTTGTATTGCTCTATTGTTATATCAGCTTTGTGCTTGATAGTGAAGACCCATCTACATCCGATCGATTTATTTGCTATAAGTTTGCATTTCCCCCAAGTACTATTCTTTGCAAAGCTATCCATTTCCACATTTATTGTAAACCTCCACTATTCTATGTGTATTTCTTCCTGTACAGTTTTTGAAATTTTATGGGTGTAAAAGAATTATAGTAAATACCTTGAGATCTTCTCACATGCTTCCTCTAACCAACTTTCCCATAAGATAAATGTTGGCTCGAGGAACATGGTTGGGTGAGTAACGTGTAGGTAAGACTCCACAATTATTCATGCGAGGTAAAACATATCTACCTTCTTCGAGTAATTCTACACTAGTGTCAACATATACACAATCATCAATTATATGGGAAGTAATTAGACTGAAAGGTTTAGTAACCTCTGATATGATATCATTTGAAGGTACATCATTGGTAGCTATGAATTCATTAGTTCATTCTACGTTGATGGATAACTCTGTAGATATAATATTTGGAATGATCAGGAGCGTAATAAACTAGTAAGTCATTTGCGTTCTCCTCCAGAACACGAGGTTGGGTAAATTAGTAGAAATTTGTCTCAAAAAAATTAAAATCCATGATAACTCTGATGATTGACTAAATTATAATACTGATACCCTTTTTGATGAAGTGCATATCCCACAAAAATGAATTTTATGGAACAATAATCTAGTTTAGATCTATCACCCTTTGGAACATGAACAAATATAAAACAACCAAACATACGAGGTGAGAGAGTTAAGGTAGGCGATATATTTGTTTGGGTTTCCAAGATTTGAAGTGGGGTATTATGACGAATAATATTTGTTAGTAAACGGTTAACTAGATGGGCTGATGTCTAATGGCTTCAGGCCATAAGTGTTTAAGAACATTAGACTCAATCATCATAGCTCTAGTAATTTAAAGAAGAATCCAATTTTCTTGTTCGGGCCCCCTTTATATTGTTGGGGTGTATTTGGGTAAGAGGTTTGATGAATAAGGCCATTTTTAGAACATATTCTCATATGATGGTTAACATATTTTCTTCTATTATTGGGCCGAAGAATTTTGATTTTCTTGTTGAATTGGGTTTGGATTATTTCGAAAAAAACTATTAAATTTCTCATACACTTTATTTGTGTTTTACAATGTACACCCAATTCATGTGAGAGAATTCATCAACAAATAACACAATATTGAAAACCATTCTTATTTGAGTATGGTGTTGCCCCCCGCATATGTGATTGTACCAAAGAAAACATAGACTCAACTCGAGTATTACTTGAGATGAAAGAACTTCTATTAATTCATTTCCAATAAACAAGTTTCACATGGAAAATGAACATTATTTTGGGCATCATAATTCTAAAAAGGGCAAGAAATAAAATAAATAGACAACTAAAAAAGGAGTGACCTAAGTGTCGATGGCACAACCAAATGTTCCCATTAGATGTCCCATGAGAAAGTAAGGTCATTCTCTGGTGAACCACGTCCAATGATCTTATTCGTATGAATGTCATGCAAAAGACATAACCAGGATATATTAGTACTACACAATTTAGTTCAAGTGTTACATGACTTAAGGATAAGAGTTTGCACGATAATGATGGAGTGTAAATGAATACTTTTAATTACAGTTGTGGAGAAATAAAAATAAATCTTTCTCATTTGACTTAGGCTAAACTCCCATTTACAGTTTCAATATGAGGTTTTGAAGTTGGTACTTGATCAATAATATCTGATGGGTCATGGGTCTGTATGTCTGTAGCCCTACAATCTAACATCAATTATGTTATTGACTTTTTGTGATTGTCTTCCCACAATTTCGGATACCCTACCAACTCAAAGAAACTCCCCTTGGTATATTTTTTGTTTCCAGAATGTGTACACTTTAACTTGGATTAATCCTTCATGATGAGGATTTCCATTGATTTCTAGTAGATTTTAAATTACCAGTTTTTCATTTTCCTCCTAATTCTGGTTTGTTTTTAAAGCCTACTGATTTTGATGCTAGTCTTATTCAGATTTCGCCTGATGATGTAATAACCTTATTGTTGGTTATTGGCTTTAAAATTTGTAGTCTGACTATCCCTCTTCTCACCATTGCATATACTGATTCGATTGAGCGAAAAGGATTTTGTTTCAAGATATCTCTTTGAACTACTTTGTATCTGTCATCAATGAACTACTTTGTTGTATATGGCTATATCCTCAGGAGCCGAAATGGGATTTGGTGATCTCCTATCAATGCTTATCCAAATATTTTGTAAAGTAATTCACAAAATTTCAAGAGTATCACTTTCTTGATATATTATACTCACACTTCCGTGCAGTTCATATATTTGGAATGATTCTCCATTGCTACCGTATGTTAAAGTTAACCCATTCCACAGGGTTCTAGCCGTTGTATACCGTGCAACATGATTAATCAAAGATGACTCAATGTTTTGAATAAATAAAGTAAATACATCTTGGTCGGATTGCTCTCATCTTGCATATGTTGGATATGTCGCCTCCGGTGGTGTACCAACAAGATATTGTATCTCCCCTCTTCCTAAAGTTTTCTTTTTCATAAGAAATTACCACACAAAATAATTTTTATTGTTGATTTTGAGGCCAATTAAGAGGCTATGAGAACTGATTTCAGTTGATTGTTGATTGCCTAATCCGTTTTTAAAAATATTTGCTATTTGTAACAGTAATTCATCGAAAGCATTTGGGTTGTTGTGTCCAATAATGCTTGAATTTTCTCCTAATATGTTGGCCATGGACAAAAGAATACGTGTTTTTCTAAAAAAAATTTCTATTAGAAAATACAATATTTTTTCCGAATCTTAGAACAACACTGTTTTGATACCATGTTAGAAAAATAAAACAAATAGAACCTTTTGACGTTCTATTCTCTAATACAACTTCTATATTTATATTAGTATATTATGGTAATAATATATTTTTTTATTAAATTTTTTTTAAATCAAAAATATATTATTCAAATATTTTTTCTAGTTGAATAATATTATTGTTTATTATTTGTATTAATCTTCAACGTATCTATAATTTTCAATTTAAAATCAAATGTTCATCCTCCTTTATTAAAAGTTGGATAGTTTACCGATAAATAAGTTTGACGTTGAATAGTGTTCGGTTGGGTTACTCTTAAACGTCAACATTTTTTAATAACAAAAACTAAGAATTATTTTAATAGGTAGAATCTAACTTAACATGTGTTAATAGGAATCTAACTTAACATTGACGATAATTTTATAAAATATTTATTAACGATAATTTATGGTATATTTATAAAAATATATTTTATCGGTTCATTGTTAAGGGGGGTTTGAAAAAGGAAATTTATTCTGTAATAAACATACCTTTCATATACTACTAAAATATTAAGTACGATTTTCCATTTCTCATCTCTTTTTGTACTGATCGATAAATGGGTAAGTGATTACTTTAGTGAAAAAGTAAAATAAATTAGTATTTTTATTACAATTATTGTTGTTACGAAGACAAACATAAAATATAATAAAATAGAGAAATAACTTTTATTAAAATAGTAAACTTAAACCGTAATATTTATTTTTTTAGCTATCTTTTTAAAACGCAGTTTTATTTTATTTTATTAGATTTGAGTTCAACAAAAAAAGACGGTCAAAAGTTATTAAAAAGTTAAAAGTACAAATAAAATTGTAAAAAGTCAAATGGTAAAACTATTAAAAATAAAATAATAAAAATATATAGAGGGTTATTTTCGTCCTGTATAAGAAAAACAATTATGATTTTGGATTACATATGTCATTTCGTGGTTTATTGACCTACACCCGGATCATATATGCAACATTCTTAAATAAAAATGACCATTTTTGGAGACGAAAGAACCTTAATGACAAGAATGCAACAAATGTCAAACACAACTAACAAGTTAAGGTTTTCAGCCTATCTATATATTAGATTGATTTAGATAGCTAAATGTATAAGGTTTGGTCGTACATAAACTAGTCCATTCATTAATCGTTGATTTCACGTGATCAGTCATGTTAGACTACAAACATTTGTGTCTTCTAAATGCTTACTTGACATTATTATTAGCATTTTACGCAACACACATTTGTGTCTTCTAAATGCTTACTTGACATTATTATTAGCATTTTACGCAACACGCGAGTTTTTATTTTTATTTTGAAAAATATTATATATATAATAAATAAAGTTATATAGTGATAGTGATGTAGTTAAGAATGCATAGAAACTGGTTTTCGCTCTAGTATCCGAATTGGATCAAACATGAACTCAAATGGAAGATTTTGACGAGCCCGTCAGTTTTCAAACATATGACACAAAATTTGATATCCAAATTCAGCCGGTGAATCCTTCAAAATATCAGTTATCATATTTAAGTGTTATTTAAATATTTAGTTGTTATTTTTATTTTATTTATAATATTTTATCTTAAATCATTTATGTAATTTCCTTATGTTAGGATTAGTGTCTTGAGTGGTTGCTATATAAAGCATCATATACTCTAATTTTTTAACTCAGTTGTTTATTGAAATTATATTAAGACATTTTTTCTACTGAATTTTTTAGTTCTAGTTTCTATTGGAGTAGGGTTACATATCTTTTCCTTCGAATTAGAGTTATGTTTTATCCGTTTGTTCTATTTCATATTGCGCTGTGTAATCCCATAATTATGGGATATATCTGAAAGCATCTAAAATAATAATAGAACACATCCAGAAACTCAAATACAACAAAAAAATCGTACATAATTACTACAAAATTTATAGATCTACGGAATACATACGAATACAAATTAAAAGACGTGAATGGCGGCAGACTTACTCATTTTTACCTACTTTCATATTGGAATACATAATATATGTACATATAGATAGTAATTTATTTTATTAATTATATAAGTTTATAATAAAAAAGTATACATTATTACATAACTGTAACAAATAAATAACCATCTTACAATACAATTTAAATCTTCTTTTTATATTTGTCATCTAAACGGATTCATAAAAATATCCAATATTAATTTTTAGTATTATTTAATAAATAAATATCATTATTGACCACTTAATATCCAAATATTAAAATTGTTGTTTATTGCGAATTACTTTTACAATCTATTGAATATTTATGGCTTCCATTTAACTTCCATCTTCTTTTTGTATAATATATATTTTTTATTTTATTTTTATTTTTTAAGAGTCTAATGCAATATTTTTAGATTATGAATAAAAAAAAATTGTATAAAATAATTTTGTTTAAACGTAATATATTATTTTTTAAAATTTAAGAATGACTCATCTTGGATTGTATCAGATAAAATAAGATGGAACTGTTAAAAATATAGTAAATACACAACAAGACAAATTAATCAAACAGAATGAACCTAATAAATACAAGTTTTAAAGATATTGTATGGAATAAGCCTAATAAATACAAATATTTTCATAAAAAAAATGAATAACAAAAGAATCAACCAAATCAAACTAAGCACAAAATTTCCATTTATATAGATTACTAAAATTCCAAATTAACAAAATTTGGCCAATGACCCACAAGTTGTACTTTATGATTTTTTAAATGTATACATAGTTAATTCTATATTTTTTAAAATTAAAAGAATTTAGATAATGACCCACAAGTTGCACCATTCGATTCTTCAAAAGTTTTGAATATATATATGTTTCATGATCAAACATGGACTAGAGTATAAGTGTCGTACTACCATCCAATTTGTTTATTTTTATGGTGTTAATTCTCGCTACGATTGCTACAATTTAATTTTTTAACGGTGCTAAATTTACATATTTCTTGTGAATATTACAATATCTTATAAAGGTTTAAATTTGTCGCAAACATGACAACTTCATCCATTATGTATGAAATTTTTATGTTCAAACATCCTTCTATTTTTCTATCATTTGTCTTTCCAATCGTTGGTCGATAAAGTTCAACCAACTTATAACCCGTAATGTAAAACACTTTTGAGAGTGGTAAAATGAATTAGAGTTTGTCTTGACATTAGTAAAATTTGTACCAAACGGTTATGATGAAATATAATTTAATATATTATTTTCTTTATTGAATTTTATGTCTTGGTTTTTTTGTTTTATTTTAATATTGGAAATAAAATGACAACGAATGTTCTTACAAAGATGTTAATATAAATATATAAATTTTGAACACTTAAAATGTGTAAAAAAACATTAAAAAATATTATTTTTATTATATTATTGTCCATGTATTTTTAGAAATTTTATTTGGAATATATATAATTTTTAATTTTGTATACATATAGAAAAAATATTTAAAATTCTATTGATTGGAAAATGATTGAATGATTTGTTTGTTTGTAATTCTAGATCGACCAATTTTGGAAATATTTTGGACTATGAGACACGTGTTTACAGAGGCACATGACATTCATCGATGATAATTGTTGATACAAATATGACTAAATTTATCTCTAATTTTCTAAGATATTTGTGTAATATCAAGTATCAATGTTATTATGTATTATATGTGATTTTGTCTCATCTTATTTTTAGACTTGTTTCCCTGGTTTGGTGATATTTGTTTTCGCTCGTCATTGTCATTTGTTTCAACATTCTTTTACTGTGACAATTTGTATTGTATTTACGTATACTTCATCACCACTTCTTTTTCTTTATTTCATTTTATATATTCCATCCCATCGTGTTTCAGCCCATTATAACCATGTTATAATATATTTTACCAACTTTAATTATTTTCCTCTTACGAATTACCATTTTGCTTGTTATAATTATTATTATGTTACAGGTAATTCATTGATACATATTCCGTAATATCAACTCATATTCATTCCTTCAATCTTACTTCAATCTTACCTCGTATGTAAAGGCATATAGTGGGATATACCATAATAAGGGCACACCTCTAGTCCTTTAAAAGATTATACTTATTTTAAGAACTATCTAAATATTATACTTAGTTTAAGGATTATCCAAATATTATACGAGGTAGGATTAAAGCATCACGTCTCCTAGTTGATCTAATATAGCTTTTATATCATTTAAGTTTAGTTTGAAATTACTATTTTAAAAACAATTAACAACTTTGATTTGAAAATATAGATTCATTTTCCAGCTCTTGACCCACGATCACTTACTATTCTAAAAACAATTAACGGTTGTCATTAAGTTACATCTCTATAAATAGTTGATCCAATTTCCATCTAATTTTTTTTTAAAGTTTCTCTCTTTAACTTACTTTTTCTAAATTTACTAGAACTAAACATTTAGTTTACCTAGATATTATTTGCTCATCATCTTTTGATATCTTCAAACTTCTAAACAGTACTATTCTTATTTATCATTTCTTTTTTTTGAAACACTATATATTTAAGTAGATAGTATTTATATAATGGGGGTAAAATCTGTGAATCCTTGGAATTTTCTTTTCTTATACTATGATTGTTCACCAATCTCACTCTTGAAATAAAAAAAAATCTGAATGCCTCATTCAGGGATTTAGATAGTGAATCCACCAACTTGTGCAATAAAAATTTTGGGTCGTCTTCCTATTCCCATAAAATTCATATTAAAATACATTTCTTATTATTTAAAACTTTTAGGAAATTTTGTTTTTACCAACCAATTGAAATTAATAAAGATGCAATAATCGCTCCACCCCTTCAAATATTAAAGTCAAATACTATTTTATCATATATTCAAAATAAAATTGCATGCCCGTCATGTGATGTTTTAGAAGATGTAGAAGCAGATATCTAATTTCTTGAATATTTCTTTACAACACAAACTAAACCTTACTTTTATGAAGACGAATCTGAATTAAGTAATATAAAGTATAAATGAAACATTTCTGACGAAGTAGTGATTCAGTTTCCTAATTAATAAAGAGCTTCTAGATTATATAAAAGGATATAAAATGTTCATTTTTGAAAAATACTTAATTTGATACTTGTATTTCCTCTTAATGTGATTTCAGCTCATATATATTTTTCCGTCACAACTTACTCATAATGAGTAGAGAATAATAATTACTATCATTCTTGATGTCGGTATTGTTAATATTTTTGTAATTGCTGGAGACATCCTTACCCAATATAAATTCTGTAAGGTTTCTAAACCCAAGTCTAGTATCAAGACTTAAGCATATTTCATTGTATTGTAATACTTCCCCATTTTGTTCATTTTTTAACATAAGCTTCTTCTTTGTGAGTAGTTTTTGGGAATCTCTTATTTGGGAAGGATTCATACAATTTGAAAGACGGTGGATGCAAACATATGTAATGAAATATATTTATTACCTTTTATTTTGTATTCAAAGTTGTTATCTTTATTTTAGTTTTTCTCGTCTTACGCATATTACCCAAATTTTATGTAAACTTTATCATGATAACATGGATTTAAAGATATTATTTATAGTTGTCGTTTAAGTATGGAAAGATGAGTATTACCCATTATTTATAGCAGAAAATATTCATCTTTCAGGATATTCGATTATAAACGAGCTAATTATGTCTATATATGAAACTTCTATTGTTGCGAATACTAGCGTTGCTGCTTCTAATGATGATATAAAAGTTATTCAGCTCAGTCATATAGACACTGCGAATACTTATGGGCTAGGCATTTTAGTTCTTACTAAGAAGAAATATTTTAAAAGACATCTCATTGATAATAAAAATAAAAATTCTCTCAAACCAAGAAAATAATCATCTTTTAAAAAGAAATAAATCTACTCATATAACCATAAATGTAATAAAATAAACCACTTATGTCATTACTCATCCTGATAACACCACTATTGTTACTCAAAATCAATGAACCAATACTCAACAAAAAAAGGAAACGTCTGATCAAGTTGTCAAATATGGGAAAAAATGTCGATTTTGCAACACATCAAGCCATACCTATCATGAATTCCCCTTCCATTAGATATTTTTTTGATTAGTCTACATTTATTGATCCAAAAATAATCTTCAAAAATTATTTTTATTTGTGTCCCAATGGTATATATATATATATATATATATATCATGAAAAAACTGCTAAATTTTTAAAGCGTGAGATTTAGATAACCCTTGAGGTAAGTCTCTATTATCATTCAATTTTTTTTTCTATAATACTATTTATATAAAAATATTTATCTCCAAATTTATAGTAATTTTAGAAATATCTTTCTTATACTTCCAATTCATATAACAAAAAAAATACTTTCTTCTAAGATTTATTATAATTGTGTACTTATCGCTTTAGATGATCACAATCTGCTTTCGCAACTATATCACTCCTTTCATTTTGGGAATGATTTAACTCCCTTAAATGAAAGATTAATAATGTTAAGAACAAATATAAATCCCTAAAGAAAGATAACAAAGCATTGGCAAAACAAATTTGAATAGAAGACCTCTTTGTATGACTTTAAACATTTATTACCACTAAAAACACGAAAATAAGAGATCTTCAAAAAAACATTGATAACTTTACCACACTGAAAGTCATTATGCGTCTCTAATTTTACTTTATTTCATATTCTTTTAGCTTCACGATTTATCTTATCATATCATTCGTCATTATTTTCAATTTTTTATAACTTTATTCAATAATTATATTCTTCACAAAATCTTTTTAACATTATTATTTACCTCGTACTTTACTATTATCAACAAAACTTCTTAGCACCATTTTTTACATTTTATTTATATAGTGTTTTTAATGTTGAAAACTCTTTGTTTACAAATATATTTTATAATTGACATATTATCCGGATATTGATGGCCCCTTGCGTTGCTACATTACCGTTTTTTTACTTCGCTTCATTATTTATTACCGCAAAATCAAAGTTAATAAATTTTTTAACCTATTTTTCATATGAAGTTTGTAAAATAATTATAGCTCATATCAGTTCAAGTTAGTGGTTTCAACTATATGTTCATCATTACTTATATATAGTTTATTTATTTAGCGATTATTTTATTTTTTAACTTCTGAATTTAGATTAACCCGAATTTGTATTATCACTTGACGTCATGTGTTAGTGTTGTGAATGAGTCGAATAGTGTCTTGACAGTGTACAGTGTCCGGCAGTACAGTTTTGTGTTGTGATAGTGATATTGTCCAATTACTTGGGTTAGTCTTGTGGTATGAGCCCATTAGGCCCATAGTCTAGTAAGTCTATTAATTCCCTATAAATAGATTACTAGGGCGACACAAAACACAATCTGAAATCTGTAACCTTTTCTATCATAGTGGAACTCTTTTCTCTAGCGGCGCCCGTGGACGTAGACAATTGTCGAACCACGTTAAATCATGTGTTTCATTTAAATCTTTCATTCGCATATATTCTGTGCTTGAGCCATTTTGTGATAATTGCATAGTATTTTATAACAAAATTGGTATCAGAGCCACGTGGTGAAATTAGGGCTTTTGCAATTAGGGTTTCACAATGACGTCTACAACAACAAAATACATGATTGAAAAAATTGATGGGGGATCCACCTTTGCGTTGTGGAAGATTAAACTGAAATCTTCATTGGTACTGCAAGGGATGTGGAAGGCTGTGGAGAATAAGTTACCAGAAGAGATGAAAGAAGAGGAGAAACAAGATCTTCAAGAAAGGGCTTTGTGCTGGATTTTAATGAGTGTGAAAGACAACGTGCTTCGCGAGATTAGTGGTGAGAAGACTGCTGCCTGCGCAGGGAGAAAGCTAGGAGATCTTTACTCAGAGAAATCACTAGTAAACAGATTATATTTGAAGAAACGTTTGTATGATTTCAGATTGAAAGAAGGTATGTCCATAACAGAGCACCTAGATAATTTTAAATCAATTATAATGGACTTGGAGAACATAAATATCAATATTAAGGATGAGGATCAAGCTTTGTTTGTATTGAGATCGTTACCAGCTCCCTATGAAAACTTCGTAGATACCATTATGTATGGTAAGGATAAGTTATCGCTAGAAGATGTCAAAGGGGCACTGAAATCAAAAGAGATGAGACAGTTGCAGCCAGACAATCAAGCTGAAGGGGAAGGTCTTATGACTAGGGGAAGATCTAAAAGCAAAGCGAGTTCTTTAAGAAGGAAGAACTTGAGGTCCAAGTCAAGGGTGAAGCACTCAAACTGTTATGAATGCGGTGAGCAAGGTCATTATAGGAGAGATTGTCCGAAACTGAATGGTAAGAAGGGAAATCAAAAGGAAAATGCAGCAAACATTGTTGAAGGTGTGAACGATTCCGACGATAGTGAAAACAATGGTAAAGAAGATGTATTGTCCGTGAGTTCAGACTTTGGGCAAAACTCTTGGGTACTTGATACTGGCGCTACATATCACATGTGTCAGTTCAAGCAGTGGTTTGATACGTACAAGCCAATACAGGGAACTGTCTATTTATGGAACAATCATTCGTTGACTGTTGGTGGTATTGGTAACGTCAGAATCAGAATGTTTGACGGGGTTGTTAGAATCTTGACGTGCTGGCATGTTCCTGGGTTAAAAAGAAACCTGATTTCTCTTGGGACTCTAGACTCTTGGGGTTACAAGTACCATGCAGAAAATGGTGTAATCAAAGTGACAAAAGGCTCAATGGTATGCATGAAAGGTAGTTTGCAGAAGGGTCTTTACATTCTCCAGGGGAGTGTTGTTATGGGCGATGCTGCAGTAGCATCATCAGGGAGTAATAGCAAAGTAGGCAGGATTAAAATAAGTTGTGGCATTGGCGTCTTGGTCACATGAGTGACAGAGGATTAGTTGTTTTGGGAAAGAGAGATTTATTGAAAGGGTATAAAGCAGAATCATTGGGATTTTGTGAGCATTTTGTGTTTGGTAAACAAACTAGAGTCAAATTCAGCAAAAGCGGCTGTAAGAAAGACTAAAGGCACAGTGGACTACATTCACTCAGATCTTTGGGGTCCAAACAGAATTCCATCCAAGAGCGGAGCCAGATACTACAGGAGTTTGATTGATGATTATTCAAGGATGGTGTGGGTTTACTTTCTGAAAAAGAAAGATGAGGCATATTCAACCTTTGTCAAATGGAAGACGATGATTGAGAAGCAAACAGGAAGAAAAATCAAACGTCTTAGAACAGATAATGGGTTAGAATATTGCAGTCGTGAGTTCAACGAGTTCTGCGAAGCTGAGGGAATAGTGCGCCATCGCACTTGTTCTAGAACACCACAACAGAATGGAGTCACAGAAAGAATGAACAGAACGCTTTGTGACAAGGCATGAAGTATGCTCTCACATTCCGGTGTGGGAAAGGATTTTTGGGATGAAGCTATCAATACAGCTTGTTACTTGGTGAATCGGTCTCCATCAACGGCTATTGATTGTAAAACTCCTTTTGAGATTTGGTCTGGATCGTCGGCTGATTATGAACATTTGAGGGTGTTCGGTTGTCCTGCGTATGCTCATGTGAGAGATGGTAAGCTTGAGCTGAGGCCAAAGAGATGCATATTTCTAGGATATGCTACTGGAGTGAAGGGATATATGTTATGGTGTACCTCTCCAAAGTCTCTAGGTTTTCTCATCAGTAGGGACGTTACTTTTAATGAGTTTGATTCGATAGACAGTCAGAAGGAAGTATGAGAAATGGTCGAATCAGGATCGTTTGTGAGTAAACAGGTGGAGCTTGAAGTAGAATCAGTTCCTAGCAAGTCCAATAATTCAAGTGGTTCTGAGGTGGATCCAGAATCAGGAGGTGAAGCGTCAGCATCGGATGATAGTGACGATGATGTGCCTGAACCTGAACAACAAACTTATAGCATAGCATTGGGCAGAGAAATAAGAGATATTAGACTTCCAAAAAGGTATGCGAATCTAGTTGCATATGCTCTGTCAGTTGCAGAAGAAGTTGAGATGCAGGAACCTAGTAGCTACAGAGAAGCTATAGCGAGTTCAGAGGCAAATCAATGGATTGGTGCTATAAGGGAAGAGATTGAATCTCTTCAAAAGAATACTGTGAACGTTGGCTTAAATTTTAACAAAACCGATATTGGTGAATCGCTGAATGATGTTGCAGGATCATTGGTTGGTTTTGTTGATTCTGATTTTGCAGGTGATATGGATAAAAGAAGATCTCTGACAGGATATGTATTTACTCTAGCTGGGAGTGCGATCAGTTGGAAAGCACAGTTGCAAGCTACTGTAGCTTTGTCTACAACAGAGGCAGAGTACATGGCGGTAACAGAAGCAGCTAAAGAGGCAATATAGTTGCAAGGTTTGGTGGCAGATTTGGGCTTGAATAGGACTACTACAAAAGTGTTTTGTGACAGTCAAAGCGCCATACACCTTACAGGGAACCAGATGTACCATGAGCGTACAAAGCACATAGATGTCAGGTATCATTTTATTCGTGATATAATATCAAAGGGAATTGTTGATGTGAAGAAAGTGTCTACACACGATAATCCAGCAGATATAATGACCAAGGCAGTATCAGTTCGAAAGTTTAGGGAATGCCTAAACTGGATCGGTGTTCGCAGTATAGAGTGAATGCCTTAAGGGCATTTGGTGAGTCAGAAGAAGAGAAGATTCTTTGTTGATAGTGAAGAAAGGATATTCGCCTCAAGGGGAAGATTTGTTGTGAATGAGTCGAATAGTGCCTTGACAGTGTACTGTGTCTGGCAGTACAGTTTTGTGTTATGATAGTGATATTGTCCAATTACTTGAGTTAGTCTTGTGGTATGAGCCCATTAGGCCCATAGTCTAGTAAGTCTATTAATTCCCTATAAATAGATTACTAGGGCGACACAAAACACAATCTGAAATCTGTAACCTTTTCTATCATAGTGAAACTCTTTTCTCTGGCGGCGCCCGTGGACGTAGACAATTTTCGAACCACGTTAAATCCTGTGTTTCATTTAAATCTTTCATTCGCATATATTCTGTGCTTGAGCCATTTTGTGATAATTGCATAGTATTTTATAACAGTTAGTAATCGTTTGGTTCTCAAATCTATTGTTTGTTTTGTTTTATCTTTTATCAGATTAAAAAACTAATAGCATCAAAAATATTGGAGGGAAAACTCATATTTAGATGTAGATTTTTTCATCAATAATGAAACATCAATAGAGATATTCGACGAATTTGTTGATTTAGTTCCTTACATTGAAAGGTCCATTCGTACAACTTTCATCTTCAGCTAACCCGTTGGTTGAGCTTCGAGATCTAAGGGCCATAATAACTTAGCCGCTTGCTCTGACCATTCCACACAATTCACCTTTGGTCTTGAATCTTCCGACCATAAACTTTCAGCAGCATACGACATGTATGAGACGTAGGATACTAATTTTGATAATTTTACAGGCTCTGTTGACCGTTCATTCGCAATGGATAAAATCGACGATCACTACTTGAGGACAAATCAGACCGAGTATCTTCTAAAAAAGACACTAAGCATCGTAATAAAAAAACAAACAAAATGAGAAGCAAGATCACAACATAGAATTAGTTTGCTGTTAACAAAACCCTGACATCGAAGCACTATGTTGGCAACATAAAGTCCAATAGAGCCTTCAGCATGGATCTTGCTAAACCTCTAGGAACAACATGGAGTAATGTCAAACCTCCATTAACATGAAGTCCAACAAATCCTCTAGAATGGAGTCTCTCCGAACTTCCAGGAACAATCTCAAGAAACATAAAACCTCTAACAATATGGAGTCCAGTAGAGCCTTTAGTCTGGAGCCCTAACGAACCTCTAATAATGTCCTGGAGCAATGCATAACCTCCAACAACATGGAGTCCTAAATAGCCTGAAATATGGAGCTCCCTACCTCTATGTTCATTTTGGAGTAATTCCAAACCTCCAACAACATTGAGTCAAAAGAGGATGTTCATCCGTAACTAGAGCCCAATCGAACCTCCAACAAAAACTTGGAATCCAACCGAATCCCCAACGGTTACCTAGAATCCAGCATAATCTCCAGCACTAGTTTGGAAAGTATTAGATTCTAAATCCTCGATCCCAACTACACCTAAAACAACATCTTAAAGCCCACCCCAACCTCCAACAACAACATGGAGTCCATTTGTACCTCCTAACATACCTTTTAACATCATTTAACTTGCAACTGACTAACAAATCTCACTAAAGCCTTCAACAAATTTTACCGAAGACTAAAACACATTCGATCACTACTCAATAGCAATACGGAGTTTAGTCACACTTACAATCAATCTTGCGGATGCAGCTAGGAAACCAAAAAGGATAATTTCTTATTTATCCAAGGTATGGTTATTTTAGAAAGCAAAAATAAGCCTCATATGATGCAACAATACCAGCCTCAGCCGAATCTTAGGGGCCCATGCAAGAAATTTTGTCCTTCATGTATCAACAAGAATATAGTCCATTGTATTCTAAAGAACACAATGCAAATGGTGCCAACATATGGAAGGCTTAATGCACCATCAAGGATACACTTTTGCCAGTTAATAAACTACTAGAAAATAGTACATGTATGACATCAATAAGGACACCTTAGATACATATTCTCGGTTGGTCCTATAAATTTTGTATAAAGACCTATCGTTTACCTAGAAAGCCACTAGATGGACAAGTAAAAACAAGGAGAGATATCTGAAGCATCACATCAAGCAGCTCAACAATAAAAAAGAAATGCTTAGAGCATACGATAAGATAAATTGCATAGCATTTTCAATGATTTTCTCTAATAATTCCTTAACTTGGTTCAACCGTTACAACACAAAATTATATAAAAAAAATCAAAATGACGCGCACGAACTTCTACAATAATTTTTACAGATGAAAGGTCATAAATTAAGACGATGATTACATCATTCACTACCAACATCATCCAAATGCGAAACCCAAAGAATACAACCGAAGATTCGGGAATACATATAAAAATTATAGGATTTGTATTAGTTGAAACCTATATATATATTGAGTGATGCAATGACTGTTCTCAGAAGCAATAATAAGAAATAAAGGCTTTAAATTTCGGGGATCTTCTTAGACAAGTGGTGATCAATATCAACGTGGAGGGAATTGTAATGCCTATAATGGATGGGAACATTTTTACTCTAAATTTTTATGTTTCTCACCATAGTATAACAAGAGGTCACACCTCGTTGACAGTGGCACATATGAGTACTAAGAAACAACATAATGTTACCCGATATTATACGAGAAACGTGCTAAAAATGTCTTAGATATCATATCGCTTTGTTTTGCATGTCTAATATCTCTAGTCTAATTTAGTTTATACATTTCAAGTTTTTCAATCTTCTCTTTTGTATTTGATCAAGTCTTTAGTGATTTTGTAGAGAGACTTGCATGTTCAGTATGCATGGCCTCGCGTATTCTGATATGCTTTAGTTGCAGTATAATCAAAATTTATATTAGAATTGCATGTTTGGTTGTAGTGGAATCAAAATTAATATTAGAATTGCATGTTTAGTTGAAGTAAAATAGCATGTTTGATTGTACTAGTGTCGTATGTTTAATTTAAGTAGATTCACATGTTTAGTTACATTAGAAACATGTGTTTGATTGAAGTAGAATTGCATGTTTAGCTGTAGTAGAAACATATGTTAGTTGCACTAGAATTGCATGTTTAATTGCAGTATAATAACGTGTTAAATTTAAGTAAAGTCGCATGTTGAATTTAAATAGAAGCGCATGTTTAAGTGGAACCACATGTTTAGTTACAATAGCGTCGCATGTTTAGTTTAAGTAAACTCCCATATTAAGTTTAACTAGAGTAGCATGTTTAGTTTAACTAGAGTCGCATACTTAGTTTCAGTTGACTCTACAAAATCCTTTTATTATGCCCTAACTTTGAACACTGACCACGCTTCATCTGACCGGTTGTTATTTCTCCTCTAGACGAAATACACTTCTTATTAGGCCTTCTAGCTCGTCTTTTTAGGTTACGAGGTAGTATATATGGAAATTCATTAAAGCTTAATCCTTAAACAAAAATTGTTAAAGTAGGTACGCTAAAATAGTAAGTTGATTTGTAATTGGTAACATTGAATTAATGGCTTTATTAATGTCATATAATCCTGCTGAGTCGAATATATTGCAACAAAAGCACGAGAACATGGAAAACAAACTTGTTTCCAAAAACCAAAAGAACATTTGAAATGAATTAAATAAACAACCATAATAGGTTAAGAAAAAACTTTAAATATGCGAAAACTTAAAAACTAGCCACAAACGAGTTTCGTCAATATTGACCTTTAACTTATTTTCATACTCAGGGCATAATTTACTGCTCCAACTTGGATCATCCAACTAAAATCTTGAAATTAGAGTTATAAGTAAGACTAAAATCTTGTCAATTAATTCAAGAATATGCTGACTACGTTGTTCTTTAATCTAATAGTTAAAAGATTCGATAAGACAATATGTCATAACACGATATTATTCCCCATGAACAAATGCTTGAGCTTATTTATACTAAGTGCATAATTTAGCCGCTTACTCTGGCTATTTCATACAATTCATCTCTAGTCTTGAATGTTCCATCCATCGACTTTTAGTAGCTGACATACAACCTCTATGCGTCGTACGATACTAATTTCAAAAACTTTACAGGCTCTGTTGACCGCTCATTTGTAATGGATAAAACAACAGTCCTTACTTGAGGATAAATCGGATCAAGCGTCCTCTAGAAAAAAAACACTAAGCATCATAACAAACGAACAAACAAAAGGATAAGCAAGACCTCGACATCGAACTAGTCTGTTGGCAGTAAGACCCTAGCATCAAAGAACTCTGTCAGGAACATGAAGTCCAAAAGAGCATTCAGCATGGATCCCGCTGAACCTCCAGCAACAATATAGCGTAATGTCAAACATCCATGAACATAAATTCCAAACATTCCTCTAGACTAGAGTCTCCCTGAACTTCCACGAACAACCTCAAAAAATATCGAACCTCCAACAAAATAAAGTCCAACAAATTATTTAGTCTGGATCCAAACGAACATCCAACAAGGGTCAGGAGCAATGCCTAACCTCCAACAACATGGAGTCCAAAATCACCTGCAACATGGAGTCCAAAATCACCTGCAACATGAAGCTCTCTACCTCTATGTGCATCTTAGAGTAGTGCCAAACCTTCAATAATATTAAGTCAAAAGCGGATGTTAATGCATAACTGGAGCCCAATCAAAACTCCAACAACAACTTGAAATCCAAACAAAATCTCCAACACTTACCAAGAATCCAACATAATCTCCAACAACAATTTGGAATCCACTAGATTCTAAATCTTTGGTCCCAGCTAAACCTAAAACAACATCTTAGCACCCACATAAACCTCTAACAACAACATGGAGTCCATTTGTACATCTCAACATACCTTTGAATGCCATCTACTCAATACCAATAAGGAGTCTAGCCAGACTAACGATCTATCTCGCGGATGCAGTTGGGAAACCAACAAGGATAATTTCTTATTTATCAAGGGCGTTGTTATTTTATAAAACAACAATCAGCCTCCCACGATGCAGGACTACTAGCCTCAGCCAAATATTAAGGGGTCGTGCAAGAAATTTTATCCTTCATGCATCAACAAGATTATAAGCCGTTGTATTTTAAACAAGATAATTCAAATTGTGCCACAAATGGAAGCCTAAACGCACCATCAATCATATATTTTTGCTAGGTAATTAAATTATTACTAAACTAGTACCATGTATGATGTCAATAAGGATCCTTTAGATTACGATTACTCTTTGGTCCCAAAACTCTTATGTGGAGACCTATCACTTAACTATAATAGCCACCGGATGGACAAGTAAAACCGATATCAAATAAAGTCGTAATTATATGAAAGATTTATCGTGCAAAAAAACATAGTAGCTCCTATAAAAAACATGATATCATATTACATTTATGTAGTGATATTTATAAAAAAAATCATAACGGGCAAAAAATCAATATGAAATATAAATATATTACAAAAATATTATCAGATTTTAATTTTTTTTCCAAAAAATGTAAGAAACATAAATGAGTACAATTTGTTAAATATGTTGACCACTATATTATTTAAATACAATAATAATTTTTGGTAAACGAACAATCATGAAAAGAAGCTTATAGATAAAATTAATAAATAAAAAGATAAAGATATAAAAGACGATGAAAACTTAGAGGTAACCGGATTTTTTTAATGATTTGTAAGGTTTTATCAATTCTCTCTACGTATAAGATTAATATATTTTTTAACACTATTGTAATGTTTCAAAATTAACATACGTTGTTAAAGAGTTGTTTAAACATTTTGTATGTTTACGACTATTGCAGTAAGACAAACATAACTATTAAAGCTTGACACATAACAATTTACTCGTTTTACAAAAAATAGGGTTATCAAAGTGACAAACTATATGATAAATTGGACATGATCATTTATATCTATTTTCCATTGAGAGCTATTTTAGTTGTTGCAACAAATCGTTTTATCAATATGTTACGTTAACTATTTCCAAGATAATCAAAATAAGGATATACTCTTATCAATGGTAAAAATAATAAATATGAATGTATAAATATACGGGTTAGTATAAAAATATGAGCAAAATGTCAAATTGAAAAATATTTTTGACAATCTAAAAAAGAACTTAAAATTAGAATAAAAATAATAAGTTAGTTTTGGTGAAAATCAAGAAGAAAGAGAAAGCAAGTTACATTTGTAATGTATTTTGTATATTTTTTGTTATGTATACATTTCAAGTTTTGTTGCAATATTTATACTTAAAAATGTAATAAAGCGTTTATTAGATTACTTGGCAACATTTGGTTAAGGTTCACGTGAGTCATATATTTACATGAAATGAATAATGAGCTGTTATTACAAGTGAATTAGACTCTCTTAATTTAATGTACAAAGGATAGTCTTCTTGGGCTGGTGAGACTAACTGATCTTTGCCCAACACTCTACTCGAGTAATAAAAGTTCTCTTCGCTAAGATAGAGTACAAGTCTAGGTAAAGACCGATACTTGTTCTAAACCTGAAACCCTAGCTCATACACTTAGCCGCATTCTTATCCGTCTCACGAGCATAGATTCCGATAGGACGCCACAAACTTATTTTGAGGTTGATTCTTAATTTCACCTCTAAAAAAAATTGGAAATCACGAACTCCAGTTTTTCTATAGAAAATAAGAATTGAGCTTGAGAGAGAGGTTTGGTTACTAGATCACAATTCAATTATAAGATGGAGCGTATCAGATATCTAGTAAGCCTTGAATCACCTGATTTCTTACAAAATATAAATCCAGCTCGATGTGTTTAGTTCAAGCATGAAACACAAGACTAGAAGCCAAAGAACTGAATCCAATATTATCACACCAGATAACCATAGATCTAAGAATATGAAATTTGATTTCACTCAAAATAAACCTCAACCATATCAAGCCCGTAGATAAATTAACCGAAGAAGAATACTTAGACTCTATACTGGAGCATACACCAACATTATATTTATTTAAATACCAAAAATTGAGGGTGTCTTTAAAGAAAACATAATAGCCACCAATTGAACGATACTTATAAAAAAAGCAGTCCAGTCAGCATCTGCAAAACCAATGAGATGAAGATCTGGGCTTGGTTTGATATGAAGCCTCAACAAAGAAGTACCAAATAAGTACCTCATAATTACTTTCACATACTGTAAATGTAAATTTATAGAGCATTGCTGACTATTATGTCATTTACGTAGACTAATAAGATAATAACCACTTGTTTAAGGATATAAAAGAACAAAGAGTAATCAATGTTAGACTTCTTAAAACTCCATAGAAGCAATGTGTCTTTTAACTTAGAGTACCAAGCGCGTGGAGCCTGCTTCAATCCATAAAGTAATTTATGTAGAGATATATGAGAATGTTTCTTAAGATTAATAACCATGCTGGTTGAACCATAAAAACTTGTTCAGTAATCACACCATCTAAAAAAGATTTCTTAATATATAATTGTCTCACATCCCATACCTTTGAGTCAACTAGAGTTAGAACAAGTTTGATTGTAGAAGCTTTAATTAGTGGACTGAAAGTCTTAGTAAAATAAATATTAGGTGTCTTGTAAAACCCCTTAGCCACAAGTATTTCTTTATAATGAATATAACCATCGACATTATATTTTAGCTTATACACCCATTTATAACCTACTAAATTCATATTAGTAGTCCAAAAAACCAAATACAAAGTATAATTAGCTATAAGGGTATCATATTTCACCTTCATAGCCTTATCCAAATTAGGATCAATAGAAGCCTGTGAAGACTGAGTACATTCATTATCCAAGTAGTGTTACATGAGTATATAACTTTAGGTTTAGAGATGCCTAACTTGGCTCTAGTTTTCATATGATTATTGTTTAGAGTCACTTGTGTTTGGGTGGGATAATTTGAGTTTGCGAGAGGTAGATCTATTACTAAGGATTGTGTGAAATTTATTATATTTGTTATGTGTGTTGCCTAGGATTTTAATTGTGTGAGCATGTCGTCATTATTTTTGAATGGTTATGTAATATTTCTATTTGTGTGTCAAAAGTATATCTTTCTAGTAGAAAAAGTATTGTTGTTGGTTTGGTGAAGAATTGTGTTGTATTGAGTCACAAGGTAGCGCCGATAGGTACCATAAAACCGACCATTTCAGATTAAAAAACCATTTGTAAGACACTACCTAGGAAAACTATGCATCCAACAAGAGTTAGAAGTAATTTCAGAAACCTTAAAGTTAAAGAACCCTAAGAACAAGAAAAACTTTTCTCATTAAAAATTAAATTTCTTGAAACATAAACCCCACCACTAGGACTAAGAAATTTATATTTGTGTGAACATCACTATAGCCTAAGAACACACATCTGACATAATGAAATTGATATATATTACGTTCATAGGGTCTTAAACACGAAAAACAAGCACAACCAAAAGTTCTTGGAAACAAATCATTAGGTTTATGACCTATTTTTTTATTCAAAATGTGTAGAATCTTGAAATAATATTGTAAGAAGTATATTAATTAGGTACATAAAAGTGAGAAAATCGTTTGGGTAGAACTTGTATGGTAAATTGGACTGAGTTAGAAGAGTCAGACCTTTTTAAAAAACATGCATTTGCTTCCTTTGTAATCTTTCATTTTGAAAAGAAATGTGAGGACAAGATGTTCTGAGTTGTATATCTGAATATTTAGCTATTGCATAAAAAACCATAACTCACCTCCCAATAACACTAAAACCTTTTTATTTTTCAAGTAAAATTGTTTTTAACTAATATTTTAAAATCATTAAAACTGATAAGTAATCACTATTATTTTTCAAAGTATACAGCCAAATGTATCTAGTATGATCATCCAAAAATAAAATATAGTGTTAATAGCCTGATTGGGATACTATATGTGTTGGTCCTTATAATTCTGAGTGAATTAAACCAAGAATATTAGTTGAATGTGACACAAAATTAGAATAAGGAAAATAATGTGATTTTCTCAATTGGCAATCATCATAAAACAATTTTTCATATACTAGTAAACCAAAAAGATTATATTTCTTTAAAACAAATAAACATGAATCTAATATAATAATGACCTAGTTTCATGTGCCACCCCTATTTTAGGGAGAATTACTAAGAAAGATTTGAACACTATAAACATTAGTTTGACGACTAGAAAATTTATATTTAGATTGATTGTAAAGAGGTGGTTCCTCCAATTTGTAAATGCTATTTTCAATTATTCCTATAAGTAGGATCTCCTATGTGACCTTGTCTTTCAAAAAAATCCAAAAATATGAAACTTAAGATAAACAAGGTTGTGCAAGGTTAGCTAGTAGACAAATATAAAATTCTTACTGATTTTGAGAACATGAAAAATATTTTTTAGGTTGATTTGTTTATCTATTCTGGTTAAAATAATTGAACTACCGAAATGTTTTAAACTCAATTTTTCACCACTATATGCTGTTATAGGTTTTTGTTTACATATATAGTCAGCCTTTTAGGTTATCAATCCTGAGGTATCATTTACATGGTCACTAGCACCACTATCAATATACCAGTTATTTTCACCTCCACCTTACTCATGTAAGTCTGGAAGAGCATTGTGATCTAACTCATTTATGTGTTGTTTTGTAAGATTCTGTCCCATTACATTAGGATCATCCCTAAAATAGAAATAAGGACCACTATCATCATACTTTTCCACATATTCGACAAATAGGTTTGTTGATGTTAAACCTTCATCTTCTGCATCTTTAGTTACTTTTACCTCTAAAATTATTAGAATAATTTTTAAAGTTCCTTCCTATATAGCCCATGCTTTGTCCCATAAGCTGCTCATTATTTAGGTTTATTGAGTTTTTATTGATGTTGTTTGAGAATTTATTCTCTAACTTGTTAGCTTAGTAATTTTTTGAAACCGTACTCAAATTTGCCGTAGAATTTTGCAGTTTGTTGAGTTGATCAAGTCTACTCTCAAGAGTTAGGAGCATATCGTGAAAATCGAGGTAATTCTTGACCCGTTTGTCAGGTAATATAATATTTATAGGTGTATAATTTGAGTCAAATCCAGGAAAAACCTGTGAGACAAGGTCATCCATAGAAATAGAAGATCCAACAAGAGCTAGATTATTAGAAAACTGTGTGAATTTTCCTAAGTATTCCTCAATTACAGAGTTATCCTTCCTGGTTCTTTGAAATTTTGATTTAAAGAAGGTAATCCTAGATATTTTTTTAGAACCTGAAAGCCTAACTATGTTGTTCCCCGTATATTTGGAGAATTCTTCCTTTATAAGTTGGGTTGATACTTCACAAGTCATTATATTTTAAATCCATCCAAGAAGTAACTAATTGTTTGCAACCCAATCATCATATTCTATGTTATCGATCATTGTACCATTAGGTCCATTAATCAACTTGGGGGCATGTTTTTTACCATTGATAAAAATTCACATCTTGTTTTATCTAATGCGTGGTAAGACCATAGCCTTCTATAGTAAAAATTATTACAATCTAACCTCAGGCTATTAGATGTATTGATTTGATTCATTTGCAAGTTTTTATTGGTGATAAGACTGATAGCAGGTGAGTTGCACAAACCTGCAAACTCTGAGCTAAAAGCATGAGAAACTGTATTCAATATTGAAAGATTTGCAGCTCTGATACCAAGTGAAAATAAAGAAGAGAGAGCCAATGATACTTGTAATGTATTTTACATATTTATTCTTGTTTAAATTTTCAAGTTTTGTTACAATATTTATACTCTTAAAATGTAATGAAGAGTTTGTTAAATTCCTAACAACATTTGGTTAAGGATCACGTGACTCATACATTTACATGTAATGTAAAATAAGCTGTAATTACAATTGTATTAGGGTCTCTTAATTTAATGTCCAAAAGTTAGTCTTCTTTGACGGGTGAGACTAACTGATCTTTGTCCAAGAATTAACCCGAGTAATAATTCTTCTTTACTCAAACACAACACAAATATAGGTAGAGATAGCAAAAATCTAGGTAGAGAGCATCGTTTGTTCTAAACCTGAAATCATATACTTATTCACCTTCTTCTTCGTCTCACAGCCATGTATTTCGGCATCTCGGTTAATTATTGTGTTTTACCGCGCATAATTTTCCTTGAGGTTGATTTATAACTGTTTCAAATTTTTTTATACTTTTTTTAATCAAAAGGACAACTTTATTAATAATTGAAAGGTTTACAAAAATTAAGGATCACTATTAAATAAACCCAATATTACAATTTGAAAAAAATGGCGCTGGAAATCTCCCACCTAGCCAAATAGAACCAAAATTCAAACTTGAACAGAATTCAATTCCCTAGAGAAGCTCATTACTCATCTTCGTTACTCAAGCACAAAAGGACTCCTCGATTCCAGGCACATCATAACTTCTTAGACTCCTCATCTTCATTTCAATGAAATATCCTTCTTCAACTCCAATTCATTGACTCCTCAGCATCATTCCCATTTAAAACTTCAACAACAACTACATATCTTTGTCTCCACCACTTCCTTTCATAGCAACACCAATCCAATCTGCCAAACAAAACCAAAATCTAGCAGTACCGATGCTCACTAAACAATATACCCTAAATTTAAGCTCTCAAGAAAAGTAATTGCAAGTAAAGCAGATGGTGCATTATGCTGATGAAAGATTTGTTTTTGTTTGCACTCAAGGGTCCATTTGGGAAGCCAATCAGCTGCCTGATTCTGGACCTTTGAAATGTGCTTGAGGCTCATATTTTTATCCAGAAGATTACGGAAATAGTTAAGGTTATGATCCTTGAAATCATTTTTGATGTTATTGGTAAGTTGCTTAATAAGAACAAGTGAATCAGACTCAATTTCTACGTGCTTCCAATTATTCTTGAAGCAAATAATCAGGCCATGCAACATAGCTAAAGTTTCAGCTTGAAGAGGAGATACTTTACCAATTAGATTACCGTGCGCTTGCATTATGTCTCCATCACTATTCATGAACAGAACACCAGAAGCCGCCTCACCATTGAAAGCACAAGAAGTGTCAACATTCATCTTAAGGCGAGAATGGACAGGAGGAATCCATCTAAGATACTGAGGTATGCTTTTCTTTTCAATAGATCGAAATCCTAAGATCACACCAGCCTCATGAGCTTTTGACCAGTGCTTGTAGCTAAGATTACCATTGACATCTACACCTTTAACAATGCTAATAATGCTATCAATAGCCCTGTTAACACTTATATGAACACCCTTGTGCTTAATAGAATTTCTAGCTTTCCAAACCATCCAACATATAACTTGAGGAATAAGGTGAGAAACATGAAATTTAGTTTTTGAAAACCAAAACCAGCATCTTAGGAGATGAGTTAGGACCATTGATCTTTTGATTTTGATTTTAAAGACAGAGGAAAACCAATTCCAAAGCTGCCAAGCAGAAGAGCAATTAACAAATAAATTGTTCTTTTCCTCAAAATTATCACAAAAAACACACTTAGAAGCCATGCTAATATGCTTCTTTATCATGATAGTATCAAGTGCAATAAAGTTATGCATTAATTTCCATGTCATGAATGAGAACTTCCTGGGAATTTTTGAGTTTTAGATCTTCTTGTAAAGGCTTGAGTAGTTATGATTAGCTCTTATATTCTCCTAGGTTTATTTAAAGTTGAATTGCCCATCTGCAGAAAGTCTCCAGTAGATAGCATCCTCCTTATCAGTTATCTGAGTTGTATTGATCTTTAGCATTCTATCAGTATCAATGTTATCCTGTACTTCATTTAAACACCAAGAGTTGTTGTGCCAAAATATTTTAACTTTAACATCAATATACCAATTTAAATTCTGCTCAGTTGCAATGGCAGGCAGGCTGTGCCAAGAATCCTTCTGGAAGTCCACGTTACCTCTACCAAGAATCCAGGTAATGATCATATGAGCTTGTTGTCTAATGCTACATAATATTTTCCAAACTAAAGAACCCTTTATGTTAGTGTATAATGGATGAGTATTTTTACAATAAATGTCATTCATAACATTTGACCAAAGACAGCCATTCATTCTAAACTTGTACCAGAGCTTTTAGGAGAAAGAGTTTTGAATGTCAAGAAGTTTTCTGACATTTAAACCTCCTTCCCCAAAAGGCTTACAAATGAAATGCCAAGAGGACCAGTGTATAGTCTTCTGATCTTGCTTAGTTCTCCATAAAAATCTGTTTAGAGTCTGCTCAATCTTACTAATGATATTTCTAGGAAATTCACAGCATTGAATCCAATAATAAACAATAGGTAAAAGAACATTAGTAATTAAGGATAACCTGCCACCATAGGATAGAAGCTTACTGTCCCAATCAATGATTCTATCATTGATTTTGTTCAAAATGGGCTTGTAGATTTTAGCTTTATTGTTATTAGATATAGTAACACCCAGGTGATAAAGAGGAAGAAAATCCACCTCAAAACCAGTTTGCAGCTTAAGATTATGCACTTTAGCAGAGTTAGACTTAAGAGAGACAATAATCTTAGTTTTTCTTTTATTAATGGCTTGACCAGAAGTGAGCTGATAAAGATCAAGATAGCCACTAAGAATATCAATAGAATTAGGAGCATTATTTGTAAAGATCAAAATGTCATCTGCAAACATAATGCAAGGAATGATAAAAGAACATCTAGAGGCATAGCACATTGAAGGGTTAGAATTAAACAAGTTACTTAAGCCCCTACTCAGAAACTCTTCACCAAGAATAAACAGGCAAGGAGAAAGAGGATCTCCTTGCCTTAAACCCCTTTTCATTTTAAAGTAATCAACAATTTCTCCATTAATAAGCATGGAAACATGAACATCAGAGATCATTTTCTTAATAAGCTCAACCATCTTTAAACTAAAACCAAAATAATGCAGCACTTTACGGATAAAAGAATGGGAAATTCTGTCGAAAGCTTTCGACATATCCAACTGCACAACAGTATTGCCTTTTTTGGGCTTCTTGTTAATATCAAAAAGTAACTCTTTAGCCAGTAAGATGTTATCCTGAATAAGTCTATTCTTTATAAAGGCAGACTGAGAATTGGAAACTATCTTAGGAAGGACATTAGACAGTCTATGATTTATAAGAGCATAAAAAATCCTATTAATGAAAGTACACAGACCAATAGGCTTGTAACTATTCCACGAAGTAGGGTTAGAAACCTTAGGGATAAGGCAAATGCCAGTTGCAAAGAGGCCAGTAGGGATAGTATTACCATGAATATAAGAGTTAAATGCATTGCACAAATCCCTTCTAATAATATGCCAATAATGTTTAAAGAAAAAGAGATTAAAACCATCAATACTCGGAGAGCTGTCTTTCTTCATATTGCTTATGATGATCCAAATTTCATCTTCGGTGACTTTTCTGAGCAGCATATTGTTGTCCTCAATAGATACAATGGAAGGGATGCAATCAAAGCTCTTGCTGTCAAGCAACCTGTTCTCCTGTTCAATGCTTTTGTAAGGATCAGATGTTAGGATGCTTTTGAAGTAAGTAGCAGTAGAAATACCTATCTCCTTCTTATCAGTAATCCAGGTATCCCCATCTCTAATACTCTTAATCTCATTTTTCCTTTTTTTCTTAGCAATATAATTATAGAACATCTTAGAGTTACCATCACCTTCATGAAGCCAACTATTGAAACATTTCTGTCTAAGGAAAGAATCTTCATTTCTTAGGGCTTTAAGATACATACCATTAGCCATAGCTAAGTTAGCAGCAGACTAATGGTTATTATTAGTATAATGAAGAACCTCCAAAGCTTTAACCTTACATTCAGCTTCCTTGACACTGTCAAAAACATTAACAAACTTGTCTTTGTTCCAAAGCTTAAGGTAGCCTTTAAGCCTTCTAAGCTTATACCAGAAAGTGTTGCTAGGATGACTATCAAGAGGCTGATTCCAATCCTGCTCAACAATACTTAAAAAGGAATCATCATTACACCAAAAGTTTAGGAACCTAAAATTCTTTTTCATGTGAATAGCATCATTAGAATTAAGAGTATTAACATTGATAAGAAGAGGAGCATGGTCAGAACAAGTTGTGACCATGTGAAAAACCTTAGTATCAGTGAATGTTGACATCCATTTATCATTGATTAATGCACGATCAAGCCTTCTCCACTTGTTACTTCTTGTCCAAGTAAACTTCGAACCACAATATCCAGCATCATTCAAGTTGCATCTTCTTATAGCATCATTAAAGTTATCCATACTGGCTTGACAGGAGGAAGTACAACCCAATTGCAAATCATGAGCAGAGATAGTATTGAAATCCCCCACATACATCCAGGGTTTATCATTGTCACAGATAGTTTCAAGACAATCCCAAAGATCTAACCTTAAAATTCGATTGCATTTTGCATAAACAGCTGTTAAATAAACTTTATCAATAATACAAGGGTACTCCATTTCCATGTGGATACATTGATCAACATTAAGAACAATGTTGATGTTAATACTAGGCACCCAGAAAACCCACAGCTTATCAGACACATTAGCAGCATAGTTGCTAAAACCAAGCACCTCAACAACAGATTTAATCTTATCACCCTTTGACATAGGTTCCTGAATAATAAGCACCTTGATATACTCCGAATTAATCATAGATTTAAGTCTTCTCAACGTGTGCTTGTTATTCACACCCCTTGCATTCCAACTAATCACTCTGATAATTTTCAGAGTAAGATTTATGAACTTTGCCTCTCGAACTGAGAGACTTGATGGTTAACTTGTCTTTGGAGGCTTTGAACAGTACATCGTCCCTCGACTATCACGTTTGGTGGCAAATAGTCCCTTGACTTTCAAATGTCCGTTGACAGTCCCTGGACTATCGCGTTTGGATAAAGTTAGTCCACCAGATCCTCTGATCCATGAGAAGCTGCCACGTGTCACCATAGTCCCCAGATTTTTGTATCACCACTAGTCCCTTGAGTTTAGTTTTTTGTAATTTTCTACATTTTGGGTTTGACCTAAACTCAAGGGACTAGTGGTGATACAAAAATCCGGGGACTATGGTGACATGTGGCAGCCTCTCATGGATTAGAGGATCTGGTGGACTAACTTTATCCAAACGCGATAGTCCAGGGACTGTCAACGGACATTTGAAAGTCAAGGAACTATCTGCCACCAAACGCGATAGTCGAGGGACGATTTACTGTTCAATGCCTGTCTTTGGATCTTCTTCTTTTTGCAGCATTCAATTTGGATGATATGATTTCATTAAAACTTTGCTGTGGAGAAAGACTTGGAGTAGGGGAGCACCTACAAATATTGGGATCAGGAGAGCTATATTGATTTTCATCAATCCTATTAGTAACATCTATAACTTGCTTTTTTCTTGTGAAACGTCTTGAACATATTCAAGATTCTGTTGTATATTTTTGTCCATTTGAACTTGTGTAGAATTTATCTGATTAACATCATTGTTACTTTCAATCTTTCCCTCTTCTGAATCCTTTTGAGTAACAATTGACTTAAGTTTTCTTCTATATACCTTAACAATGTTCCTTGATATAGTAGTGTCAACAGAAGGCCCTTTGCTAATCTCCTCATGCTTCTCATTCGTAGCATCATTCTTGCTATTTTCTTGAACCGAATCAGAGCCTTCCACCTTCTTTGTTGATTTCTTGCACTCAGATTGACAATGCCCTATGTGATAACAACCATGACAATACGAAGGCACATTTTTATAACTATTGGTTACCCAGTAACCATCATTACTTCCAAAGCCAATCCACAGTTTTCTTTGCAGTTTTTTAGAAATATCCACCTCCACTTGAGCATAACAGGCATTAGTATGTGCCCGATTCTTATGAGGAACAAAAACTTTGTAGTTCGGACCAATGACAGAAGCAATATCATATATCAAACCGGAATCATACAAGCATTCTGGCAAATTTTTGAAACGAACCCAGGTTAAAACAGTTGGATCTTCAACTTTTTTGTTGAAATTCTGATTCCATCTCAAGATTCACATAACTATATCATCGAATTTCCAAACATTTCGTGACCGGAATCTTGAAACATCTTCCTTCAATTCAAACTCGAAAAAAATGTGATGCGAATCCCAAACTTCAAAACTGTACGATCCCCTAAATTTCAATGTTGCTAAAAAGCTTTCGAGTTTCTGTTTTTTCAGAATTCCATTGCTGAACTTGCCAATTAAAGTAGTTCTTGATTTCTTGATGAGTGATTGTTTCACTTGATCGCTATATTGAATAGAGAAATGATGCTCTGTCTTCTTCACATTTTCAAGATTCAACGTTGTAAATTCTTCCACCGGATTGAATAAATCTGCGAATTTATTACTTGGTTGTTGAATATGATTTCTAACAGACTAAAGAACGGGAAATTCTTCCGCTGAATGAAGATCCATGATCGAGTTGATCATTCAAAATTTGATTTCCCCTGTTTTCCTACTCTCTCTGTTCTTGGAGCCCATTCAACATTTCCCACAAACTTTGCTACTTCTTTCGTCTTAAATACACGGCCTCACAAATATATTGCCTCACAATTTTTTTTATACTTGAAAGAACTAAAAAATATAAATATTTTGACCCGTAATGTCTCGTCCATCAAATGCATATTTTATATATCTCTAAACCATTTCGGCAATGTACCGATTTAATTTAACCCATAGAATCATAGGGACGGGCCGAGGAACCCACCTGATTCGTTAAATAATATTTTTAGTACTTAAAAAATAGTTGGGAAACAACGAGCGAAGAACCCATAGTTTATGAGTTCGAAACCGAGTTGCAACAGAAATGTATTTTATTCTATATATATATATATATATATAATAATAATAATAAATCTATATTATTTTTTATCTTCATCATTTATTTTATTCTATATATATATATAACATATTTATATTATTTTAATGTAAATATATTATTTATTTCTCATATATATATATAATAACAATTTTGGAATGTATAATATAAATCTATATTATTTTAATATAAATGGATATGTTGATTTAAAAAATAATATAAATTTATATAGATTTGATAATGTTGGTAAGAAAACCCTACCTAACAACAAGCTATAAACAATTGTTTTTCTACTATCAATTAGAAAACTCTAACTACAAGCTGCACATTATTTTCATGCTTCCTTATGATTTTCTACTTCAAACACTAAGGTATTTATTATGCTTCTATGTTATTAATTCTCAAAATTGAAGCTTTGCAACATATCTTATGTTATTATCCACTAGTTACACATATTAACATTGGTGCATCTGTGTTTTTTTTAAGATAGAGAGCTGTAGAGTTCAATTTAAAAGGCAATAGACCTCCATAAATCATAGTTTCTATTTTGCTTTGCTAAGTTTAAATTTTATTGTTGATTGAGTTTTTTTTAATGTTTCGATGCATAGATATTTTAACACAACCCTTAAATATAAACGAGAAAATACAAATGTCTCTAAATTAATTACTGAAGTCAACGACGAAAAGACAAAAGATGCAATTATTATTTCAGAAGCACATGTTTTGGTGGTCAATAATCCACAACCTGGAGTCGAAGATAAATATTCAAATTGGGAAAATTTGGAGGCTGATCCAAGAGAAAAAAACTCAGTCTCTAGCTTTCATACAGATCTTCAAGACTCGGTAAAAAGAGCTTACCTTTTAAGGGGTGCAACTCAACCCCGTAAGGAGAATTATCATCTTATAGACTTTAACGGAAAACCACGTGCATTTGTTCAATCTTGGTTTGATTTATATCCAATTTAGTTAGAATATAGAGAACATAATGACTTTGTCCATTGTTTGCCTTGTTATTTATTGAAGAATTAGTGTAGCACTAGTAGTCAAGAAATTTTTGCTAGAAAAAAAGGGTTTCAAAGTTGGAATAAAAAAAGTAGATTAAAAATCCATGTTGGTAGTGAGCATAACTTTGTAGTGACAAAATGTGAATCTCTTATGATGCATAACCAAAGTATTGAAGCTTATTTAAAGAAGCAAAGTGACAACGAGAAAGCTGATTATCTTGTGAGATTGAATGCATGGTTTGGCCTTTCATGGACATGATGAATCTAAAAATTCTTCCTATAAAGGAAAATTTATTGAGTTAGTAGAAGTTTTTGGCTTGATCAATGAAGAAATAAGAATTATATCAAATTATGCTCCGAAAAGTCATAAGATGGGTTCTCTTGATATTAAAAAAAGATCTTGTGAATGCTTGTACAGTTGAATCAGTTAACAAAATTGTCAAAGAAATTGGAGATAGTAATTTTTCTGTATTAGTTGATGAATCTGGAGATTGCTATGGTAAAGAACAAATGGTTGTTGTTTTGTATTTTTTTTATAAGAAATGGTTTGTTAGGGAAATATTTATTGAAATGGTTTATGTCCAAGAGACTAGTGTAAAATTACGAAAAAATGTTTTTGAAAGTTTCTTGTGTGGATATAAATTGTCTATGTCTACAATTAGACGAGAAGGATATGATACTGCAAGCAACATGTGTGGTAGATATGGAGGTTTGAAAACTTCGATCTAAAATGACAATCTGAATGCTTATTATGTACATTGCTTTGTTCACCAATTGTAATTGGCACTTATTGTAGTTGTAAAAGAACACGTTGTTGTGAAATATATTTTTAATTTTGTTACACGTTTTGTTAACGTCATAAAATTCAGGACACCATTATGTTTCGATCGTGGCTACGCCGCTGCATATAATATTTTTACATTTCAAAACTAGAACCTGTTTATATTTTAAGATAATAATATTATAAGTAATTAGAGTAGTCAATATTTAGTTATTATGAATAATATAACTATTATTATCCATTATAGGCTTAAATCGTTGCTTCGTCTCTCGATTATCACGTTTTGTGTCATTTAGTCATTCGATAAAAAAATCACGGATGATGGTCCTTCGACTATCAAAAATCTATAATTTCAGTCTGCGCGCGTGGTTTTTGCAATAATGCTGCCACATGTCGCTATAGTTAAATGATTTTTGTTTCATAGATAATCCTTTAACTTTTAATTCTATTTTTACCCTTCGAATTTAATATTTTTAAATATATTTTTTTTCAGTTTTTCTCAAAACAGAGTATAGCAAAATTTGCTATACTCTGTTTTTTTTTCTTTTTTTTTCCCGACACCGTTACCCCTATAGTTCAATAGCTTCGGCTTCAAATAGACTCAGAGAGTTACACCAGTTTATATATATACTTTGATTCATCTCTTAGAGGTAACTTATCATCCATATATATATACTTTGATTCATCTCTTAGAGGTAACTTATCATCCATATACATATATATATATATATATGTATATATATATATATATATATATATATATATATCCATTATAGTCTATAGTTGGTAAATACTATTGTTATTGTGGATGAAAATAAATTGATATGCAAAATTAGTTTAGGATATATATTAGCTTAAGGTAAACGTAGGAGTCTAAGTGTAAATACAACAAGCCGAAGTAGGCAGTTAGTTGCCAGCGAAGTGAGCACGCGGTTTTGAACCAATCAAATGACATTCACGAAAATGCTACTGTAGCCGGCTTCGCTTACTTGTTCTCTTGCGATCTCCCTTTGACTTTTTTAGGCATCTAAATATCATAGACTATATAAATGTGTTTCCCTATCCATCTTCCAATCACACAAGTCATATTATTACCTTTTCCAACTCATACTACTCGCCACTCTATCTCTATCTCTCTCTCTTAACGAAACCAAAATGGCTGCTTTGTTTCTTCTATTTCTTTTGTTGGGCACGTTGGTCCAAGGCCAACGCCCCACCACCAGATTAGGCTTCTACTCTCGCACCTGCCCTCGTGTCGAATCCATTGTTAGGGCAACCGTCCAATCCCATTTCCAGGCAAACCCCAGCATAGCTCCCGGAATACTAAGGATGCACTTCCATGACTGTTTTGTCGAGGGTTGCGATGCTTCCGTACTCATTGCCGGACCTAACACTGAAAGAACAGCCGGTCCTAACCTGGGACTCAGAGGTTTTGAAGTTATCGATGATGCGAAGACAAGACTCGAAGCAGAATGCCCCGGTGTTGTCTCATGTGCTGATATCTTAGCTCTGGCTGCTCGGGATTCGGTGGTTATGGTAATAACATCATTTTTTGTATAATAGTTTTATAAAAATGAAAGTAACTAGCTTCGGTGATTTTATAATAGTTGTCTACTTGTATCTATTGGTTTATATATATATATATATATGTGTGGAATTGGAATACTAATAAAATTAACAATGCATGGATGCAGACAAGGGGACAAAGCTGGCAAGTACCGACTGGAAGAAAAGATGGGAGAGTTTCCTTGGCTTCTAATGTTAACAATCTCCCAAGTTTTACCGACTCAGTTCAAATCCAGAAGCAGAAGTTTGCAGCCTTCGGTCTTAACACACAAGACCTCGTTGCTCTTGTTGGTATGTACCCACACCTGCCCTATATATGTTCTTTTGTATTACATATATTTCATATTTTTACATTACCAACTAAATTTAAATTTATCAATATCTATAGGTGGCCATACAATTGGAACTACAGCCTGCCAATTCTTCAGCTACAGACTCAACAACTTCACCACCACCGCAAACGGAGCTGATCCGTCCATCAGTCCTGCATTCTTGGCTCAACTCCGAACTATCTGTCCACAAAATGGGGACGGATCAACCCGTGTGCCATTGGACAGCGTTAGTCCCGGCAGGTTTGATTCATCTTTCTTCAACAACTTGAGAAACCGACGTGGAGTCCTCGAGTCAGATCAAAAGTTGTGGACCGACCGCTCTACCAACAACATTGTTCAACGTTTCATGCAACCCTCAGCCTTCAACTCTCAGTTTGGAAGGTCCATGGTGAAGATGGGCAATATTCGCATCAAGTCCCGAAATAACGGTGAAATCCGTACCATTTGTTCTTCCATTAATTAAATTTGTTTACGTAACTTCACATCTCATTCTTTTATTGTTTCGTTCATCTGGTTCTTTTAAAATATAATTAAAACGACTGAATTTTGAAATTTGAATAAAATGTTCAAATTTTGAAATTTGAATAAAATGTTCCAATTTCAAATTTTGAAATTATGTTGAATTGTAACCATAGTTGATTTAACTAAACTAAAAAATTTACAAACTGACCTATCAGCTCGACCTTCGCCAGGAGCTCCGCCCTTTGATCCTGTTAATCATGATATAATCTAACAAGTATGCACTCCGAACTCTACGACTTGTTTGGTAATGTATCATGATTAAATTGGTCGACTAGTCGATCCAATTACATTAAAATATCTAAAAGTCTTCCCTCATTTTAGTGTAATTCATGATCTACTAAACACACTCACAACAATTAACAAATTTATGCATAAATGAAATATCGTAACGATTGAATTTCACATTTGTATATTACATATTCCAAATATTCGAATATCGAGGTATCACTAAGAATTGAACTTTTACTATTCACAATGAAAACATGAAAATAATATACACATAAATTTACATTCTCAAGCCTTGTGTCCTTATCCTTCTTAAGCATATCAAAGTCAAGTCCTAGCTTCATTTGAAACGGTTAAAATTCATGCTCAAATAGGTAGTTCTTTTCCTCTTGCACATGCATATGCAATTTTCCAAAAGAACTATTAAGAACATAATCTTCAACCTTCACAACTTGCAGGTCTGAACACATACCTTGGTATGATATACAAATGTGTTTCAATCTCTAGATGTTAAGATTTCCACATTGAATTTAGCACCTAATGTCATATTAGATGGGAATTATATGTCTCAACATTAGAGATTTAAGATGGACTTTAATCCCATCCCTATAACCAATTTGTACACAAGATCTCTACTTAACCCTTAGGTTAAATGATTGGCTAAATTATATTGAATTCTCACAAACTCTACTGAAATAACATCATGCGTGATGCACTCGCGAATCATAGTGTGTCTAACACCTGAGTGTCTAGACCTGCCTTTGTAAACTTGTCTATAGACATGGGCCAAGGCAGCTTCACGATCACATCTGATATATATATATATATATGTACTATCGGTTTGGGCCACAACAGTATTTCATACATTAAATTTCTTAGCCACTCAACTTTTTTACTCGATGCTGCTAATGCCACAAACTCTAATTCCATTGTTGAATTAGTAATTAAAGTTTGTTTATTAAATTCTCAAGAGATAGCACCTCCCCCAAGTAGAAATACACATCCACTTATGGAAGAATGATCTTCCATATTGGAAATGTAACTCGCGTCTCAATATCCTTCAAGTACAAAATGAAATCTAGTATAAGTTAAACCATAATTCATGGTTCCGTTCAAATACTTGAATACTCGATTTAAAGCTTGTCAATGATGCGAACTAGGATTGCTAGTATACCTACTAATTTTTCCAACAACAAAGGCAATATCCGGCCTAGTGCTAGTCATGGCATACATAAGACACCCAATGGCTCTTGAGTATTCAAGCTGAGATATAGCAACACTTTTATTAGGTAGAAGCTTACGACTAGGATCTATAGGTGAGCTTACTGGAGAACACTCTTTAAAATTAAATTTATTCAATATTTTCTCAATATTGTGAGATTGAGAAATCGATATACTATTGGTCTTTCGCTAATTCTTTAGCTTCCCCTAAATCCTTCATCTTAAAATTAGATGATAAGAATTTCTTCGTTTCATCAACCTGATTTTGGTCAGTACCAAAAATCAACATACCATCCACATATAGACAAATCATAACTCACTCCTTTACCAAAATTATCAAATTTACTATATACACACTCGATTGCTTGGTTAAGAATAAATCCATTAGACAATATCATATTATCAAATTTTTTATACCAATCTTTTGGTGCTTGTTTCAAACTATACAAATATTTTTTCAATTTTCATACCTTGTTTTCATAGCCAAGCATGACAAGCCCTTCCGGTTGTTTTATATAAATCTCCCCATCTAAATCACCATTCAAGAAATCAATTTTAACATCAATTTGATGAATTAGAAAATGGTATACAGATGGAAGTGCAATCAACAATCTAATAGTGGAATCCTAGCAACTAGAGCATAAGTATCAAAAAAGTCAATTCCTTCTCTTTGTCTAAATCCCTGGATAACCAATCTAGCTTTATACATTTCAATAGTATCATCTACTTTACTTTTTTGTTTAAATATCTTTCGATTTCCCAATGATTTGCACCCATGAGGTAAATCAGCCAACTCGCTTGTATTATTATGCATGATATACTCTATCTTATCTTGGATAACTTCTTTCCAAAATACATCATCCCTTGATGCCATAGCATCACTAAAATTCCTTGGATCATCTTCAGTAACAAAAAAAATATTGATATTGATAGTCAACTTATCTCTCGACCCTTCAACTAAATAAAGTTGAAAATCTTATCTGAACGAGTTAGTTATCTGGCTCTAGTACTTCTCCTTGGTTCAGAAGGTTCAGGTACACAACTAGTACCACTTGATATATTTTCATTTTGACTTGAATTCATATTTAAAGAGTTTTGAATCAAATATCTAGGTCTAGGTATAGAAGTAAATCTATTTTCATCAAATATTACATCTCTTGACTCGATAATCGTGTTCACCGACACATTGTCATTGGATTCTAACACATAGATCCTATATGCAAAGGAATGCTCAGTATATCCAATGAAGATACAATTTATACCTCTTATACCCAAATTTTTCTTTTTGGGTTCAATGATCTTTACAACTGCTCTACAACCCTAGACTCTCAGATAATTCAGTATTGGAGGCTTCTTAAACCAAAGCTCATACATGGTCATCTTATTCCTTTTAGTAGGAAAGTGATTCAATAAATAAGAGACTGATAACATAGCATCACCCCAGAATCCTTCACTTAAACCCGAATAGGATAACATGGAATTGATCATTTCTATCAAAGTTATATTCTTCCTCTTAGCTATACCATTTTGTTGTGTTGTATAAGGAGGTGTGGTTTGATGAATTATACTCGTAGACTAAAAATATACAGGATCATAATATTCACCCCTCTATCCGTAAGTATATTTTTAATCAAATCATTTTTATGTAACTGTACTTCTTCCTTATATATTTTAAACTTATCAAGATCATCATTTTTAGCATACAACAAATAAATGTATCAAAATCTAGATGCATCATCAATAAAATTAATAACATACCTTTTATTTCCTAACGAAGGTGGAGCATAGAAATCACATAAATTAATATGTACTAGTTCCAATATTTTGAAAACTCGGTTAACATTATTGAAAGGTTTTCTAGTTATCTTAGTTAACATGCAAGTTTTATATTTTTTATTGTTTGCATCAACAAGAGGAATAAGGCTCATTTTTTACATGTCTTTTATTCTTCCATAATGAACATGTCGTAATCTAGTATGCCATGATTATGTTTTATTCAAATTTCTACACATACTAGTAGAAGCCATACAAACAGAATCATTTTGGAACGAAACATAAATATTTAACATAAACATACCATTACACAAATATCCGAATCCCATAAATACACCATGTTTTGACAATACATATTTTCCACTTTCGTACACTTGTTTGAAACCACAATTATTTACACCAGACAAACGATTCTATCTAATCCCAAGAACATACAATATATTGTTTAATAGTATGTATATTCTAGAATTAAATAGTAATTTAACATTTCCTAGTCCTTTAGTTGGTTCAATTGTAACATTTATCATCTTAAGTGAAGATCCATCTTCAATCGGTTGAAAATTAGTGAACCACCAAAGATCCTTACATACATAACTTGTTACTCCTGAATCAATCCACCAAACAACATCGTCATCATGCACATAAAATGCCTCAGATATATATAATTCTGACAAGAATTAAAATTCTGAAATAAAATCAGACCTTGTTGCTTTTCAGGATCCTTAAATCCATTTGAACCAACAATGTTTCCACTTGGACCAACATTGTTCCCACTTGGACCAGCATTGTTTTTGCCTTTTCCAACTCAAAAATCCCTCCTAAAGTGAACAGGTTGCCACATATCTAGCATGTCAGTTTAGGCTTTTTGCTAGCAAAATTGTTGTTTTTTTGTTGCTTTTAAACGTTCATTTATTCTTCTTATCTGTATTTTTATTCTTAAAGACTTTGTTGCTTTCAGCCATATTTACAGATAAGTTTCCCACTTGGTTTTTACCCTTAGGATTATTTATTTCATCTCGAGCCCTTCGAGACTCTTTAATATTAAAATGACTACCAAGTTCGACCAAATTTATTTCTTCCTTGTTCTATTTTGGAGTGTGTTTAAAATTCCTCTATGAAGGAGGCAATTTGTCAATTACAGAAGACACCCAAATACATCCGTCTATTTTCATGTTGTGTTGAACGGATTGACCCAAAATTCTTAGTAGTTGATTATACGTTCCATTACACGTATGGTCTAGCGTAGTCTGATACATTTTAGTTGAAGTAGAATCAAAATTTAGATTAGAATTGTATGTTTTGTTGCAGTAGTGTCGTGTGTTTAGTTTAAGTAGATTCACATGTTTAATTACAGTAAAAACACATGTTTAATTGAAGTAAAATTGCATGCTTAGTTACAGTAGAAACATATGTTAGTTGCAGTAGAATCACATATTTAGCTACACTATAATAGCCTTTTGAATTTAAGTAGAGTCGTGTGTTTAGTTTAAAATAGAATCGCATGTTCAGTTTAAATGGAATCAGATGTTCAGTTACAATAGAGTGGCATGTTTAGTTTAAGTAAACTCACATATTTAGTTTAAGTAGAGTCACATATTTAGTTAAATTCGAGTCACATTTCTAGTTTGAGTTGATAAAGAAATACTTTGTAACATGAAAATATCTATTATGTCAAATCTCAAAATATTTAAACAAGTTCCTCGCAAGTCTTTTTATTATGCCCTACCTTTGAATAATGGCCACACTTCATCTGCGTGGTTGTTATTTCTCCTCTAGACGGAATACACTTCGTTTTAGGCCTTATATGTCGTCTTTATACGTTACGAGGTAGAATTTATGGCAATCTATTAGAGCTTAATCCTTCACCAAAATTGGTTAAAGTAGGTAAACTAAAAGAGTAATTTGATTTGTAATTGGTAACATAGAATTAATTAATTTATTAATGTCATATCATCTTGATGAGTCGAATGTATTTCAACAAAAACATGAGAACTTGGAAAATAAAATTGTTTCCAAAAATCAAAAGAACATTTAAAATATAGTAAATAAACAACCATAACAGGTTCAAAAGAAACTTTAAATATGGCTGTCGAAGACTAAAAAACTAGCCACAAACGACCTTCTTTAATATTGACTTTTAACTTATTTTCATACTTAGGACATAATTTACTACTCAAACTTAGATCATCCAAATAACTTCATGAAATTAGAGTTATATGTAAGACTCAAATATTGTCAATTAATTCAAGAATATGTAGACTACATAGTTCTTTAATGTTATAGTTAAAATATCCGGTGAAAGAATATGTTATAGCACGACATCATTCCCTTAAAACAAATGCTTGAGCTTATTTATATTAAATGAATAATTTAGCCGCTTACTCTGGCCATTCCACATCCGGTCTTGAATCTTCAAGCCATGAACTTTTAGAAGCTGGTATACGACATGTATGGGTCGTAGTATACTAATTTCGAAAATTCTACACTCTATGTTGATCGCTCATTTGTAATGGATAAAATCGACGGTCCTTACTTGAGGATAAATCGGAGCGAGCATCCTTTACAAAAGAACACTAGGCATTGTAATAAAAGAACAAACAAAATAAGAAGCAAGACTCCGACATTGAATTAGTTGTTGGCAGTAAGACCCTTCCATCGAAGCACTCTATCAGCAACATGTCTGAAGGAGCCTTCAGCATGGAGCCAATTGAACCTCTAGCAACAACATAGAGTAATTAAAATCCTCCATCGACATGAAGTCCAATAAATCCTCGATTGGAGTCTTCCCGAACTTATTGGAACAACCTCGAGAAATGTCGAACCTCCAATAAAAGGAAGTCCAATAGAGCGTTTAGTTTGGATCCTAAATTAAACTCTGTAGAACTCCCTATGTTCTAAAACTTTTTCAAACATTTCATATTGACTTTAAGCTATCTTTCTCAAACCTCCTCATCACAAGTCTCTATGCTTGTTGATGAGGAGGATGTTATTATTTACTTAACACATTTTAGCAACCTAAAGCAGATAGAGGTGTTGTCGAACAGTTCGGATCCTTGTTCTCCCTCTTGCTTAGCATGTTCAATTTACATGTATTTGTATGGTCGATTCGATCTCACGATATCAAAACCTTTCTTTTGGCCACCATATCGGAGATCGACCTCATTCTAGCATTAGCTACTTCTCGAATCGTTTCCCTAAAGAGAATGCTTCGTCTTTGCCCGCTAGTTGCCAGATTCTCTATCTTAACCAGATGTAGATCTTGCTCCACTTGCACTCCGTATACAGTCCCTAAGGACTTGAAGTGGACGACGCCCATTTTCCATCTTTTTCATGCAAGCAGCAAACCACCATCTTTGTCGGTTACCGTACCTTAATATTGTTGTTTTTTACGGTTCCCTTAAGCGCGCGTTTCCAAATACTGCCCTGGAAATTTTGTTTTCCTTCTCGTTTTCCAAAGAGAAAAGTCCCAAAATAAGAGCTCTAGGCTCTGTAGATCTAGTACTGGGAAAATCGTTAATTTCCTTTGCTGTGAGTTTTCTCGCTCCTCTAACCAATAGGGAAAACAAGCCATTAATACCGACTTTAAAGTTATATCTCTTAAATTTAATGTTGTGTGTTTACTTGCACGTCATCTCTCAGACTACCTCTAGCAAACCCTATCCATCCCCTCTCTCCGTCCGTCCGCATTCTTTTAGCCTTTATAAGTGTCCTCCTCATTTTTCCTTTCTCAAACTTTCATTCGATTCACCTTCTAAACACTCCTCCATTTCCTTTCCACTATTTACTTCCCTAGACTGAAAGTATGGTCGAGACCCGTCACAGCTCTTCTTCCTGATGAACCAACATAAAAATCACCTCTAAATTCAACAAAAATGCTTCATCCATTACCCCTACCAAGACCGCCTGGCTTGAGAGCCCTGGAACTTCCCTCTTGCTTAAGACTAGATCCTTCACACCACAATCCATATCGCCGCCTAAAACCTCCTGTATGCTTAGCCTCCCGTTCTTTGTGCACTCCTCCCCGCCTTGAACCTCTTGCATGCTTGGCCTCTTGTCTCTGGCTGCTAGCCTCGTCAACCTTTCTGCCGCTAGCCTCGTCAACCTTTCTGCCGCTAGTAAGTGAATTCTGGAAGATATCCAACAAGAGATAGACATTTGGCCGCTCTCCAACGACTAGACCCAACATGCAGATCCATTCTGATGAAAAAGACTCGTTCGAAAGAAGATCAGCTCCATGATATTCTAGATAGATACTACCAACTCCTTCATGCTATAACCTCTCTGGATGCCTCTATGTGCTCGTCTGAGATCTTTCCTTGTTCCACTTCCAAGCTTGCCCTGCTGCATGGTAGCGAATGGTAATCCTATCGCCATGCATGTGGATGATAACCCTAAGTTCATGCATGTGTCTTTTCAATCATCGCAACCACCCTCATGACCGGTTAGCCTCTCCCCATTTATCCCTAAAGCATCGACTTTTATGACCTCTCTCACTAATTAGTAATTATTCAACCGTGCCTCGACTTTCCAGTCACCCCTTTCTCTGTCGGAATCACCCCCTTCGATTGTTTTAACCACTGTTATTCAAACTCTTCAGAAAGCTACCCTCCATCCAAGCCTTTCCCGAACACTCCAAGTAGCGCAACACGTTTACTCTACAGTTGTCCACTCTGTCGGCCCGTCCTTTACCCACCTTCAAAAGCTCATTCTTATCCCTGCTCAAGGGACCTTTTATGAATCTTTTTTCGGGTAGAAATAACAAAGGTTTCGCCATCCTTCGTGCTTTGAAAGCTCACCGGTCACTAGGTGTGCGCCTTGAATTGTCGTCCCAAGACCCAAATGGTCATCGATTTCATTTTTCCACACGACATCCTCATGGAAATAGACCCACTATGCCTTTTTAACTCCTCGTTGAATCTGCTCCCCTGATCAAATTCAACCAGATTGATCCCGAGCAGAATACCCCACAACCACCAACCAGATCATGGGCGAATGTCGTTTCAAATTAATTAGCCACCTGATCATCAATATCCATCGAAAATACCACCATGTTTTAGGTAGAAAATGGCATTCTGGTTTTTCCCGAATAGTTCTTGCAGGTTATATGGAGTACTGGATGAATTTCCTTCCAGGATACTTCTTATCCAAAAGAGGAGGTGTCTCACATGTCCAATCCTTAGCCAACCAGGTTTGGGTATCTTTAGGCTCCAGGAATCCAAGGCAACGCCACTAGGTCACTATTTTTTAAAATTCTCTTTCACAGAAAATGTCACGCAGGTGCTCGAGAAGGCCCTCTGGTTTTTTAATAGCCACCTTGTTTTTCTTAAACGATGGGAGCTCACAGATATGTTGGCGAAAGAAGCCCTAAAATTCATTCCATTGTGGGTAAAATTTCACGGCATGCCCCACGAGCTCTGGTTGGAAAAGGGGTTAAGTATCCTTGGAAGTTACATTGGCACGCCCATTTATGTGGATACCCAAACGGCTAGCCGCTCAAGATTAAATTATGCCAAGATTTGTATCATCATGCAAGTCTTTGCCGTTTTCCCATCGTCTATCACCATTAGTTGCCTCAGAAAAGAGCATATCATCTAAGTGGAATTCCATGGCCTTCCCACCATCTCCTCTAGATGTAATTCTTTCGGCCATGCAGCTACTTCCTGCTTACAACCAATGGAATCAGCCCACATGAACCCTCCCCAACGAAGATCAGACAAAGAGCCTAAGACAGAATCTGACCCCCCCCCCCCCTCCCTGCCGTGTGTTGCCCTTTCAGACTCAAGTGGCAGTGACTCAGATTCACCACCAAATTTTAATAACCTTCGCTCTATGATAAACAGCTCAGGTCAGACCAAAAGTCTCGTGATTGCTATCAATAGTTCCGTTGCTACTCAGATTGGCCACAACGATAGAGAACCTTCTTCCGCTGAAATAACATCTCCTCGAATACAAGCCAGATCTACTTCAGCTAGAATACGTATGTATGATGAGTCTTCAATTTTGTATTATTCATCTCCGAACTTTATTCCAATCTATCTGGAATGTGAGGGGTTTAAATGACCATGTTCCTCAAAAGGACGTTCATGATTTTTTCTTCTATAATAGCGTTATTTGTTTTCTTGAAAGTAAATTCAATATTGAAAACGTAAGCTAACTTATGAATACTATGTTGCCTTGGTCGAATTACCATACCAACCACAATTACCACAATTATGGTAGAATTTGGATCACTTGGAATCTAAGCATTTTCAATATTACTTTGCGGAGCTTTACGGTTCAAATTATGCACTATCGTGTTAAGATGATTGCCAAGAACATAATGTTATACCTCATTGTTGTTTATGGATTTAAATGAACCTTCTTACCGCCTCCCCCTTTGGAGTGATCTGCATTTCATTTCTTAGGCCAACTCCACAAACCCTTGGATCGTTATAGGGGATTTCAGTGCAATCTGAAGCCCCCATGAACGAACAAACTATGACACTCGCTGTAATAGCTCTATTGTCTCGTTTAAAGAATGTTGTTACTCTTGTGACCTTGATGACCATCGATTACCGGGTTCTAATTCTCCTGGATTAACGGTCGCATCGAAAACCCTATTTCATCCTTCCCAAATTCCTTTGCCCATTTTGACCCCCACCCCCCCCCCCCCCTCCCCCGTACTTCTGACCACACCCATATCATCCTCTACCTTGAAACCTCGTTTGTGATAAGCCCTAAAACGTTTAAATATTTCAATATATGGCAGTATCACCCTAACTTCCAAAGCTTTGTTTCCACTAGTTGGAATCTCCCTTGTAGAAAAATACACATGAAAGCTATTGTTATTAAGCTTGTGAGACTTACCCCATCCCTTTAATCCTTTAAAAAACGGGAATTCAGTAACATTAGTCATAGATTCGAGGAGGCCCAATCTACCCTTACCCAGGCCTAGTGTAACCTAGCTCTTAACCTTTCTCATAGCTTTCTCATTTCTGATGAGCAGGCAGTCGCTAAAACCTTTATCTTCTACAGTCGTGATGAAGAATACTTTCTCAAGTAAAAATCAAGAGAATCGTGGCTAAAACTTGGAGACAAACACTCCGAATTTTTCCATAATAGTATCAGGGCTTATCGGGCCCGTAACAAGATTATCTATATCACCACTTCGGATGGCTTTGTTAGCTCCACCCGTATAATCATATCCACCACATTTCTTAATCACTCTCTCAACCATCTGGGCTTGCAAAGCCCATAGAACTACCCTGGACACCAAAGAATTAAATCTCTGATCAACACCTCGGTATCCTGCTACCATAAATAGGAGGTGTCTAATCCTATCCCTCATGACGAAATAAGAGTCGCCTTATTTGACATCGAAAGGTACAAATCCCCCCAGCTGGACGGATTTAGTATTGGATTCTTCAAATCTTGCTGATCTATTGTGGGGCTGGATCTCTGTGAGGATTTGAAACATTTTTTTCACAAAGGGATAATGAACCCCGACCGGAAAAAAAAACCCTGATTGCGCTTATCTTTATCATCTCTCTCGAATTTCAGACATATATCCTTATGTAATGTTATCTATAACATTATTTCCAAAATTCTTGCGAACATGATAAAACCTGCCCTCACCTCCCATATTGACCCTTTCCAATCAGCCTTTATCCCTGAGTGGTCTATCGATGACAACATCCTTCTCACCCAAGACCTCGTGTATGGCTACCAGACCAATCAGAGGGGCCCACGATGCAAACTTAAGATTTACCTCGTGAAAGCCTTTGATAACATCAAATGGGAAATTGTTTTGACATTATTTTAGTCATATACTTCCATATTGCTATCATAAACTGGATTATCCAATGTATCACTACTCCATCCTTTGCTGTCTTCATTAATGGTAAAACCACTAGCTACTTCCACGGGAATAAAGGGTTCCGGTAAGAAGATCCCAGCTCTCCTTATATCTTTGTCATTGTCATGCAAGTCCTCTCGAGTATCCTTCAGGAGAAGATCCATGATCCATACTTCAAGTTCCACTAGAAATTCCACAAGATAAATATTATCATACTTTGCTTCGCGGATGACCTCATGATATTCAGCAGATCCAATAATCACTTCATCAACCTAATTTTGTAAAGGCTTGTCAGAATTTGCTACTTTATCAGACCTTCAACTAAATCCAAACAAAAGCCAAATCTACTTTCAGGAACCCCTTCAAGCACTAGGTATGATTTTCTGAACCTTCTCGGCTTCTCTGAGGGCACCTTACAAGATAGATACCTGGGAGTCTCTCTCGTCACCTCTAGGATCCCTTACAATGACCGCAGGCCCATTTTTATCAAGATCACTAACTGCATAAACTCTTGGATGTCTAAGAACCTATCTTATGAAAGCAGGAGTCTACTTATCAAATCGGTTATCTTCGCCAGCTAGGTTTACTGGTCTTCGATCTTTATCTTTCGGTTAGATTCCTGAATGAGCTTTCGTAACTTCTCCGTCAATTCCTCTATTTGGGTTCTGAGATCAAAATATTCAAATCTAAGATTGCTTGGGATAAGCTTACCTTGCCCAAGGATAAGGGCGGCCTTGGGATCCTAAACCTAAAAATTTGGAATCAGGTGGCTGCCTTTAAGATTTTTTGGTCTATTTTAACCAAAAACAAAAATTCCATATACACTTAGTGGATTATCTTGGAAAAAATCAAAAAGAAAAACCCTTAGACCCTTCCTACTCCCTCTAACACCAGCTGAAGTTAGAGAAAGATTCTTAAGCTTCGCAATCAAGTGGCAACACTTTACAAAGTTTAAGCTAGAAACGGAAATAAAACCTTTATCTGGTTTGATCCTTGGCTCTTTCCAACTTCTTTTATCAACCGATTTGGAAATAATGTTACAAATGTGGCTCATTTATAAAATATCTTTAGAGTTGCAGACCTCTACTGCAACGGTTGATGGGTCTGGCCCACGCACGTCAGGGCTACCAGTTGACAAATACAATCTCACCATAATGAGATAAGAAACTCTCTTAATTCTATCCCTCCTGCCTCAGACACCAACGACATCTTTCTCTGAATCCCAAAGAAGTCAAAACCACATTTTACTATTATTAGCACCTACGCCGCCATCAGACAACCTAGAGACAAAGTTTCTTGGGCCTCCCTCATGTGGATTAAACTCTCTATCCCCATGCACTCTTTTATCTCCTCGTTGGCTATCCATAAAGAACTCACTACTCAGGACATACTTATTACCTAGGGTCTTGACACTCTTTCGGAATGCGTTAGCTCCAATTGCCCTGCAACGCTCGAGCACCTCTTGATGATCAGCCCCTATATTGCCTCTATCTGGGATATTTTTGCAATGAAGCTCCTCTTTAATTATACTATTACCTCATGTAACTCTTGGCTTGAGGAGGTGAGCGCGTGGAACCCTTCCAACAACGAAATGGGATTTATTTGGCGAGCGGTCTTATGCTCAACCATTTACTACATCTTGACTGAAAGAAATTCCCAAATTTTCAAAAATAAGCATACGCTAGGCTCGAGCATCGTTCACCATGTACTGTCGGACCTTCGTTAATGTTACCACGACACGAAGGTCAATTATCCCCTTTTATAAGTTTTATGCTTAGATAGTCTTTACCTGGTTAAGGTCTTGCATAGCTTTGTAACAGGGCCTTTCGTTCCCTCTAACTGCTTGTAAAAATTCTCTCTCTATATATATTACAGTTTTTTATACAAAAAAACAAAATGAAAACAAATTAACAAGGTTAGTATATATTTTCTTAACGAGGCTTAAATCAATATATAGTCCATCGACTATCGCATTTTCTTTTATTTAGTCTCTCGACTAAAAAATCATCGATGAGAGTCCATGGAATATTTAAAGTGTATAAATTTAGTCACCATGCGTGACCTTTTCTCTGGTTTAGCCACGTGTCCCCATAATTAAATGACACGAGTCTTACAGATAGCCCATCAACTTTTAATTCCATTTTTTCCCTCTAAATTTAATATTATTTATATATTTATTTATATATTTTCATTCTTCTGAAAAAAGAGTATCGCAAAATTTGGGTTGCTTTGTTACAAAAAAAAAGCAGTACCAATAAGAAAACAGAGTGAAAGTCCACATAAATTCGATTATTTTTCTATTCTCTCGTCTTCTTCTGCCTCTACCAGTTTTTATACAAGTGATAGTTAATTTTCTTTTCAAGTTTATAAAAAAATAAAATTATTTAGGTACCATTGTTCACTCTAACGTGTAATATTTCCTTACTTATTCATTTATAGCCCGATTTGTGTAGGCAATCATCAATACATAGATTCTTTATTTTTTTCATTTTATTATTATGAGTATTTATGATTGTAATGAGCTTTATGATCTAGTATTTTAATTAATTCTTTTATGATCTGGGTGTGTGAAAAAAATGAGTTTCTTTCCGAAAATGGGTTAGTCTTTGGCCTATTTTTAATCGGGTCAACCCGACTAGAGAGTTTACGATGAGCATGAGTGTCTTTTACTTTAAATTCTTAAATTTTTTCTTTTGTAGGATTCTATTGCGTGTTAATTATCTATTCTACTTATTAACTTGAGTTTTTTTAATTAACATTTATAGGTTTTCAAAAATGTTGATTTTTGATTATTTATTTTTATTAGAATTTGCAGGTTTAGTTTTTAAAATTTGTTGAACAGTGCGTTACAAACCCATATTAGTATATAAATTTGTTTATTAGTTGTTATATGATTTAATGTTTTCTTATCGGTAAAACTGAATTTATTAACATATATACCGCAAAGGATATAGTTGTTGTATTATAAAGATATAAATGTTGTAATTCTTTCGTTCTTTTTTTAGAGTGGACGATAACAATGACACCATCCCAAATTTACAATAATTTTAACCTAGCTCACTATGCAATGATACCTCAACTGAATTTTCCTATGGTGTTTGATCGGATAAACACGATGTTGGTGTCAAATTTATAAACCAAGAAACTAGTTTTAAATAACAGAGTATCGCAAATTTTGCGATACTCTTTTTCAGAAGAATAAAAAAAATATTAAATTTAAAAGATAGAAATAGAATTAAAAATCGATGGACTATCTATGAAACTCGTATTATTTAATTATGGGCACGTAGCTGAACTAGAAAAAAGACCACACACGGTGACTATATTTTATAGATTTCCTAGTCCATAGACTAAATGAAAGAAACGCGAACAGATTTAAACCTCCTAACAAACTTTTTTTGAAAACACCCTCTTTTATTATATTAGAGTGAAATATAACGGTCAAAAATCAAAAAAATAAATATTATATGCGTAAAGTACCATTTAAGACCCAAAACCCTAACTATTATCCACCTAAGATGTATATTTTCATTATTCTCCGAAAAAGATTCGTTTTAGTCAAATATTTACCATTGAAGACCCACTAACACCTTTTATACCCATACTCACTAAAAATATGACATTTCCTTTTAAACTCGATGGATTTAATCTCTGAAAACCGTATGATCGTCATCCCGTGACTAACAGCATAGCAGTTTCCAATAAAAACTCTCCTCCTACAGCGCCACTCGATCTCATACCACGATTTGCACACTAGCGAGATCGAATTTGGATCCTTGTGCAACTGAATATTCCGAAAAAAACTACGTCGTTTTTCTCTACATTGACCGGTCTGTAAAAGATTCAAACTCTATATCTCAAATATATGCAATGTCAATGACGGCAAAGAACTCAACAGTCTGAACACCTTCAAAATTCGTTAGGAATAGTCTAAAAAAATAGGAAAATGATAAAATATAACTTTTAAAAGAAAATCAAACATATAAAAATTTATACTAATTTTGTTCGTCGTCAAAAAGTTTAGATCTTTATCTATAATGGGTATATCTCCCATATTTATTGTGCTAATGAACAGTAAAATACATGATCTAGAGAGCTATTTGTTCAGACTTTTCGTACCTAAACAAGCTCACTAATCGGTGAGTTCACGTGATCAGTCAGTCATGTTAGATTCCAAACGCCGGCGTCTCGATGTTATAAGCAGTTTAGATCGAGTTGTCTTTCTCCAAGTAATTTCTACCTACTTTCATACTGTAATATATATTATTCTATATCTATTTACATAAGAGTAATACGTTATTATAAGCACTTTAGATCGAGTTATCTCCTACTAAGTAATTTCTACACACCTTCGTACTGTAATATATAGTATTGTATATCCATTCATATCAGAGTAATTTATTTTACATTTTACCTACCTTCTTATAATAAGAAGGTATGAATTATAAAAAATATAGCCTCGATTATTTATTTTATATTTTATATATAAATTTATAATAAAAACATATAAATTATAACAATAGTAGCGGATGATGAAGTTGGTCCGACAACATAATAAATCGAATATATATAAAAGTTATAATCTTTATACGGATCGGATTTGATATAAAACTTTAATTTATCAAATCCAATACGGTTACAAAAATAAAGTATACAAAATAATATAAATAATAATAATTATAATAATGTTATATAAAAATATATTTATTAAAAACTTTGATAATGTATAAATTTTATTTTTGAAGTAATTATTATTTTAACTTTTTTTTACACGTTGCTTTATAATAATATATATACAAAACATATTATCCCAATAAATTTAATTTTCAAAAATATTTATAAAAAATTAATTATTGATTTATTTTAATAAAAAATTATTATTATTTTTATTATTTAAACTAACATCATGCTATTTTTTAGGTTCGTCACCAAAAGCTATAACACTTTTGGAATGGATATTTTAAAAGTCTGTTTGATGATTTTTTACAATGAATATGTTGATGAAAACATTGTAATAAATAGTGGTGATGATAAATAGTATCATTGAAAACTAGAAAAACTTCTAAGAATGATTTGAGTTTGATTTAATGTTTTGTTTTACACGATTTAAGATATGTTTTATTTTGTTTGTTTGTTAAAGATTTATGTTATTTATTTTAGTGATATTTAAATTTTTATTTTATTATGTTTGTTTTAGTATTAAAAACTATATCTTAATTTTTATTTAAATTATAGAATAAAATAAAGTTTGAGTTGGATTTAGTCTTGGTCGAATCACGTCTAACAATCCAAATACTAAATATAGTGTTTGCGGGCTGAATCGACTTGATTCGCAAACACGAATTGATCGGATTCAGATTAAAAAATATTTGACCTAGATGAACCACACTAGATCCTATTTTAAAAAAACGAGTATGAATCATTTCGATCGGAACCCAATCAATCCGATCTGAACCCGACCTATTCTAAGAATATCTAAAAGTAAACTATAATTTTATAATACTAATTAGATGAAATTATTTACATTTATAATCTAGAAATCAATTAAAATATGGGAATTACCATTTAAGACCCATCCAACAAACCTGTTACAGATAAAAGCCTAAATGTTTTGAAAGACTTTATACCTAAAATATCATTTTATATAAAATCCTCTAAACAGCTTCTCTTTCTTTTATTTTTTTAATTTATAATTTTAAATATTTAAATCTTTTAAACCATAACTCGAAAAAAAATATGAAAATACCATTAGTTTTGTTTTTTTAAGACGAACAAAACTAGTACTACTCATGATATGTTTTGATTTTTTTAAAATAAATATATTTTACACAGATTTCTCAGTATATATGGTTTCACATCTAAAAGACTGGTTTCGCATCGAGCAGCCATCATAGTGGGCATGAATTCGCATCTAGCAGTAAAAAAAATTAAACTCGTTTCTCATCTAGCAAAACAAAGAAATGTTCGTATATAGCAAAACAAAGAAGGTTTCACATCTACCAAAACAAAAAAGGTTTCTCATCTAGCAAAACAAAGAAGATTTCGCATCTAGCAAAATAAAGAAGGTTTCGCATCTTCTTTGTTTACATTATAAAATTAAAATTTTAAAAGTCTGTATCTTTTAAACCGTAACTCAGAAAAAAAAATGAAAATACCATTGATTTTGTTTTTTTAAGACGAACAAAACTAGTACCACTCATGATATGTTTCGATTTTTTTATAAAACAAAAGTTGTATTTTACAGATCTCGAGTTACCTATCAATACAATATTAATGTTTCGCTATTTCAATACAAAAGAATATTAACATTTCGCATCTATAAAAATCAGAGTTTGCATCTACCACTCTAGAAGAATAAGCACGTTTCGCAATTATCAATACATAAATTAACCATTTATACACGAAGTTTAGTTTCTTAAACATAAGATCGTGCAAATGTGAGTGTACACATACTTAGCAAGAGACAACCCAATGCCTATACCGTACGCAAACTTAAAAAGCTTGTAAGAAAATCACAATTTTTATTAATTGTAAGCCAAAAGAAAAACAATGAGTTTTCGGAAACCCATTCACATAATAGACATATCTTCGATGCTTCAAAACGCTTATAAGCTCCATTTTAGCAAATCAAAATAAAGTTTTTCGAAGCAAAAAAAAAGTATGAATGGCTACATGTTTCAGTATGCACCATTTAAACATATTTTCTTTAGATTGAACGCATTCTTAATCATATCGCTCTCTTTAAAAGATATTCTCGAATACTATTTCTCTCTCTCTCGATATCGATCTCGTCCTCCTATCTCTCTTTAGATTTCTAAGAGAAACCCCAATTGATTTTAAGCCCTCAATTTGATAAGCGAACACTTTTTTATCTTCGTTTTATGTTTTGGATTTTCAGATCTACGATTCTAGGATTTCTCAAATCACTTCGACTGAAATCTAAATTCAAACGATATACCGTTTTTGAAAACTATATATGTTGTTATAGAGAGACTCTCCCCCTATAGCTTTGTTTTCTCGAATGCATAGGGTTAAGTAAAAATATAAAGATTAAGTAAGGGTATTTAGTGTATTATCAGGTCTTAGATGGTAAGTATTTGAGTGAAATGGATCTTTCGAAAAAATATTGGTCTTAAGTGGATAATAGTATTGGTTTTGGATCTTAAATGGTACTAAACCCTTAAAAATATAAATAAATAATTTTTTTGTATGAGACTAAGATAAAATAAAACTATATTGTATTAATAATTTATTTGTTAATAAATTTATTGAAATGATATACCAATCGACAAAAAATATGTTATCGCTAAAATAAATAAAATATATTAATATTAAAAATCAATAATGTATATAAATAATTATAAAATAGCCTAAAAATAAGTGATATTTAAGCACAATTATAAATATACATAAATAATAATATATCACAAATGTGATAGTTATAATCTATATACCCTATATAAAAAGTATGGCATAGATTCTATCTTAAAAAGTTATTGTCGAAATTTTAGATTTTTTCGAAAAGTGATGTACGTAAATCAAGAAATCTTATTGAAACGTTATTAAATGTTTTGCATATTCTTGGTTTGTGCCGTAGGCCATATTCAACATTCAAACTGTTACATAACTTTGAATATCGCTAGAATAATTTCCTTATTTACATAATAAAATGGGTTATCATAGCAACAAACTAAATGACAATTTGGAAGATATCTTTTGTATCAATCTTCCATGTCAAGTCATACTTGTTGTTGCAACAACAATCCATAAAATTGACATCAGGGCAAACCATTTTTCATAACCGCAACGTCCGGATCATAACAATCGATAGTGGTACGTTGTATCATGATATATCACATAACGATAGTGTTGCATCTTTTATGTTGTTCTATTTCTTACGACATATTTTAAGCAACTTTATCTATCTATGACCTTAGGAATATGCGTTTTAACATTCCGAGTATCATTCACTCAATCATAACTAATTCCAAACTCGTGTTAAGATTCATTATTTTCGACCATGTCTAATAATTAAATTACAACAATCCTTACTTGATTGAATAATATCTATCGTCTATATATTGAGATGTTTATGCATAAAATAAAATATATTTTGATTTGAATTTTACTTAGTGTAAAAATAACAAACCTTTTACCATAAAGTCTGCTTGTCATGATTTTTGTACCAACAAAACACGCGAACTCACGCACATAAATATTTATTTTATTATTTATCATCAATGTTTTTACCATTATTATAACCGTATACTTATCCATTCGAGAGTTTATTTAAAGGTGAAATATATTCTTAGAATATTTGATAACACTTTTAAATTTATATCGATATAATTACTATAGTATTTTTTATTTGTTTTTTTGAAATACATATATCAATATTAAACTTAATCATACTAAAAGTTCTATAAAATTAATATTCGACCCCAAAATTTTCATTAACGAATGTGCCATATATTTCTCTAAAGTTCACCAATACTTTGTTCCAAAATAAAATTTTGGTTTTGTGTTGAATCAGAAAAAAAATATTCTCACAAACAAAGACAACTAATGACATAAATTTTGGTTGTGAAGATTGATCTCAAATTTTGGAGTGAATTTAAAGAGTATTAGAGTAATAATAATAATAATTTTTACTATTATTGCAAATGATAATAATGAATGACTATCTTATTAATATTTTTAGATCTTTATTTATAGAGTTTACTAGGATATGAATAATATCTTGAAGATATTTAGAAGTATTATACTTGATATTATCTTAAACTGATAATTTTTAGTTTAATTAGATATTTTAGATTTGATTTATTTTAAATCTGAACAGTATTATGCTTATGGCTAATAGAATATAAAATAAAACAAGCTAGATTATTTACACCCTTATAATATGTTATTTGATATACATTTATACTAGTAAAAATTCTAATTATGAACAAAATTGTTGATGGTCTTCTATACATAAATTTGGTTCATTCAAAATATAAATGTTACTTTTAAATCAATATAAGATTTTATATAGTGGGATTATTATGTCCGTACTATTATATTTTTTAAATTAAACTAATTTACTTATATAAATAATACTAAGATAATATAAAAAGTTATTATATGTAGTTAAAAATTATGGAGTAATTGATCGAGGTTAATAATTGAGTTTGTACAAATTAAATATGTTGGATTTAAAACTAATTATCAAATTAGAAAACCAATATCAAACATATTCGTAATTATATGAAAGATTTATGGTGCAAAAAAAATAGTAGCTCCTATAAAACATGTTCTCAAATTATAACACAAATTTTTTGAGATATTGTATTGCATTTATATAGTGATATTTTTTATACATAATCATAACATTAAAAAAAATAAGAAATATAAATATTTTACAAGAATATTATAAGATTTTTTTTTCAAAAAACGCAAGAAACATAAATGAGTATACTTTGTTAAATATGTTAATACTATATTATTTAGATACAATAATGATTTTTGTTAAACAAACAATCCCGTAAAAAAATTATAGATAAAATTAATGAATAAAAAGATAAAGATATAAAAGATGATGAAAACTTAGAGGTAACCATATTTTTTTTATGCTTTGTAAGTTTTACCAACCTCTCCATGTATATGATTAATGCATATTCTAACACTATTGTAATGTTTCAAAATGAACATACATTGTTAAAGAGTTGTTTAAGTATTTTGTATGCTTGCGGCGGTTGCGGCAAGACAAACATAACTATTAAAGCTTAACACATATCGTCATAAGAATTTGATCATTTCTACAATAAAATAGCTTATTACAGTGACAAAATATATTATAAAATGGACATGATCATTTATTCAAGTTTTCATTGAGAGCTATTTTAGTTGTTGCAACTAAAAATGTTATCAATATGATACGTTAGGTTATTTCAAAGATCATCAAAATAAGTTATAACCTTTTTTCCAATGGATGGGCTTACGTTGCATTATGATATATCTCGTGACTATCTATTGTTGTCGCATAAAGTGTGTTCTATGATGTCTCATGTTTTGTTTCTATTTTCATAGAATATAATATTGTATTAGCACACATCCATTCGTCCTATTTCTAATTATTAAATATGTACTATGCCACTATGAGTATTGTTAATTCATCATTACTTTATTTTCTGAACTCGACCTAGCTTTTTTTCTAATCACCTCATTTAATGAAATTTTAAAAATTACCTACTTGATTAATCATATTTTCATTTTCATATTGAGATATTTACTCATACAGTTAAAAATACTTTTATTTAAATTTTACCTTATTTTAAAAACAAGAAAGCTTTTCTTCAAAAGTTTGATAGTCACAACTTTGGGTTATAGTATTGGAAAATTAATCATTGTACATATAATCATATTTGGGTTATAGTATTGGAAAATTAATCATTTGAAGATTTTTAGTCTAATCTCTTTAGGTTTTTAGTTTATTAGTTCTTGGAAAAATGACTTGGTAAATGGGTTTGCTAAAATTTTAAAATATGATACATAAGAAACATTTATGATTGCATTTTTAATTATATTGACTATACACTAATATACAGTTTTAGGTTGGTGGTTTCTTCTTGCAGGAATAATAACAATTGGGCTCTCGATTTTGGAGCATCATTACATATGACTTCCAACAAAAATTGGTTTGATAACTTGGAAGTGTCTGAAGATGGTAAGGTCATGTTAGGAATGATGTGTGTTGTATTATGAAAGAAATGGAGAATATATTATTCAAGATGTCTAATGAACTCGAAAAGGCTCTAACAAATGTGAGATATGTCCAAACTTAAATATAACTTTATGTATATAAGTATTTTAGAGGAATAAGAGTTTGAGTATAAAGGTGGAGATAGCAGACTTCGGTTCTTGCAAGACTCACATGTTGTTATGAAGGCTAATCTAATTAATGGTGTTTTAGTCCTCGATGGGTCTGTACTAAAATGAGCATCTAATATTGAGAATGGGTATGTTGAGATTCGGCTGGAATCCATTGAGGGCTTGTCAAAGTAGGTGGAGATTTGATCCAAGAAGTACTTAAAAAGTCTTAGAATTGATAGTGGCATGGTACTAGTGGATCGATGATGCACTAACTATTGTTATAAGTATGGTATGCCTAGGCGTAAAATCTTCAAGAGTACCTCAAAGCACGTAATATATGAGAACATGAATCGTAGCTTACTTGGAATAAGGGTTATACTTTTGACGGCTGGACATAATAAGACGTTGAGTGAAGGATCTGTTGGGAAGACTATCATCCTCAACATGAGCCTTTAGAATTTTCTTCGTCATTGAGATGTAATATGTGCCATAGGTGGAGATGAATTTGAGATGAAGTTTTAACATAAGAGTGGATATGAGAATGCCTCTACTGATGTTGTTTTGAAGATGGGTTCGGGCTTGACTTTTGCAAAGTAAATTCAACCATTATTGGGTTTGGGTCTTAACCTGAAGTTTGATGGGTCAAAGGCTTCATATTTTAATAAGGTGTTATTAAAAGTGGATTGGACTCTCTTAATTTAATATACATAGGTTAGTCTTCTTGGACTGGTGAGACTAACTGATCTTTTCCCAACAGTTTACCTGAGTAATAAAAGCTCATTTTACTCAGACAGAGCACATGTCTAGGTAAAGAGAATCACTTGTCCTAAACCTGAAACCCTAGCTCATGCACTTAGCCACCTTCTTCACCGTCTCACAAGCATAGATTCCGATATGACATGAAAAAATTATTTTGAGGTTGATTCTAACATTCCCTTCTCAAAACAAAAGAGAAATCACGACTTCTAGTTTTTCTATATAAAATAAGAGTCTAGTCTTATAGAGAGGTTTGGTTAGTAGATCGCTAGTTCAATCATAAAATGGAACATATCAGATATCCACTAAGCCTTGAATCATTTGATCTCTTACAAAATATAAATCCAGCTCCATGTGCTTAGTTTAAGAATGAAACATAATACTAGAAGCCAAAGAACTGGCCCCAAGGTTATCACACCAGATAACCATATGAAATTCGATTTACTTGAAAATAAACCTCAACCATATTAAGACTGTAGATAAATTAACCAAAGAGGAATACTCAGAATCTGTATTGGAGCGTACAAAAACATTATGTTTCTTTGAATATCAAGAAATAAGAGTGTCTACAAAGAAAATACAATAGCCACCAACTGACCGACGATCATCTAAGGAAGCATCCCAATCAGCCCCAGTAAAACCATTAAGATTAAAATCTGGGTTTGGTTTGATATGAAGCCCCAACAAAGCAGTGCCAGATAAGTACCTCATAATCCTTTTCACATACTGTAAAAGTATATTTGTGGAGGATTGCTGAAACTGACTCATTTTGTTTACAACAAACGTAATATCTACACGAGTATGTAAAAGATATTATAAAATGGTCATTTACCTTATAAGACTCAGAAGAGGTTCTCCATCAGACTAATAGATTGAATGACTAACACGCATTGGAGTGGAGCAAGCGTTTGTATTGGATAAGTTTCCCTAACCAGTAAGTTTTTAACATACTTACTTTGAGTCAGATAAAAACTAATATAACACGGTCTACTTCAATTCCTAGGAAAAACCGTACATAACCCATATTTTTTAGAGAAAAAGTAGAATTAAGTCTATGAATGAAACTATTCATGTAGGAAGGTACATTAACAATGACAATTATGTCATTTACGTACACTAATAGGAAAATGACCATCTGCGTAATGACATAAAAGAACAAAGAGTAATCAGCTTTAGACTTCTTAAAACTCAAAGAAGCAATGTGTCTATTAACTTAGACTACCAAGCGCGCGGAGCCTGCTTCAATCCATAAAGTGTTTTATATAGAGGATATATATGAGAAGGTTTCTTAAGATTAATAAACACTTTTGGCTGAACCATAAAAACTTGTTCAATAATCACATCATTTAAGAAATCTTTCTTTATATCTAACTGTCTCACATCCCAGTCCTTTGAGACAAGTAGATTTAGAACAAGTTTGATTGTAGAAGCTTTTATTAATGGACTAAAAGTCTTTGTAAAATAAATATCAGGTGTCCGGTGAAACCCCTTAGCCACAAGTCATTCTTTATACTAAATATAACCATCAAGATTATATTTTAGCTTTTATTCCCATTTACAACCTATTAAGTTCATATTAGTAGTCCAAGAAACCAAAGACCAAGTGTGCTTAGCTATAAGAGCATCATATTCCACCTTCATAGCTTGATCTCAATTAGGATCATTAAAAGCCTCTGAAAACTAAGTACGCTCGTTATCCAAAACAGTAGGAAAAATAGTATTACATGAGTATATAACTTTAGGTTTAGAGATTCCTAACTTGGCTCTAGTTTTCACATAATGATTGTTTAGAGTGACTTGTGTTTGGGTGGGATGATTTGAATTTGAAAGAGGTAAATCTATTATTAGCCATGAATATTTCTTGTGTGAGCTTGTCGTCATTATTTCGTTATTGGTTATGTGATATTTGTCTTTGTATGTCAAAAGTGTATGTTTGTACTAGAAAAGTGTATGCTTGTTGGCTTGGTAAAGAATTGTGTTGTATTGAGTCACAAGGTAGCGTTGATAGATAACCTAAAAATGAGTCTTTCAGGTTAAAAAACCATTTGTAAGACACTTCCTAGAAAAACGATGCACCCAACAAAAGTTAAAAACAATTTCAGAAACCTTAAAGTTAAAGAACCCTAAAAACAAAAAAAAAATCTTCCTCATTACAAATTACATTTCTTAAAACATAAACCCCACCAGTAGGATGAAGAATTTTACATCTTCTGTGAACATCACTATAGCTTAAGAATACATATTTGACATAATAGTATTAAACACAACCAAAAGTTCTTAGCAACAAATAATTATGTTTATGACCATTTTTCCCCAAAAGGTATAGAATCTTGCAAGACTATGGTAAGAAGTCTATTAATTAGGAAGACATAAGTGAGAAAAGCCTTTGGCCATAACTTGTATGGTAAATTAGACTGAGTTAGAAGAGTTGGTCAATTTTCAGTAACATGCATGTGCTTCCTCTCTAATCTACCATTTTCAGCAGAAGTATGAGGACAATATGTTTTGAGTTGTATACCTGAATATTTAACTATTGACATAAAATACCATAACTCACCTCCCAATTACATCGATTGTATTGCTTTAAAACAAATGAACACCACTCTAATTGAATAATGATTAGTTTCTTGTGTCATCCCTGCTTTAGGGAATTAAAATTACTAGTACATATTTGAACACTAGAAACATTAGGTTGACGACCATAAACTTTATATTTAGATAGATTGTAAACAGGTGGTTCCTCCAATATTTAAAGGTCATTTTCAATTATTTTTATAAGTAGGATCTTCCATATGACCTTGTCTTTCATAAAGAATCCAACACAATGAAACTCAAGATAAACAATGTTAAGCAAGGTTAGCTGGTAGACAGATAAAAAATTCTTATTGATTTTGAGAACATGCAAAAAATTGAGTTGATTTGTTTATATATTTTGGTTGAAATAATTGAACTACCGAAATATTTTATACTCAATTTTTCACCACTAACTACTGTTATATATTTTTTACATATATAGTCAGCATTTTGAATCATCAATCCTGAGGTACCATTGACATGGTCACTAGCACCACTATTAATAAACTAGTTATTATTACCTCCATCTTGCTCCTATGAGGTTGGAAAAATAGTGTAATCTAACTCATTTTTGTTTTGTTTTTTAGGATTACGTCCCATTACATTAGGCTCATCATTAAAATAACAATAGGAACCACTATGCCAATACTTTGGCACATATTTAATAAATAGGTTTGTTGATGCTAAACCTTCCTCCTCTGTCTCTTTAGTTACCTTTACCAATAAAATTGTTAGAGTAATTGTTAAAGTATCTTCCTTTATAGCCTATGCCTTGTCCCCTAAGCTAACCATTATTTAGGTTCACTGAGCTGTTATTGTTGTTGTTTGAGATTTTATTCTGTTAGCTTAGTAATTTGCTGAAACCATACTTAAATTTTCCATAGAATGTTTTAGTTTGTTGAGTTGATCAAGTCTACTCTCAAAAGTTAAGAGCATAGCTTGCAGGTCAAGGAAATTATTTACCTATTTGTCAGGTAAGTTAAGATTTATAGGTGTATAATCTGAATCTAATCCAGCCAAAAAATATGAGACAAGGTCATCCATAGAAATATGAGACAGTCATTCAGTTATTCACCTTCTTCTCCGTCTCACATCCATGTATTCCGGCACGTCGTTTGATTTTTGTGTTTTACCGCCACAATTTTCTCTTAAAATTGATTTATAATTGTTTCGAATTTTTTTATACCTAAAAAAAACTAAAAAAGATATAAACATTTTGACTTATGATGTCTCGTCCGTCCATCGTATTCATATTTTATATATCTCTAAAACATTTCTACCCGTAATAATAGTATAATTAATTAGAATAGTCAATATTTAGTTATTATGAATATTATAACTATTATTATCCATTATAGATAGAGTAGTTGGTAAGACTACCGTTAAATACTATTGTTATTGTGGATGAAAATAAATTGATATGCAAAATTAGTTTAGCATATATATTAGCTTAAGGTAAACGTAGGAGTATAAGTGTAAATACAACAAGCCGAAGTAGGCAGTTAGTTGCCAGCGAAGTGAGCACGCGGTTTTGAACCAATCAAATGACATTCACGAAAATGCTACTGTAGCCGGCTTCGCTTACTTGTTCTCTTGCGATCTCCCTTTGACTTTTTTAGGCATCTAAATATCATAGACTATATAAATGTGTTTCCCTATCCATCTTCCAATCACACAAGTCATATTATTACCTTTTCCAACTCATACTACTCGCCACTCTATCTCTATCTCTCTCTCTTAACGAAACCAAAATGGCTGCTTTGTTTCTTCTATTTCTTTTGTTGGGCACGTTGGTCCAAGGCCAACGCCCCACCACCAGATTAGGCTTCTACTCTCGCACCTGCCCTCGTGTCGAATCCATTGTTAGGGCAACCGTCCAATCCCATTTCCAGGCAAACCCCAGCATAGCTCCCGGAATACTAAGGATGCACTTCCATGACTGTTTTGTCGAGGGTTGCGATGCTTCCGTACTCATTGCCGGACCTAACACTGAAAGAACAGCCGGTCCTAACCTGGGACTCAGAGGTTTTGAAGTTATCGATGATGCGAAGACAAGACTCGAAGCAGAATGCCCCGGTGTTGTCTCATGTGCTGATATCTTAGCTCTGGCTGCTCGGGATTCGGTGGTTATGGTAATAACATCATTTTTTGTATAATAGTTTTATAAAAATGAAAGTAACTAGCTTCGGTGATTTTATAATAGTTGTCTACTTGTATCTATTGGTTTATATATATATATATATGTGTGGAATTGGAATACTAATAAAATTAACAATGCATGGATGCAGACAAGGGGACAAAGCTGGCAAGTACCGACTGGAAGAAAAGATGGGAGAGTTTCCTTGGCTTCTAATGTTAACAATCTCCCAAGTTTTACCGACTCAGTTCAAATCCAGAAGCAGAAGTTTGCAGCCTTCGGTCTTAACACACAAGACCTCGTTGCTCTTGTTGGTATGTACCCACACCTGCCCTATATATGTTCTTTTGTATTACATATATTTCATATTTTTACATTACCAACTAAATTTAAATTTATCAATATCTATAGGTGGCCATACAATTGGAACTACAGCCTGCCAATTCTTCAGCTACAGACTCAACAACTTCACCACCACCGCAAACGGAGCTGATCCGTCCATCAGTCCTGCATTCTTGGCTCAACTCCGAACTATCTGTCCACAAAATGGGGACGGATCAACCCGTGTGCCATTGGACAGCGTTAGTCCCGGCAGGTTTGATTCATCTTTCTTCAACAACTTGAGAAACGGACGTGGAGTCCTCGAGTCAGATCAAAAGTTGTGGACCGACCGCTCTACCAACAACATTGTTCAACGTTTCATGCAACCCTCAGCCTTCAACTCTCAGTTTGGAAGGTCCATGGTGAAGATGGGCAATATTCGCATCAAATCCCGAAATAACGGTGAAATCCGTACCATTTGTTCTTCCATTAATTAAATTTGTTTATGTAACTTCAAATCTCATTCTTTTATTGTTTCGTTCATCTGGTTCTTTTAAAATTAAAACGACTAAATTTTGAAATTTAAAATGTTCAAATGTCAAATTTTGAAATTCTGTTGATTTGCGACAATAGTTGATTTAACCAAAATAAAAAAATTTCAAACTAACCTATCAGTTCGATCCTCGCCAGGGGCTCCGCCCCTTGACCCTGTTAATCATGATGTAATCTAACAAGTATGCACTATGAACTCTACGACTTGTTTGATAATGTATCATGATTAAATTGGTCGACTAGTCGATCCAATTACATTAAAATATCTAAAAGTCTTCCCTCATTTTAGTGTAATTCATGATCAACTAAACACACTCACAACAATTAACAAATTTATGCATAAATGAAATATCGTAACGATTGAATTTCACATTTGTATATTACATATTCCAAATATTCGAATATCAAGGTATCACTAAGAATTGAGCTTTTACTATTCACAATGAATACATAAAAATAATATACACATAAATTTACATTCTCAAGCCTTGTGTCCTTATCCTTCTTAAGCATATCAAAGCCAAGTCCTAGCTTCATTTGAAACGGCTAAAATTCATGCTCAAATAGGTAGTTCCTTTCCTCTTGCACCTGCATATGCAATTTTCTAAAAGAACTATTAAGAACATAATCTTCAACCTTCACAACTGGCAGGTTTGAACACATACCTTGGTATGATATACAACTGTGTTTCAATCTCTAGATGTTAAGATTTCCACATTGAATTTAGCACCTAATGTCATATTAGATGGGAATTAGATGTCTCAACATTAGAGATTTAAGATGGACTTTAATCCCATCCCTATAACCGATTTGTGCACAAGATCTCTACTTAACCCTTTGGTTAAATGATCGGCTAAATTATATTGAATTCTCACAAACTCTACTGAAATAACATCATGCGTGATGCGCTCGCGAATCATAGTGTGTCTAACACCTGATGTCTAGACCTGCATTTGTAAATTTGTCTATAGACATGGGCCAAGGCAGCTTCACGATCACATCTGATATATATATATATATATATATATATATATATATATATATCGGTTTGGGCCACAACAGAATTTCATACATTAAATTTCTTAGCCACTCAACTTTTTTACTCGATGCTGCTAATGCCACAAACTCTAATTCCATTGTTGAATTAGTAATTAAAGTTTGTTTCTTAAATTCTCAAGAGATAGCACCTCCCCAAAGTAGAAATACACATCCACTTATGGAAGAATGATCTTCCATATTGGTAATGTAACTCGCGTCTGAATATCCTTCAAGTACAAAATGAAATCTAGTATAAGTTAAACCATAATTCATGGTTCCGTTCATATACTTGAATTCTCGATTTAAAGCTTGTCAATGATGCGAACTAGGATTGCTAGTATACCTACTAATTTTTCCAACAGCAAAGGCAAAATCCGGCCTAGTGCTAGTCATGGCATACATAAGACACCCAATGGCTCTTGAGTATTCAAGCTGAGATATAGCAACACTTTTATTAGGTAGAAGCTTACGACTAGGATCTATAGGTGAGCTTACTGGAGAACAATCTTTAAAATTAAATTTATTCAATATTTTCTCAATATTGTGAGATTGAGAAATCGATATACTATTGTTCTTTTGCTGATTCTTATACCAAGAATAATTGTAGCTTCCCCCAAATCCTTCATCTCAAAATTAGATGATAAGAATTTCTTCGTTTCATCAACCTGATTTTGGTCAGTGCCAAAAATCAACATACCATCCACATATAGACAAATTATAACTCACTCCTTTACCAGAATTATCAAATTTACTATATACACACTTGATTGCTTGGTTAAGAATAAATCCATTAGACAATACCACATTATCAAACTTTTTATACCAATCTTTTGGTGCTTGTTTCAGACAATACAAATATTTTTCAATTTTCATACCTTGTTTTCACAGCCAAGCATGACAAGCCCTTCCGATTGTTTTATATAAATCTCCTCGTCTAAATCACCATTCAAGAAAGCAGTTTTAACATCCATTTGATGAATTAGAAAATGGTATACATATGGAAGTGCAATCAACAATCTAATAGTGGAATCCTAGCAACTAGAGCATAAGTATCAAAGAAGTCAATTCCTTCTCTTTGTCTAAATCCTTGGATAACCAATCTAGCTTTATACCTATGAGTTTAAATATCTTTCGATTTCCCAATCAATCAACAATCTAATAGTGGAATCTTATGGCTTTAAATATCGTTCAGTTTCTCAATGATTTGCACCCATGAGGTAAATCAACCAGCTCGCATGTATTATTATGCATGATATACTTTATCTCATCTATGATAACTTCTTTCCAAAATACAGCATCCATTGATGCCATAGCATCACTAAAAGTCCTTGGATCATCTTTAGTAAAAAAAATTGATATTGATAGTCAACTTATCTCTCGACCCTTCAACTAAATAAAGTTGAAAATCTTATATGAACGAGTTAGTTTTTCTGGCTCTAGTACTTCTCCTTGGTTCAGAAGGTTCAGGTACACAATTAGTACCACTTGATATATTTTCATTTTGACTTGAATTCATATTCAAAGAGTTTTGAATCAAATATCTAGGTCTAGGTATAGAAGTAAATCTCTCTTCATCAAATATTACATCTATTGACTCGATAACCGTGTTCGCCAACACATTGTCATTGGATTCTAACACATGGAACCTATATGCAAGGGAATGCTCAGCATATCCAATGAAGATACAATTTATACCTCTTTCACCCAAATTTTTCTTTTTGGGTTCAATGATCTTTACAACTGCTCTACAACCCCAGACTCTCAGATAATTCAGTATTGGAGGCTTCTTAAACCAAAGCTCATACAGGCCATCTTATTCCTTTTAGTAGGAAAATGATTCAATAAATAAGAGACTGATAACATAGCATCACCCCAGAATCCTTCACTCAAACCCGAATAGGATAACATGGAATTGATCATTTCTATCAAAGTTCTATTCTTCCTCTCAGCTATACCATTTCGTTATGGTGTATAAGGAGGTTTGGTTTGATGAATTATACCCGTAGACTAAAAATATATAGGATCATAATATCCACCTCATCTATCCGTAAGTAGATTTTTAATCAAATCATTTTTATGTAACTGTACTTCTTCCTTATATATTTTAAACTTATCAATATCATCATTTTTAGCATACAACAAATAAGTGTAGCAAAATCTAGATGCATCATCAATAAAATTAATAACATACCTTTTATTTCCTAACGAAGGTGGAGCATAGAAATCACAAAAAGTAATATGTACTAGTTCCAATATTTTGGAAACTCGGTTAACATTATTGAAAGGTTTTCTAGTTATCTTAGTTAACATACAAGTTTTATATTTTTCATTGTTTGCATCAACAGGAGGAATAAGACTCATTTTTTACATTCTTTTATTCTTCCATAATGAACATGTCGTAATCTAGTATGCCATAATTATGTTTTATTCAAATTTCTACACATACTAGTAGAAGTCATACAAACAGAATCATTTTGGAACGAAACATAAATATTTAACATAAACATACCATTACACAAATATCTGAATCCCATAAATACACCATGTTTTGACAATACATATTTGCCACTTTCGTACACTTGTTTGAAACCACAATTATTCACATCAGACAAACGATTCTTTCGAATCCCAAGAACATGCAATATATTGTTTAATAGTATGTATATTCTAGAAGTAAATAGTAATTTAACATTTCCTAGTCCTTTAGTTGGTTCAGTTGTAACATTTCTCATCTTAAGTGAAGATCCATCTTCAATCAGTTGAAAATTAGTGAACCACCAAAGATCCTTACATATATAACTTGTTACTCCTGAATCAATCCACCAAACAACATCGTCATCATGCACATAAAATACCTCAGATATTAGATATATATAATTCTGACCAGAATTAAAATTCTGAAATAAATTCAGACCTTGTTGCTTTTCAGGATCCTTAAATCCCTTTGAACCAACAATGTTTCCACTTGGACCAACATTGTTCCCACTTGGACCATCATTTTTTTTTGTCTTTTCCAACTCGAAAATCCCTCCTAAAGTGAACAGGTTGCCATATTTCTAGCATGTCAGTTTAGGCTTTTTGCTGGCAAAATTGTTATTTTTTGTTGCTTTTAAACTTTCATTTATTCTTCTTATCTGTATCTTCATTCTTAAAGACTTCGTTGCGTTCAGCCATATTTACAGATAAGTTTCCCACTTGGTTTTTACCTTTAGGATTACTTATTTCATCTCGAGCCCTTAGAGACTCTTCAATATTAAAATGACTACCAAGTTCGACCAAATTTATTTCTTCCTTGTTCTATTTTGGAGTGTGTTTAAAATTCCTCTATGAAGGAGATAATTTGTCAATTACAAAAGACACCCAAATACATTCGTCTATTTTCATATTGTGTTGAACGAATTGAACCAAAATTCTTAGTAGTTCATTATACGTTCCATTACACGTCTAGAGTCGACCATTTTGTAATTTATGAAATTACTAACTAGGAACTTCCTACTATAAGCATCTTGTGCTATGTATTTCGATTCAATAGAATCTCATAACTCTTTTGTGGATTTGATATTTTGATATACATCAAACAAAGTATCAGACATAATGTTTGATATGTGGTCGCGAAAAATGTAATCATTATTCTCCCACTTGTTGCACCTTCTTGTTTGTTCCAATATTTCATTCTCCATGATCTCTTTGTTCAATTGAAATCTATCTGATTTTTGAAATCAGATGAAATTTTTGGAGAACTCTTAAAATATTTCAATAATTTGTATAAAATAGTGTTTGGATTCTGGATAAATCTCTAAAGTCTTGTAAACAATTTCTTATTGAAATATTTTTGGAGTTCTCTAAAAAATTCAATTGGATAAAATCAGAGAGATTTCAATTGAATAGAGAGTATGAAATTGATTTTTTTTTCATTTTTTAACATAACCAAACTTTATGTAATTCGACCAACAAAATAAGTTTAGCAGTTAGGGTCGTTAAGGTCTTTAACGGGAGTTGAATTAAAACGACTAAAATTTGAATAAAACATCCAAATTTCCAATTTTGAAATTCTGTTGACTTGCAACAATAGTCGACCCTCGGTAGGGGCTTCGCCCCTTGAACCTGTTAATCATGATATAATCTAACAAGCGTGCACTCCGCACTCTAAAACTTGTTTCATAATGTATCATAATTAAATTGGTCGACTAGTCGATTCAATTAACTAAAATAACTAACAATCTTCCTCCATTTTAGTGTAATTCATGATCAACTAAACACAATCAAAATAATTTAAAAAATTATGGATAAATGAAAGATCGTAACGATTGAATTTCACATTAGTATATTACACATTCCAAATATTCGAATAACAAGGTATCACTAAGGATTGAACCCAAACTATTCATAATGAATACATTAAAATAATATACACATAAATTTACATTATCACTTGTTATTTTTACTAGCTTTTGTCCTTATCCTTCTTAAGCACATCAAAGCCAAGTCCTAGTTTCTTGAAGTGGCTAAACTTCATGCTCAAATAGTTAGTTCTTTTCCTCTTGCACCTGCATATGCAATTTTCCAAAAGAACTATTAAGAAGATAATCCTCAACTTTCACACCTTGCAGGTCTGAACACATACCTTGGGAGGATATACAAATCTATTCCAATCTCTAAATGTTAAGCTTTCCACATTGAATTCAGCACCTAATGTCATATTAGATGAGAATTGAGTATCTCAACATGAGAGATTTCAGCCAGAGGCTCCACCCCTTGGACCCCGTAAGGGGCTCCACCTCTTCATCCCACAAGGGCCTACGTCTATTGACCTTGTTAATCATGATATAATCTAACAAGCGTGCATTTTTCACTCTACAACTTGTTTGATAATGTATCATGATCAATTAGTCGATCCAATTACACCAAAATATCTAACACAAGCTTGTAGTTATTTTAATACCAATTTATGTTTCATTGGTGTTTGATAGATTCGTAGTGATTATGACATTTCCAAAAAACGTAACTATCAACCTTCATTTAAAAACTCAAGTAAAGACTCTTGTTCTATATTCTTCTATAAATATAGGCTTTGTATACTCTAAAATATAAATAAGTCACTTCCATAAGTTTCTCAAATATTAGGACCAATAATAGATGTATCGATTAACGAATTTTTGGAGAAAACAATTAACCTTGTTTAAAACAAGAAAAAAATAAAATAAAAAAACTACACACACAAGACAAATTTAACGTCATCCGGATTGTAAAAATAATTTTACAACCACGATAAACTAGAACTTTTAAAAAAAATAAGGTTACAAAAGTACTCTCATACAAAAAGGACGCAATCACTTTTTTGTAACAAAAGATTATGTGACTCCCTTTCGAGTGTTTATCTTTCACCTTACTTATCTCATAAAAACTAAAGTTATCTCTCTCGCTTTGAAAATATATTGCTCACCAATTTTCTTACACTTTGCATAGTAATATCTTTTTTCTATTTAATATAAACATCTAATTAATATAGAGGACCAAATCAATAAGAAATCTAATTAATATAGAAGATTTAATTAATATAGAAGTCTAATTAATATAGGGTACCGATTCAAATAGAAGGTTATACTTCGACATACTTATAGCCTACATTGAACAGTTTACATTATACTTTTTAGAGAGATTAGCTCCAAACATTTTAAATATTTGTTTTGGAATTTGTAAGAGATGCAACTTTTGTAAAGTGTTACAAGAGAAAATAATTAGTAGATTTCTGTATTGAAAAAATAGAGTGGGATCATGTAAGATTATTTTGTGAGCTCTGGTATGTGAACAAACAAAAATAATGAGAATTGTTGTGGCTCAGAGTAGACATACGTAAATTACTAAACCATTATAAATCTCTATATTTTTACTTTATCTTGCTATGTTATTGATTTGTTATACTTTTCACAAAAATCATTGCGTGTTTGGTGGCGTATTTATTGGAACGATCAATTTGAGGCTTGAATTAATAGAATAGATCTTTTTCAAGTGTCACAATTGGTATCATATCTTGGTTACATTATAATTGTTGAAGCTTGGAAGAGACAGATGAAACTCAAGATGGAAGAGTTAACGGGATAAGAGATTTTAGAGTATGGAAAAAATGAATGCTTACAGTCACGGTTCAACGAAAGGTGGCTCCAGCACTCGTGGGGGAGACTAAGTTGCCTGAAAAAATTGTATGAGTCTGAGTAGCAAGAAATGCTCAAAATTGTATACAACACAATCAATTTAGTACATGAGTGATAATGTGTTGAGGCATATCTCAAAACAAAATTCAGTAGTTGGGGTCTTAAATAGACTGGAGTGCATCTACGTGAAAAAGTCCACAAAAAAATTGAATATATTTGAAGGGAAAGTGATTTGGTTTCAAAATGCAAGAGGATAATAATATTGATGAGAACCTTGATGGGTTTTCAAAAATAATGATCGATTTAGCATACATTGGTGAGAAAATCACTAATAAAGATTCAAATGTTTGATGGATGTGAACAGATCTTAAAGGAGTATAAGTTATGCTACCAATCTCATAAGAATTCTAATTTCCCTTGGAATATTGGACAACTTAGGTTGTTTAATCAAAACTGAAATTAATTACTTGAATTTTTTTAGAGGTATCATTTATAGGGATATATTCCACTAAGGGAATATATCCCTTATTAAGACGAAGTAAGTCAATTAGAGTTATGAAGAGGGAATAAATTAGAGTTATAACGAGGGAATGAATCAAAATTTTGACGAGATAATGGTTGAAATAAGAGTTATGACAAGGATATAATTAATAGTTTTTATGATGGGATAGTTTAGAGTTATGAGGAGGGAATCAATTAGAGTTATGACGAGGACATGAATCACAGTTATAACGAGGAATGTTTCTCAAATGACGACGAGGGTATAAATTAGAATTTTAAAGAGGTTAAAATTCAGACTTATGACGAGGGGTGAATCAAAGTTTTGTTAATGGGGTCAATCAGATTTTTGACTAGTGCATAATTTAGAGTTATGACGAAGGTATCATTCAAAGTTGTGATGATGGGGTGAATCAGAGTTATGACGATAGTATAATTCAAATTAATGAGAGGATAAATTAGAAACATGAAATAATAAAATTCAAAGTCACGTTAGCCAAGTGCGTTTATACACGTATCATTTCATTGGAGGTGATCAATAAAGTTTGTTAGGCGGTTATAAAATAATGACACATGTAAAACAATGATGGGATACACATGTAATTAAATTATTGGTAGAATATTCAATATAAATCCTATCAATAGGGGTAGAAGTCTTCAATGAAATATTTATCATATTTTTTCTAATAAAAAGAGTTTACATTATATTCGTTTTTTATTCTTAATTTTAGTTCATTACTTTGGCTAAGTATTTGGAAAGAATTTCCACTAAAAAACTTTGGCGTCGTCTGTGGGAAAATAGTTTTTTTTTTAAAGTTTGTTATTTTCTTTACCAATGATGATGATGCAATCAAGAATAGAAAGAGCACCTCTGAGAAGTTGCTCAATTCAAGGTAATACAATGGTGATTCCAACAATGATGTTAAATTCAGGTTGAGGAATAAAGATCAGGGTTAAGAAATCAGACTTCAGGGGCAGCTGGTGTGGAACAAAGAACTTCTGAAGTGATAAGAGCAAATTAAATTCAATCAGCTAGTGTGGTTTCTGGAGCTGATTGTGCGCCTGATGGATCCGATGTCCAACGATATGTTCATTCTAATGCTCAAGATGTGAATCTTGTGAGTTAAGGTATACTAATGAATGTTTCTAATTCACACATTTTGGAAGCTACGATTGAAGAAATAAAAAGAGAGGAAATCGAGGAAATTTTATTACAAGTTGAAAAAAGAGAAATATACTCAAGCTACGTTTGATTTATTAGTAGATGCGTTACAATTGTTTACGGAAAAACTAACATAAAGAAGTAAAAATAAATGTAGAGGGAATAAGATAGGATCTAATATGAGTTGCGCTGAAAAGGTTAAAGAAAGAGAAGTAACATTTAAAAGTGAGGAAAATTATTAAGAGAATGAGGTTAAGAGTCAAAATAAAATATTTTTGGATGTGTTTGAATGTGAAGTTTAGTTGAGTAGTATTGAATTTAAGAGGATTAAAATAAAGAAGGTAATGCAATATAATGAGGATATACCGAGAATGACACTTTATGTGTTGTAGGAATCGTTTTTTTTTTAGTGAAATCTTAGAAAGAAAACTTACAATGAAGATTGATCCATATCATATAAAGATTTATAATGGATGGGGTGATCTAAAATCTTATTTGGAATAATTTAGAGACATTATGATGGGATTTAGCGATGATGATATCATGTTATGTAGTGCTTTTTCAATGACATTTAAGGAAAACACATTGGATTGGTTTAATTTTTTGCCTAAATGAATGATTTAAAATTTTGAGGAAATTTGGCACGCTTTCAGAAACATTTTTTTGGGAATAGAGCATATAAGAAGTTATGTTCAACAATTTTTGTGCGAGTTAAATACTTTTTTAACTTGTAACTAAGTTATAATTGTTGCTGCTTTTAAAAGAGGTTTGAATTTAGATGGAATATTGTAGGAGGATCTTGTTAGATTTTATTGATGAAACTATGAAATATATTTTAGCAAGAACATATTAGCTCATTAAGGTTGAGGATTCAAAAATGTTATAATATGTTAGCCTAATGTTCAAGATTCAAAAGTTAACCAGGTGAGGCATGGCGAAGTCATTAAAGGTTCTTTGAACATACCAAGATTTTCATACTATGATAATCTAGCACGAAGATACACGCCGCTAACTAAGAATATTGCCACTACTTTTCATAAGATGAAAGAATAATGGAATTTTTAGACCCCTTCATCCAATGTTTTCAACCAACAATGGAAGGAATACAAGATTTTGTATGTGCATATCACGGTGATCACGGACTGGTTGATTATTATAATATTATTATATCTCTCTACTTAGTCTAGCTCTCACTTTCTCTCTCTAAAAAGGAACTTTCACGAAGGATTCGGTTTTCATTGTTTAGTCCCCTAAATATTCGCCTAACACAAAATCACCCTTGAGCTATTTCTTAATTCATCAGTGGCGCCGTCTGTGGGAAACGAAGATTGTTCTGACAACAATCGCTTTCTGGAAGTTATTCCTAATCCGAGCGGAATCATTGAAGAGCAAAGGGATGATTTTGTTAACGACTGCGAGCAGAATCTTGTGGGGAATACTTATCGGAATGATATGGAATACGAGGCGCATGGTGGCCAGCGCGTCGGAGAAACCTTTGATGACTCGGATTTGCTGGCTCAAAGGAATGAGTTATTGTTGGACATTGAAAGATTGAGGGTAGAAAAAGAAACCGTTCAGGAAAATATTCGTTCCGAGGTGAGAAGGGAGCTGGACAGTGGAAAAGAAGAGCGTGCAACCGAGTTTCATCCTAGAAACAGATATGACAGATATAGAGGTCATGCGCGACGTTCTTCGAGAAGGAAAGGAAAACGCCACCTGGAATCTTCCGATTCAAGCGATTATTCTCGTTACAGTTCACTGGAATCGTCTCCTAGGAGGAATCACAGAAATAAAAGATATGGTCGAAGGCATGTGGAACACCAGAGGGGAAGGAGTTTGGAGAGAAAGTCTATGAGGGAAAACACCTATCACGCTCGTGTTAATGAGTAGGGCTATGGCCAAATGAATTTTCTCTCTAGGAACCAATATGCCGACCAGCGGAAATCATAATGGCAGCATCAGTATACTCTACCGTCCGAGGAAGGACTGTATTTTCCGAGCCATGAAAATTTGAGAGCTAATGTTTATAGCACGGGTCATAGTTGGAGAGCTTCCCCTTTGTCCTTGGAAATTCTAGCTAGAAACCTCCCAAAACATTTTGATATCTCGAAGCTAGAAAAGTTTGACGGGACACATGATCCTGATAATCACATCGAGCAGTTCAAGAATTTCATGATTAATTTCGATGACGATGATAAATTGTTGTGTAGAGCGTTTTCCCAGACTTTCAAAGGGGTGGCTTCCAAGTGGTATAACCGGCTTCCGTAGGGCTCAATAAATAATTTTGACATGTTCATGAATATCTTTAGACAACATTGTGTGGGGACCAAGAAGTTTCGAGCTAATGGAGACACAATAATCTATTGTAGGAAAAAAGTCAGGGAGAGCTTGAAGAATTACAGCAAACGATTCGTTAAAACAAAAACGGACATGGAGTATTGTAAAGATTCTGTGGCACTCGCGGCATTCAGGATAGGGCTTCTCCCCGGACTATTAAAGGACACGGTAGCAGAAAGTCAGGCGATGACTTTTGGAGCACTACTGGATCAAGTTGAGAAGAGGATTTTAGTGGAGGAGACTCAGGCATCCGAGAAATGATCAAACGGTCAGTTGGAGCATAACCAATTTCAAAGGACTGAGTCTAATAATCAAGGGTCACGTACTAATGTTCCAGCCAAGAGTGTGGGTCAGTATCCGCCAAGGCCGAGAACGAACCAGCAAAACTATAACCAAGGCACGAGGCCAATTTCGAACAAATGGATTCGTCCGGACTATTTTGCGGAGTTAACGGAAAATGTGGCTACGATATTTGATAAGGCAAGATCAACGGTGCAGTTCAGAAAACCATTTCCAATTCAAACTCCGAGGGAAAGTAGAAGTGCTAACAGGTTCTGTAAGTACCACGAGGACATTGGACATGACACTAAAGAATGCATCGCTTTGAAAAAATAAGTGCAAGCTTTGATTGAGAATGTAATGTTATTAGAATTTGTGAAAAAGCACTCCCAGAAAAATGTTGTGGTAAATACTATCCCAAATATTGCTGATACAGCAATGGTGATCTCCGAAGAGGTCGATTTTTTGATATTGAACAAGATTATCAGGATTCCAAGGAAGGGAGAAATAACGTGAACATGGTAGAGGAGATTATTCCTAGGGGGAATGTAAATGACTTGTGTGCTTTTTTCGAATCGCTAGCTATCTTCGGAGGAGATACCATCGCAAAGAATTCTAATAGTTCGCGGAAAAGACATATGGTGAACTTGACCGCACAGATTGAAGCAGGGGTTTCAGCGCAGATGCATCGCTTGCCCTCCTCCATCATATGTTTTTATGATGATGATGATATGAGGAATATAGTGGGCCCGCATGAAGATGCGGTGGTTATCGCTGCGGATATAGCCGGAGACCAAGTTGAGAAGATACTTATTGACACGAGAAGTTCCGCGAATATTTTGTTTATGAGTACCTAGAGGAGAATTTTTGACCCACCCGTTATACGGCGATCCGACAGAACTATATTGGGCTTTACAGGTGCAACAACGATAGTCATTGGAGAGTTTCAATTACTCACCATAATTGAACCCTAACAAGACATGTTAAATCAATAGCCGGTTCTAAACATACAATAGTAATATTATTAATTTTAAAATTTATGAATTATAAACACGCTATTATTCCTAAAAAGTCTGTAAATATAAACATCCATAAATAAAGGATAAGATGTTGAATAAATGGTTGGTGAAGTCTACTAAAAAAGATATGGATATTATATTTATCATCATTTAAATATGCATCGAAGCACCGAAAAATGGAATCAATCACTTTGATAATGGCATAATATACAAATTTAACTCGTTGGTTCCAAGTTCATAATATATACCAGATAAAAAAAATAGACAACATAAAAATTGGTAAGTGTTATATGCATTTCACAAATTAGATCCAGTCCAAATTTCATAATTCATATCTAATATACATTTTTTAATTCACATTAAGTCATGTTTCATATTTTGTAACTCGTAATTCACATTAAATCATATTTTAATGTATGTTTTGTATTTCATATCTAAGATACGTTTTGTAATTCACATTAGTCATGTTTCATATTTTTTAACTCGTAATTTACATTGATTTATATTTTGATGCATGTTTCACATTTCTTAACTCGTAATTCACATAAATTTATATTTTGATGCATATTTTGTAATTCATAATACATTTCTAAGCAATATGTGCAAATTATATATAAATTGTGTCGTTGATAAACCTGTAATTTAAGTTAATATACAACTAGATTACCTCATCAAAAATATGATTTATTAACCCAAAACGAGCGATAAAACTTATATGCCCAAGAGTTATCCCACAGCAATAAATAAAAACGACCAATTGTAGGTATTGGTCTGTGAGTATACTGATATTTTATTTAAAATGGTAAAATCATCGACTCGTATGACAAAAATATTACTACCTTAAAAATCTAAAATATTTTACATTTTTTCTCAATGCTATCAACATTGTCAAATATTTATAGTAGTTCATGTATTAAAGTAAACTTAAAAAAAATGAATTGACACAATTATTTTGTACTTTATGTTGTTCTATAATTATATTTTTTTGTAATATTCTGGATATTTATCAATTTATCAATTTATTATATGAGTTGGTTTTGCAATTATTGTAAACATGTTCTGCAATCCTTAACTTGTAATTGTTTCAATGCATGTTTTATATTTCACAACTTTTGTGGTGTTTGTTTTGGAATTCCCAACTCACATTTGTTCTCAATGATGTCTCGTATTTCACAATTGTATTGGTATATGTTATGCATTTTGTAATTGTTGCTAATGTACATTTTACAAATCATGCATAAGCACGTTTCGTAACTCAAATTCATATTTAACAACTTAAATAAATTTTTTAAGAAAATAAAATAAAATAATTTAATAATAAAAAGTATCAAATTACATTGACTGTATAAGATTTCTTTATATTACCGCCTATTATGACCACTATTCCAACAATGACTACACTTTATATTTTGGACGATAATTTCTCCTTTAGATGGAATATGTTTATTCTTAAGTATTCTCGTTCTTCTTTTAAAATTTTGTGAAAGAATAACCAGAGATTCAATGGAACCAGATTTTTAACAAATAGTACTTAGAGCAGGTATGCGGTATGATCATGTGCGTCCTAAAATGGTAGCTTATATGCTTAAAGAATATCCGTTCGTAGAAAAATCCTCTTGGATGAGCTCCTCTGAAAGTTTGATCCATTCTGCATGGAAGCGTATGAAGGCACATGTGATCCAAAGAGGAACTTGAAGCAGTTCAAGAATATGATGAAGGTGTTCAACCCATATGACGCCATGCTTTGTCGAGTAGTCTATATGACACTGGAAGGTAATGTCATATATGATTTTAAAGGTTTGTGGAGCGCGTTTAGAAACAGATTTCTTGGCAACCGGCATGAGAATGACTCCATCATGAACCTCTATCAAAGACAGGACGAGACATTGAACAGTATTGTGAAGTGTTTTGTCCATACCATGTATATTTTTCAAGATCTGGAAGAAAATATGGATGTTCTTTCGTTAAAAGAGGCTTTGATATGAAAGGCGCAATGTACGCTGATTTAGTTCGTTTTCCAGTAACAAAGATAGGCGACCTTCTTGCCCGAGCATATCAATTTATCAAGGTGGATGATGCAACGCAATGAGACTACTTAGACAGAGCCACACCAGACTCGAAAATGGGGACTTGGATAAAAGGCAGCTCGATGAGGGACCTGTGTGTGAAAGGTCGATGGGCGCTAGTACCCATCGGCCTACTCCCTACAATAATCTAAAACGACGCTTTACTCCACTAACTGACACCATCTCTATTATCTATGGCGGAACTAAGGATAGGATGTGATATCTCCCTCATCGAATCATGAGAGCCTCCAACTACAAATGATTGAGCATATATTTTTTTATCTTACCACAATGACCACGGTCATCCAACAAATGAATGCTGGCAAATGAAGGAGGAGATTCAAATCCTAATCAACAGTGGTGAGCTCATCCAGTTAGTTAAGCAATAAGAGCATCATTTCCAAAACAACAAGAAAGATTAGCCTCGCCTAGCAAATGTTGAGACCCGCTGGGAAAACAACAATGGTTTTTCACGGTTTCGGGAGGGGGATCCTTGGCTGGTGATGATCACTATTGCCAAAATAGAATGAAGGTAAACCATAAAGTACATGCAGTTGAGGGGTCTTCTTATGATAATTACCGAGAACCAGTAGTTGACCTTACGTTCAATGATGATGATATAAGGGGGATCGTTACCCTTTATGAAGATGCCCTAACTATCAACCTAGATATCAGAGGAGTTATGGTGACAAGAGTGTTAGTCGATGAGGGTAATTCAGCTAATATCATCTTTAAAGTAAGTTATGATCGAATGATGGAGGTTCGATTGTATCAGTCTACCTGATGCACTATGAGAGGTATGAATGCAAAACGCCGCAATGTGTTGGCGAGATCGAGTTCATGGTCAGAGTAAGATATAGAGCTACGAAGAGGGAGGTCAAGATACTTTTTATGAGTTTTTATGCCTCAAGTTCATACCATGCCATCATTCAACGAACATGATTGCATCGAATGGCGGTTACTTCATACACCTTTCGCCAATGCATCAAGTACCCATTGGGTAATACAATGGGGATCATAAGGGGAAGCCAACAAACAACCAAAACGTGTAACTCAGTAGCGGTCCACCCCACCGAACCGATGTGATATCAATTAACTAGCAAGGGGGAGTCGGCTCAACCAAAGAACATATCCTATTTGCCTGACCCAATGGATGATCCTAGGGGAAATGAACGACCAGATGATAACCTAAAGATACAGAATATGAGCTGGTGGCTGAGGGACGCGTATTACGCATAGATAAAAAATTAGATTATGTTTTTAGAAGTTCTTTGTTAGATTTATTACAATAAAATTTGGATATTTTTGTATGGGTCCTCGTTAATTTTCTATGAATTAGCAATAGATAGATATTCCAAACATGTTAGGCAGAAGCACATGTCATTTTTAATAGAGAAGCAAGAGGCCATCAGCAGTGAAGTCAACAAGTTATTTCGGCTGTGGCACATACGCCGCGCTCGGTACCTTGTATGGGTCGCGAACCCAGTGTTGGTTAAGAAGAAGGGAGAAAAATAGCAAATGTGTGTTGAATTTACTGACACAAATCAAGTGTTCCCAAAAGACGCATTACCAACACCTCGTATTGACCATCTGGTGGATTCAGCATTGGGATACACATATATGTCACTTATGGATGCTTATTCTGACTACAATCAAATCTGTATGCACCCACAAGATGATATACACACAACATTTCGAACATAGCAAGGATTATACTACTACACCGTTATGTCATCCGGAATAAAGAACGCTGGATCTACATACCAACGCCTAATCAATCCCATCTTCAAAAATCAATTGAGGTATCATATGGAGGCATACATCAACGATATGATCGTCAAAACCAACATGATTGAGCAACAATTCGAGATGTTGAGTTGTATATTCACCATTTTGCGTAAGTATAAGCTAAAGTTAATTCTACTCAAGTGTTCTTTCGGGGTCCGTAGATGCAAGTTTTTGTGTGTTGGCAAGAAGAGAGGGATTGAAGCAAATCTCGTACAGTTAAAAGAAGTAATCCAGATTGAGCCGCCAAAGAATATATAATAGGTTCAATGCCTAATAGGACGCCTCACAACATTATCTCATTTTATCTCGCGAGCCTCTGAGAAGAGTCACCCTTATTCAAAGTACTTCGGGGATAAAAAATGTTCAACTAGAATGAGGCATGTGATGCAGCATTTATCGCACTTAAAACTTATTTCACATCACCGATGGATGAGCTTTTTTACCTCTATCTATTTGTTTCTTATTTTATAGTAAGTGTAGTGCTTGTTTAAGGTGGCGTACAACGTTCCGTCTATTATACAAGCAAGATCTTGGTAGATGATGAAACTTGCTACCTCAATCTAGAAAAGCTTCCATTGGGACTCGTGGTGGTTGCTCGCAAAATCCGCCCTTATTTTCAAGGACACACAATTATAGTACAAACTATTTTCCTTTACGAATCGTATTACATAAGCTAAACATTTCTAAATGCCTTACCAAATGTTGCATCAAACTAGGAGAATACAACATCAAGTTTGATCCACGTACGAATATTAAGGGGCATACTGCCTTACTGTGAATTAAAAATGACCGACCCTTCGCCAACCGCATCTGAATTAGAGTGGATAGTGGAAGCATATAGATCCTCACGTACATCACATGGTGGAGTCGGCATAGTTATGAAGCTGCCGACAGAGGAGGAAATCGGACAGGACATCCGCTTTAGCTTCCCAATCACCAACAATGCGACAGAGTATGAGACAATCATTGGTGGAATGTGGTTAGCCAATATATGTGGAGTTATGGTGCTCCGTATCCGATCTGACTCACGGTTTGTTATCAATCAAGCTAAGGGTACCTACGATGCCAAAAAAGAATAAATTTGCAACTACCTAGCCATTTTAAAAGAATGTGAGTCCCAATTTCAGTTAGTTTGAATAGATTCCCCGCCTCGACAATTCTGCCACCAATGCATTGGCTAAGGATGCAGCCTCGGGAGAGCATACATTAGTGATACTGCAGATGCATCCAACCATCAAGGCATCGACATTCCAGAACAACATCAGCATAATCGGCGTCGTTCCTGATTGGCAGCAGTCTAATTTACTATACCTAGGTGACGACACCCTCACCCAGGTAAGGCAAGGGCTAGGGAATTATAACTCTATGCTGCCAAATATTGGATAATATTTTTTATAAAAAAAAGTATGACCCGACCACTGTTGCACTACCTAAGTCATGAATAAGCTACTATAGTTCTCCATGACTTACACTCAGAAAATACGGAAACGCATTATGGTTATCGTAGCGTTATCTATCGGTTTATTTTAGTCGAACATTATTAGCCAAAACTAGCATCAGATGCAGAGCACATCGTCCAAAAATTTTATTTCTGCCAACAGTGTGCAAACACTATCCATCTTCCAAGAGAACTAATGGGTTCCAACCCAATTCCATGTCCTTTCGATAAGTGGGGCATCAATTTGGTTAGGCCCTTGTCGGTGGTTACCAGAAAGTTTCAATTCTTAGTGGTAGTAGTGGATTATTTTACTAAGTGGGTTGAGACTAAAGATTTTTCACGTAGATGGGCTCAAAAGATTTATGATTTTATGCCTCACGATATACTTGCTCGGTTTGGTATCCCTTGTGTTCTAATGACCGACAACGGCTCCCAATTTCAAAATTTTGTAGTCACCACATTCTACAAGCTCTATAGTATTGAGCAACACTTCTCCACTCCTTATTACCCTCGGGAAAATGACTATGTTGAAGTCACCAATCGAACAATGTTGGATGGTATAAAAAATAAATTGGAAGGTACGAAAGGGAAATGACCTGAAAAATTCTCCTAGCTTTCTCAAAACCAATCTATAATGTACAGTTTTTTGTTATCTCATCATGTTTTGATCTAATACAATAAAATATCTCTTTACTAATCAAACTCGATGTCAAATATTTATTATGTTTTTTAAAAAAAAAACCATTCTTATATTGTCGGTAAAGTTATTAATTGTTGCATAAATTCTTCATTAACATCCGTTTGAGACTTTATTCTCCCAATCAGCATTTAGTTTTGATATTTTATGACGCAAATATTTATAAGAAAAATCATTATTTACAACAAAACAAGATAACCCAATTCTTAAAGATGTAGTCATTTCATCGAAAACTTGCGCAACCCTTCTAATTCTATGACTACAACTAATAGTAGTGCGGTATTGTTTCTTATAATAAACAAAACTATCACCATAACTAGTTTCTTCACTAAATAAATTATCATTCATAGTTTTAAATACATTTAAAGCGGTATCTCTAATTGTTTCTCGATTAACCACATCATAAGTATGTCAATATTAACGGTTGGAGTACCTAAATGAACAAGACGTGATAATATAGCTGAAAAATCAGCCTTACTACTTAAAAAGAATTCATAATATCACCGTAATAATAGCTTAATTTAAAATTTTATCTAACAAAATCTCCTGATTTGGTTATAAAAAAATTGATCATACTTTCAAAGCTTTCAAACTCATCAAGAAGTAAGATGGCAGTTTGATCATTTAGTTTCAAAATACTCGACGCAAATTTGAACACTAGACACTTGTGCAAATGATTTTGGAAATTCTAGTATACTCATATTTTCCAATTTACATTTAACACATTATAACGCATATTTTATAAATTCAAGCTACATTTAAAAAAAAACATGGGTTTCACAAATAAAAAATAAAATAAATTGGGTAACTTAATTGCTATATATATTCCGTAAAAGTATACTCTTATTTGTAAAATATGTGTAACACTTATTTCGTAATTGTGAAATATAATTTTGTAATTTGAAATATTGTACATATCGTACGAATATTTCATACGTGTTGTTCTAAAATTTACGATCACGTTGGCAATTAATTAATTCATTTATATATAATATTTTAGCAAAATTTCAATAAACAATACATACAGCACTTCACTTGAATCACACATTTAGCAAAATTTCAATAAACAATACATACAGCACTTCACTTGAATCACACATTTTATTTCATTTGTAAATTATTCCGCAAAATAAAAATACACTAACTCAACGATTTGAAAAAACATTAGCAATTGAATTATAAGAAAATGATCCAATACAACGCGAATAAATAATTTATATATACTCTAAATAAATAAATAAACTTGAGATTGGATTCGATCTTAAGAAAAAAAATTAAACCAAGATTTGAAAAAATAAACGGGACTAGAAGTATATTTTTTGATTTGCACTCACATAAATAATATTCAAAATATGAAAAAAAGTTATTACTAATAGATAAAATTTTAAAGATTTATTGAAAATTAAATTTGGTTTGAGATACTAAATAATAAATAATAGTTCGTCTACTTTTTAAATTATTAGTGAATAGAACGTTGACAATGTTACAGATGTTTAGAGATATATGTTATCTATATAATAGCAATTTTGTAAAGATTATTTAGAAAATGGTTTGGCACCATACTCAGAGCAAATACTGCTTCGAGGCCTAAAGTTAGTCCACTGAATACTTCTGATATATATATTTATGGGATTTAGTAAAGAAGAACTCGATTTCTATGAATTTTTCTAAAGACTTTATCTTAACAGTGTGATAATAAGAATATCTTATTTATTTTCTTTCACAATTTGTATAAAACATGACAGATTTATGTCTTGGAGCCTCATAATGCTTTCCTTTGTTGTATCTAGTAGCAGAGACTAAATAAAGTAGCATGTTTAAGAAACATAGGCCAGCCAAAAGCAAGAAGTAATAATCGAGATGGCCTTCATTGAGATTGTCCGGTATCCATCCCGGCTTTCCACCTGCAGTTGTGAAGTCGGTCACAACCCTTAGTATTAAGGAGCTCAAGTAGTTCCCCAAAGAGGTAGTCAAAAGAGACAATGCACTGCATAAACTCCGCATGTCTTCTGGAGATTGTTCGTAGAAAAACTCAAGCTGACCGATATATGTGAATACCTCAGCTGCACCGAACAAAATATTCTGAGGTGCTTGCCAAAAGATACTCATCGGAACTGGAGTTTTTTTTTCACCGAACCCGAGTTCTGTCGCTAGCTGTAATCGCTTAACCTCGACCAAAGCAGCAAATATCATACACAAACCGGAAAGGAATAGTCCAATTCCTATACGCTGTAATTCAGACAAACCTTTCTCTTTGCCTGTGTACTTTCTTGCGATTGGAACAACGAACTTATCGTATACAGGGACCCAGAAGATGACACTGATAATATTGAAAATTCCTAGAGCAGCTGGAGGAATCTCGAAAGAACCGATCGAAGTGTCCATCAGTCTCCCTTGCTCCACACACATTATTGATGTTTGTGCATATACAGCAGAAAAGACTATTCCACTAGCCCACACAGGAAACATGCGAATTAATATCTTAAAT